>KZ308386.1:666398-820241 GCA_000376725.2 Ladona fulva | reverse complement strand
TGGCGTATGGCAGGGGGTGTTAATACACCAAAGTCCCTAATTATTCATCCTATTTACGCGTCTAATACTATCTGGAAAAAGAGACCAATAATAACTATCCGTTCGTGCAATAATCTCACGAAATTTTTTCGACGTCTGGTCTCGAAAATTGCGTTCGCTAAGCGCAGGAATCACTATGTCGCGTATTTCGTCATGTAAGTCACTACTCAGGAATTTCTTGAACAATCTGTGTCTAAACTCGAGTCTTCTATCGTCAAGAGAGTTCCAGCCGAAAAATGTCTATATGACAGCCGTCTATGTCTATGTGAGTACCCTGCAAGCCTCCTTTCGGTGAAGGGCAGGGGGTGCATGCACCATGACTCTAATAATGGCTGAAATTTGCAATCAAAATGTCGGTCTCTTCGGTTGCGTTCAATGTGACAGAGCCATACGTCTCGTTTTAACCGGGACTTTCATGGCTAATACGAATTGTCCGATCAATTACTCTTTGATGGGAAACTCGGAGAATGAATACGATGAATGAATTTTTCATTGATTGAAATCAAAGGAATAACAAGTGTGAAAAATAGCGACATGTCTGGGACTCGAACCCAGATCTCCCACTTTCCGGGCAGATATTCTAACCAGTGTTAGAATTCAGTGGTTAGTGAAAGTGGGAGACCTGGGTTCGAGTCCCAGATATGTCGTTATTTTTCACACTTGTTATTCCTTTATTTATTTAAATTTACGCTGCAATTTGGCCTTCTGACCAGGTGGGGATCAGCCGCACGACTTCATCGTGCAAAGAAGTTCACCTTTCCTTAATTCCTTGTGATTGAAATCATTTAAACGCTAATTCTCATAAAGCAGTGTAATATCACATACTTAATGTGTTTCAAAAACACATGAAATTAAAATAGCCTAAGTATTTAGGCATCATCCTGGATTCACTTTATTTTTAAGTTCTTGATAATTCCCGGTTTCTTACCATCAGAGTAACCTTATTCATAAGTAAAAGAATGAAATTCAAGATTAGAAACGTATTTCCTATAGTTATCAACTTCAAGGAAAACTCTCTATGATTTTGCTCTAACCAAAAGTATGATGAATACCTGATTAAGATACCGTTAACAGTCTTCTTGAAACTTGAAATTCGACGCGGTTAGTTCATTGATTAAACATCCATTGGTCATTTATTACTTAATATTTCTGATTTTGGTTTTTATTACTTTCTGGGCGCGATCATTCGTGTACATTCATCAAAATGTTCATCAGCTGAGTCCAAAAACAGTAAAGCCTTTGTTAGAAGAAAAATTTGTGATGGAATTATTTTTAGCTGTAGTCTCACTGTAATTATTCTGTACATAGAACCTTCTATTTCATACATTACTTGCTGGAATTTCTCTCTAGCCTTTTACGATGGAACCTTATCAAAAATCTAGTCAACTGAGCTATTATTGTGATTAGACCAGCTGCAGATTCTTAAATTTTCTATGAAAATATTTCTAAGAAAAGGCCTACTTGGTCCTTCAGCTTGTGGCATCGTAATGAATGCTCCATTTTTATTAGTATATTTCCAATATTTTTTGTAAATTAGTAACCAATAGTCATTTTAAGACGGGATCCCTGATTATCACACACATTTTGTAATGTTTTTTATTTTTTTGCGAATATTACTTTGTCCAAAAATCGTAATTTAGATCCGATTTAAATTTGGGCTAAACATAGTATTTTAGTAAGAATCAGAAAACACCAAGGAAAAACGAACATGGAAAGTCACACAGGACCGGGACTCAAACTCAAAAACTTCCACAATCCTGGTGTGGGATTCCCGGAAAGTGGAAGATTCCTGGTTCGAGTCCCGTTCGTGTCATACTTTTTTCATGTCCGTTTTTCCTAGGTAATAGGTGCACGCCTTGATGTGCAAAATCACCTCTGCCCTTTTCCTTGTATTATCAGGTATATTTGCTGATATTCGTAATAACCCACCTCCCATACGTTATTGACTGCTTGCAGAGTACTTGTACACGTATGACTTGAGAGAATGTACTTGAAAACGTAAACATATAATCGCAAGTTGAGTTGTTCCGCTCATCTCTAATTTCAAGTTATTCTGTTTCTAAATAGACATTTAACCTAGATTGTTAATTACCTACTACCAAGGATCTTAATATGCTTAATTATTTTATAAAAATTTATAGTAAATAATTGGCTGCAGATGGTTCGCTATGTAAGATTAAGAAAACATCCAAAGTATTTTTTTTTGTTTTTGATGATTTTTTCATGTTTTTCTTATTCTTAGAGTACCATAAAAAAATAATAAGTTGTACAATATACCATGATTATGCATCATATTTCGCAAAATCATGGAATATAAAAACGAGAATACTTAATTATAAGAATGTTTACATCTACAAATTTACCCTGCCAGCCGCAAGTTTTGTAGGTGCCACCGCAGTAACTCTTAGAATTGATTACAGAATGGGAAATCATTAAATAAGTTCGTTTCAGCAAGGTGGTAAATCCACCAAATGATTCCATCACATAGAAAAATTAAGGCATCTCTTTTGACTAATACCGATCGTTGAAATTTCCTCTCTAGCAGAATGCCTCGATCCAAAAATAAGTATGGTTACGTGTATCTTCAGGGCGCTGAATCATTCAGCGCCCTGAAGACGATGGCAGAGTTAGCTATCGAAACGTCGGCTACTACTTACTTGACCTGGTGGAAAACCCGTGAAGACTTCATCCATAGCGTACACCAGGAAAGCACCAAATCTTTCATATACATAAGTACCCTGCAAGACGTCTTTCGGTGGGTGACAGAGAACGCTTGGTGTTCGAATTACCTCTTTAGCGTATTGTTCGCGGAAAAAATGAGTCCCTGAAACGACTTGTTCTCTCATCTACACGTATTTCTCTTATTTCACGCTCAGATTGGCCAAAGTAGAAGAAAGGAGTCGCATAATACCAATTACGTCTTCCGCAAATTTACTTTCTATCTAACTTGTACTCAATTTATAATCTTTTTTGGCAATCATATTTTGCGCTTGTGTGACTCCAGGGCGTCTTGCGCACTCTACCTAGTTATCTGACTCGTGAGAATTTCTGCGAGTGGTTCGTTGAACTTGAGGAATCCTCAAAAGGCATTCCAGACTACGACGGCGATCAATCGGAGGTGTTTTTGGAACGCCCCCAGCCCATAGTATTTTCACAGCCATCGCAATTACCGCTGCCACTTTCCGGAGATTTCAACGGGTGCATCGCCCTCTTCCTTGCGACCACGTTCTTTCGTCAGCTATACGCGTCTGTCCGTCGATAATTATATTTTAAAGTTCCTTTGGGTGATTTCCAAGGAATACTTGGATCAGAAATATTCCCTTCCGCGATATTATCTCGTCTCCGGACAACGATTTTCTCCTGCTTTACCTGTTGGTTATGGAAGAAGAAAATGCTTGACCCTTTCCTCCCCTCACGATGGGGATTCCGCCGTCTCCACTGGCGACGAAATTTGGCGCAACTCCCGGGGCTAATTACTCCTTTTCGTGGAACTTCCACGTCCTTGGCTAACGTTGCCAATACGACGTCTTTTATTCCAACGAGGAAGGACCCAAACCCAGCCTCTTTCAGGGAAAGGAGACAAAAGGTGCCACAAAAGTTAATGGTTATCTTAGGCTGGAAAATACCTTCAATTCTTACTAATGGGCGTATTCTCTTGTTTCTGCCTGTTGTATTTTCTTTCTTGTCTATACCTGGCGTCCAAAAGCTAGGTTTTGGTTGTTTTTTTGTTGATAACTCTCTTCAAGTTTTTTCCACAATCAACATGGAAGAATTCTTTCAATGGAAGCTAAGCTCATACTTTCTTGTTATTCTGGGTAAGAAAAGCTACTGAGGAAATGACTATTACTTTCTCTTTTTTCCTATTTTAATGATCTTGGACAAAAATCAATTTTTTTATTTCGCTCTAAAGGATACTGACTCCTTTATTCTATGCACTTATGGAAATCATATTTTATGACGTGGTTTTCTATTTCCAAGTTTTCTTGAATGAGTGAATTTTTTTTCAGAGCATTGCTGGTTAAAGGAACTTGACCCGCTTGTTTAATTTTCCCTTATTTGACTTTTCTTAGTGTGAGAAATTACTACATATGTGAATCAGGAGTCGTACAACAAAATTTATGAGAGCGGTTCGATATCCCGCAATTGTTTTCTAATGGAACTAAGTTCTAATGGAACTAAGGAAGAAAGTTACTGTTTTGTTGTAAAATTTCATTTAATTCTTCGCATCAGAATGGAATATAAAAAGCAAGCTGCCGATTTTATGACTTACATTTTTCCATTTTATATTTTCACTGAAAATGGCAGCAATATAAATAAGTGTGTGTTGAGATAAACATTCATAAACTTTCAGCCGCCCTGGTTGTTCTATTCATAATTTAAAAACCTTATATTTCCAATATTTTTTGTAAATTAGTAACCAATAGTCATTTTAAGACGGGATCCCTGATTATCACACACATTTTGTATCTTATTGACGTGTATCTTAAATTAAAAAGAGAATTTTCCAAATGAACTTAAATAATAACATTGTCACCAGATTTTTAGATTTATATTCTTACCCTGCATTCCGCCAGTTGCGTTAGGCAGGGGGTGTAAACACATCGATATCCCTGACTAACGCCAACGGCTATTGGCTCAGCGAATGCTACGTGGAAAAAAACGACTAAAAGTAGCTATCCATCCTATTTTCCTGCAACGCTTTGCTCAAAGCTCGGAAAAGTACGTACAACCTACTAGTAACTTTCATAATGCTGCATAACCCAAATATTTCCAACATCCCACCTTTTCTTGAGATATTCGAAAGACAACAGCTACAATTTTCACAATTACCCTTTTGAAATTGCTCAATCTGAATGCTTGAATGATAGTAACACGGTTCATTTTGTCTCTTAGTTAATAATATTCACACACAAACTATTGTCACCCTTGGCAAGAACAGCGCATCTTCTTTATCCAAGCGCTCAAAGTGACATTCTTTCCGCCAAAGGAAGAACGATTAGTGGGAACTCACTGTCGCATTTATCAAGAAACTAGCTGAAGTGCCCGTTGATTCTCAACATTCACGCAATTTTTTACAGAAAACGATATTCGACGACCAAAATAGGAATCTTGATTCAATTTCCCGTCTCTTAGTACTTTTCTCGATTTCATGCGCCTATTCTTTCTTATTTAATTTCACAAAAGAAACAAACCCTGCAAGCGATACAAGTGAACTGAAATGCATGAGGATACAACAATGGAATTAGTCGCCAGGGGGACCGGCTGTTTACAAACACAAAATATCACAAAATGTTTGTTTATTTCATCGAAATTTCGAATCAAAAGTAATGTTTCTCGGCCAAAAGAAGAATGTTCATTCAATTTGCTTTCTTTTGGTGCTCGTGATTTAATTTTGCAAATGAAATAAACAATACAAGCGATACAAGAGAGCTTTACGTGCATTTTTTATGGAAACCATTTTAAACGTTTGGAGTCGAACCGGGGACATTTTCGCGAATAAAAAGTAGCCTATCATATGTCTGGAGAAGGCATTTAACTATCTCCAAAATTCGAAAGTTGTACGACATCTGGTTCTCTTGTTTAGGCGAGCATACACACACACGCAGAGAATTAGAGATGCGAACACGATGGATTAGGTTACGACTTTGGTGTTCCTACACCCCCCGCCATGCGCCACTGGCGGCTTGCGGGGTATGAATCTAAATCTAAATCTTAATGAACATCTCTAATCAAAAATTACGTTACTCCCTCCTTACAGAAATTTCTGGCTGTGTTCATCATTGACGTGGAATGAATGATTTCGTTATGGGTCTCACCTCTGTCGAAAGAGTAATTCTCAATGAAGGGTAAATTTTTCCAGCTGCTTAAGTGAGAGTTTCCATACTTTTCCTTTGCCTCCCATTCACTATCCATTAGCATTCTCCGCTTCGTTCTCGTAATGTGCTTCATGTATTCCCGAACCGCAGTGGAACATTTTCCCGCCAGTTACTCCATCGCTGGCAACTTTCCCCTTTTGCCTCATCGCCCTCCAAATTGAGTCCTTCCCATTACGAAGACCTCGGCGACCATTTGCCAACTCCCTTTTCTCACGTTATTTTTTCGCCCCGTCCGTGGAAGGGATGAAGTCTGACAATCAGAAAGGAAGGGAAAAGAGTGGGAAATGCGAGAATTTGTGGTGAAAGGGGATGAACAGTGAGAGAAACTTAGGATTTTTTCTCACAGAACTTGCGAACGGATTCTGGGGTTTTTGTGTTTCCCGGACGTCATGCGGTTTCTCGTTGGTGTCCAGCGAACCGAGGTCTCAACGAAATTATTCAGTAGAAGAAATTTTGGTTGTTCGGCGGCAATCTGATTTTTTACAATGATTTGAAATTATTCGATTTAGTATGGTTCGCAATTTTAGATGAAAATTAACGTGTTCCTGAAATATTTTGAGAGTTACGACTTTTTTATGAAAAGATTTTCTTAGTTTCGACGTCTCCATGCAAAAATTTTAGTAGTTACTACGCATGGAGTTCAGATGCATGCGATACTAGTCGCACGAAAGTTAAAAATAAGGTAATTAAATTCCTTCCAAAACTGTGCTATGTCTACATTTACATTTACATAAATACTCCGCAAACCGCCGTATGGCGTATGGCAGGGGGTGTTAATACACCAAAGTCCCTAATTATTCATCCTATTTACGCGTCTAATACTATCTGGAAAAANTATATACCGACAAAACAGTTATCCACAACAGACCAGACCTCACCCTTATTGATAAAGTAGCAAAGAAAACATACCTAATTGACATAGCCATCCCCAATGACGCCAATATTCAAAATAAAGAAGAAGAAAAAATTTACAAATACACCCCATTAGCACAAGAAATAAAGCAGCTCTGGAAACAAGAAACAGTCTCAATAGTACCAATAGTTATATCAGTTACCGGAATTACAACAAAAAAATTTTATACACACCTGGAAAAACTAAATATTAATAAGAACATCCACTCAAATATTCAAAAGGCAGTCATACTTAAAACAACTTCAATAGTACGAAAATTCATAGGAACACAATAGAGAGGTATTTGACTTGGTTAAGACCCGTCAAAGAACCGACTTTAGTCCACAAGTGTGAAAAAAATAATAATAATACGTCTTTATTCGGGCGAGATTGAGAGGTAATATGGAGCGGGTAATAGGCATTTCTGCGAGGTGATTTTAGGAATGAAAGATTCAAAGGGTTGGGAAATATCTGCGGTATATCCTCTATCTTTGAGACTTATGTTAATTGTTGTGAAAATAGATAACGTTGTAGATGATAAAAATATAATATGCAGAAAAATTCTAGTGTTAAACATTGTGGTAACATAATTCTGTCTTGCAATTCTCACGGATATTCCGTCATAAATTTGCGTAATGTCTATTATAGAGGGAAAACTCATGCTCATTTTCTACCGTGCAGATGGATTTCTCACTTATCCTTCTTTAAGAAAGAGAGGAAACATTAATCTGAGACTCTTGTTTGACATCCCGGCGCGGAAGTTTATCTACGTAGTCAATACAGAACGCTCCTTAAGGATTCCATATGGTCTAATGGCCACGTACTACAAATACGGTCGCGGAAACTAGTCATTTCCTCCACTTCGAGTTGATCTTTGTCTTAAAGGTGCATTGCAGTTGCCAATGATGTCACTGCAGAAACGAAAATCTAAGAAATCTCTCTAACTTTCGTATATGCGTGTGCGAGTCCCATAGCTGACACATGCTTATCATACAAAATCACAGCTTTTAATCAACTATGAATATAATGGTACTCAGGGACGGCTTTATAATTAGGAGCACGAAGCGCTAGCTAGGAATATACGTAATACTGTGCTTAGGAAATCTCAGTAACGTTCCTTTTAAAATTGTTATTCAGTACGGTTCATTCATGAGTTTTTGTTTTTATGTACTTTAATTAAGGGTTTATGGGTATATTCTGAGTTATTATACTTCATACATTTAAGGAATAAATAATGCGAGTAACTATGCAACGTAAAGTCTATCCATTATTCACTGTAATTGTTATAGACTACTTACAATTCGGTACTTTGTTTCTTCTCGCGGAATACCTTTTTTGTGGTACTGTAAATACTTCTATGCATTTAATAAAATTGGTCATCAAGATCCAAATTGGGACCTTGATCTTATCTTTGCTCTTCGGGCCTCTGGTAGCCTGAATCCACACTAGTAGTGGTATTTTACATATGAACCCGGCAATCCGCAATATGGCTTATGGCACGGGGTTTGGGTATAGATTGGAGTATAATCATGTAGCGATACCATAGCTTATTATGTAATAGCTATCCGTTCGCGCTATAATCTCGCGAAATCTCATAGTCGACTGGTCTAGGAAATCGCGCTCGCTGAGTACGAGAATCGCGATATCGCTTATTTTTTCACGTAAATCAGCACTTGAAAATTTCTGAAATACCTTCTGCCTATACTCGGTTCTTTTAACCTTAAGAGATTCCCAGCCGAGGGTTTTTGATACGTAAAGTTAGATCGTGAATAGCGAATTTTGCTCTTGACCTTCAATACTCGCTCCGGAAATACTCTTTGAGGAAAGTTCTAAACCGCATTCCATCGAAAATAACCCTCTATCCACCTCCTCACTGTTTGACGTCACGAAGATTGGAAAGCCTTGCAGAAAATTCCCGCGAAACAGCATTTTCGAAAATAAACCCGATTCGAGCGGAGATAATTCCGCAGGAGAAGGGATTTTTAAACGAAATTTCAGCTGATGACTCCTCTCGAGGCGGCTGACACGCGGCAATTGGGGGCCTTCGACCCGAAAGAATTGGGAAAGAAAAGCCGATGGCAAAACCGAGAGGGCGACAGAAAAATTACCGCCCAGTCGTTGTCTCCCCAGCTCGTGTTAGAGAGGCGGCCCATTCCCTCGTAATCGACGTCGATGGCTTTTACTAATAATTACCCAACGACGACGTCAACCTTTTGAGTATTAAGTGCGATTAGGAAGGCCATCTTTCCGCTGACGAAAGGGCTTAGAAAGGTCCTCTGCAAAATATTTGCGTTGAGGATTAAGGAAATCAAAGGGAAGTTTTGGCCCTAAAATTTTCTCCGAGGGGGTATTGCATCGTCGCTGAAGTCGTTTTAAATTCCTCCAGTGTCCCGAAGATATTTGATTCAATTACGTTTCTTGAGATACGTACAAGAAAATCTTTAGAATGATGGAATAAAAAGACACTTCGAGCTTTTCGACAGGGACTTTAATGTGCGACCGGTTTCGTAAGCGTACTTTCATCTTTTGGTACTACTTACATCTTTGCCTGAAGATGTAAGTAGTACGAAAGCGGTAGCTAATTAAATTTCCTGTAGAAAAGTATAAAGTTTCTTTTTGTTCTTCAATATCTATCCACAAAGTCACGCCTTCGAATATCGATATAATTAGAATGATGGGTTTAAAAATGGATTAAAACTCCAAGTTAAAGTATTTATTATTTGTGAAATATAGCGACATGACTGGGACTCAAGCCCGGCTCTCCAACTTTCCGGGCAGGTATTATTCCTTCGGAAAGTGGGAGACCTGGGTTCGAGTCCCAGTCATGTCGCTATTTTTCACTTTTGTTATTCCTTGGGATTCAGCCGCACGGCTTTACGTACTGTGCAAAGTAAGTACACCTTTCCTCAATCCTTATTTATTATTTATCAATATACAATAAAAAATGAAATATTAAATTTTTACTTGAGAAGCTTTCAAAAACAACACCGTTTCTAGGATTTTTTCGAACTATAATTAAACCCAGCGATAATTTCGTGGGTCAATGAAACTTCAACAAGCTCACGCTCGCGATAATGATAACTTGCAGTGGACGACGATGGATCTTTCTCGGGAAATTCTGATTGCCTATGTGTATATACCCCCTGCCATACGCCAATCGGCGGCTCGCGGGGTAAATTTCTAAATCTATATAAATCATGACATTCATAATTAACGATTAAAATTTTAAAGGTGCGTATTCAAATTACCTACACCAATGCGCAAACCATAATTTACCTTAATTATTATGCTTAATCGTTTTATGTGTACAATCAAGCATTGTTAGTGATTTAACTTTGGTATAACGCTCATAGTCAAGTATCCTAACCTGTGCCACGGCACCGGAGAGTTGCGTGAGAGGGCTATTGGCCGGTCAATATCTACTGTCACCGTTCACTTTAAATTTTCATTATTTACGAGTATTATTTTACATTTATATGTCTTATGGAATTTCTTATTGAAAATGTTGAAATATACCTTTCCAAACAACGTACTGCTCTGGAGAAATGTTCTGGTGGGGTAGCTCAATGGATAGAGCAAGCAACCAGCAATTGGGAGACTCGAGTTCGAGCCCCGGTCAATCAGACCCCTTCGAGTCAGACCTTTTTCACGTCCGTTTCTCCTTGGGAAGTTTCCCTCAGTTTACCAAATCCTCCAATACTAATTAATATACTTAAAAATGTTCCACACCTTTTATCGGTGAGCAAGAAGAGTTACTAATTTGTTCTTATATTTTAAAAATTTTTAGTGTACGCTAAAATACGTTTCTATCCACTATAACTTTCGTCATCTGAGTCCGAAAATCAACAGAATACCTTGGTTTTACATTTTTTACAATTACATAAATACCCCGCAAACCGCTGTATGGCGTATGGCAGGGGGTTGAATTATCCATTAGCTTCGTGACTCGTTTGCACCAATATTTGACCATGCGCCTTAACCTCATCGTCAAATTACTGGACACTAAAATTTTGAAAAAAAATATTTTTTTGAAGTATGGAATACTACGAAAAGGGAACGTGACTGTTTCTTTTACCCCCAGAAGTCCCCTCTAACCCTTTACAACTCCTGTGTCCTCTCACCACCCTCTCCTCTCCTAAAGGTCTGGGTTTTTCCCTTAGGCTTTTACTGTGCCTCTTCTTATCCATGTTGATACTGAGCGCTGTTCCTTAGGACGCAGGGACAAGAGATTCCTAAGAAAAACTCACCCACCCTCATGGTCCGAAGTTCCTGCACGGATTATCTTTTAGGGCAGGGAGAGTGATTCATCTCTGAACCACCTCTTATTATCCATTCGCGTACATAAGTATTTGAATAAATGACTTCTGCGGCCCCTTAGAACTGTTTGAAATTGAAAAAAAAACTATTCCGGTATCGGAAATACTCCGTGTTTATAGACAGGTGAAATGTTAGGTGGAATGTCAAAAATTGCTATGATAAAATACGAGTAATTACCAAAATATTCTCCGAGGATGTTTGGTAAGATAGAAGAGATGAGATAGGTGGAGGTAATTAAATTTCGGCGTAAATTTGCTCAATAAATTCAGAGATAATACTTTCTAGGAAAAACATGTTAGATATTATATTACCTATAAGATAATTATAGATATTATATCCTATAAAGCAATTATTAAAATAGATATAATTGGAGTCTTCCGTTACCATTAAAGAAATAATATTAACATCCTATGACATAGGCCAATGAGAGACTTAAAGAAAATGAGGGAAATATATGTTAGAAGTGGACTCTTGAGAGATCAATTTATGCGCGAATGATGCGCGAAGGTAACCGAATGGAGATGAAGAGTGAATACGTAAAAAATGGACTACGTACCTTCTAAAATATTTAGATATACGACCAGTTTCGGCCGTAATTATCCACAAAGGCAGTTGAAGGGAAAGAAGCTCGATTGTCTCGAGATCTTGGAAAGAGTGGGAGATGAAAAACCACGTAAGACCACCAAAACCACATAGATTATAACGACATCACCTTCGCCAACCTCTCTCCTCTTAAGTTTTCAATCGAAATTGTGTAAAATAGTATAAATTCTGTATTGTTAGTGCTGTACCTGATGCTGGCTGCAGGACCAAAACCTGTCGTACGTTAAAATATTGTGGAAAATATGAAGTCCAGTATTATTTATTAAGTAGCGTTCCATGAAGTCAGGCCAACTCACATTATATGCGAGTAAGCATATACATTCCGTAGTCAGCGAGCGCGATTTTCGAGACCAGTCAACGTAGAGATTACGCGAGATTATAGCGAGAACGGATAGCTATTACTGGTCTCTATTTTTTGATAGCGTTAGGAATACCAATCAGGTGGCTTATGAATATGTTCTGTGTTTTCACATCCCCTGCCATACGCCATTCGGCGGCTTGCGTTGTACTAATGTTGATGTAAATACATATAGTGTGAGTTATGTGAGTATAACCTGATTCTACGTAATCAATATATATACACACACTTGATTTTGTAAAGTGTACGTAACCGGTGCCACAAGCCGGAAGGTGGGGCACAGAAGGCACGAGTGTGGATGTATATTAAAAGAAAAAGTTCGGCTAACGCTAATCCTTAGCCATTGCGTTTTCAGAGTACTTTGGCAATTACTTAAGTTTATTCTGTCACCCTTTAAGAACCTCCCAAAGAAAACATACCCCCTGCCATACACCACATGGTGGCTTGAGGGTTACTAATGTAAATGTAAAACCTATGATCGAACCTATAAGCATCGGAATATAGAATTCTCTATAAGAGAAGCTTAAGATAAGAGAAGACTTCCGCCCTTCGGTCAATCCTCTTACGTTACATTTAGGGTTAGATGTAAGAGGGGACAATCTCACACTTCTGAAAAGACGCTTTATTATTATTTTTATTTTACGTAATTAATCTACTTTTCCTCTCCTGGTTACCTCTTTATTTAGTGTGAAGATGTTTAAGTTATTTAGTGAGATATTAGACGATTTGATTTATTAAGATTATCTTATTGCAGCTTCGATAAATAGAATCTTCTTCAAGTGAGTTCTTTCCGAGAGAAGTGCTCGTTCGTTTTCATTTTAGGAGGGAATGCTCGGTCCATTCATTTGACCAGGTGTAAACGGTTCCCCCGATGGTTATCTTCCACTGGAAAGCAATATAAGCCTTTCTTTCTCTTCAGGCCATTTCTTTGTTTCTCTGTATCCCTAAATGGACCCAAAGTGGCCCGAATCGAGAGGGGCCGCGGGAGACTCGCGATGAGCATTTTGTGAGGAAGAGCCAAATAAAAATATTAGCTAGGAAGCGTGACCGTGAAAGCTTCCTGGAAGTAAGTAGATGCAAAGGAAACAAGTAAAGAAAAAGGATTGAATAAAATGTCATGTCAAATAACGTTCCCGCTAAAGGAAGATGTAAGGCGTTCGCTACGCTGCGTTTCCTGATCGCATTTAGTACGAAATAGTATGAAGGAAATAAATGCTTGAAATAGCATTGAATAGCAATGTTTCTTAAAGATTTTGGCATTCATACAAGTTGATACACACTCCCACATTCCGCTCGTGCTTTTTAGAGTAAGTATGAAAATGTATAATTAAATAATAGAAATAAAACTATCCATTCTCTTCCACAACAAATTTATTGCAGTGAAATGTGCATATATGTATGTATACATATGCGTGGCTACGTTAGTTTCTTTTAAGTGCATTCTTTCTCTAGCATGATTTATTAGGGGTTGACAATATTACGGCGATGATAGGCGATTCGTCTTAAAAGTTAAAAGAACATGGTTACAATATCATTATGTATTTTATCTGGAACAGAAGGAAATATTTATCCTAATGCTCTCTGGTTTTGCAGGGTTTCAGAGAATGAAACGGTCAAGGTGTGCACGATAGAGCTTTCATCACATCTACTAAGATCGACTGCGCCCATATTAAACCTACCTAAGCTATTGGGGTTCTTTGTCTTACTCTTGTATCCATATTAATCAGTTATGTCGAGGAATGCGTGTTTTATTCATAAGAAATTAAAATGTATCAAAGATAATAGAAAATCGACAAAATAGGTCAAAGAAATTGTTATAATTAGCTAAATGCAAAACGCAAAATTTACGAACAAGGTTCCTCTATTAATTTTGGTTAATGGCGATTTAATATTGTACATATATTCAATTAAGTTTTCATATGGCATAGAAAGGATATGTGTTCCATGAATGATAGAAAAACACAGGAAAATGGGTAAGGGTGACTTAGCGCAAGATGGTGCGCACCCAGGAAGAATCCGTCAGACTTTTTTCAAGTCCATTCTTCCTTGTGATAGAAAAAATTATAATGTACAACAATTTTTTAACACAGTACACGCTTACACAGTCATAGAATACTGAGCAACATAATTTTCCCGGAAAAATTTGTTAAGCAAAGATGTTGCACACGTGTACGGGTGTTTAAGTCAAACATCTAAGGAAAACTTTAAAAAATGATTTACGAAACCAGAACTTTTCTGTATCTGAAATGGCGTTCATTAAAGTACGAATCATTCATGTTGACCTTCAACTAATCCATATTTCGGAAGAGATTCTCTCTCGGAGAATTTTTATTCCTGTGGACGACGTGGATGGAAATGGATTTCTTGCGAGGAAGGAGAGTTATCTTGCAAAAATAATGTTGCGAAATTTATTTTCGAGTGAGCGTATCTGCTGACGCGGAGCGAGTCACTTTGTTTACGACCTCACCGCGAGTATTTTGCCCCGTGACTCGTGTTGACGAGACATCTGGTAAATATGGCCCCCACAAGAAATAAAGGATTTCATGATGGTCTTGTTTTCCTTTTCGATGCGTTTTCTTTCGAAGAAGTTTCGAAAAAGGTACCCTTACCAGAGTAAACTCGCAGAAGAACCCCTGCTACTTCCACAGTACTTGTATGAATGCCGACCGGTTTCGACTATGCGACACAATGCTCCTTAAGATAACCGTTGCAGTAAAATCAGATGGTTTGTGTTGAGTTGTGGTAAAAACAAGGGTTTTCTGTTATTTACTTCTGTAAGGGGTTCCAGGAAGTGAGGTTTAGTCGCGGTGATGGATAATGTTGGAAATGTATTTCGGCAATTACGTTTAAGGTAATCAGTGACCCTGCATAGGGATATTTTGGTGACAAAATTTTCTGATTCATAGATTACTCTTAGCTAAAGAATTCAGGCTCAGCGACTCCTCAAATATAGGATAAAGAGAGAGCTTTAGCAGAATGCTTACGCATTTACGCGATCCCTAACGAATTAAATATGAATCGTGCAAAAGGATTACGTCCAATTACGAGTATTTCTATCTTAGAAGAAAAAGATTAAGGAAATATATAAAATATTAGGACTTTTATTTCAAATTGAAATTATTGAAAATTTGGAGAAATGCTCTTAAGTTTTCTTCAATAATAATGTAATTCAGTGATTTATTGAATAAGTGAAACAAATTACATTAATATTATTTAGCCGCATTTAATTAATTCAGCTGAAAAAGATTTTTCGTCTTCTTCTAGACACACAGCGAATGCTGGGAGGACTGTGGTGCATGTGCGAGTACAGATATAACTCGAAAACTATTTCAGCAAATGGTTTCTGTATACTATTTATTACTTCCGAAGGAGTTAGGTAGATAAAGAAGGAATACATTAAAGAAACTGGTAGATTTTATAGATGTGTTTACAGTCCGTAAATTTGTGATTTGGCCACTTAAGGTAAACAAGGTTATGGGGAGCGATTCTATTATCTGAGGACTATGATTCTGGAACGAATTACCTACGCAAGCCGGGATATCGCTGTATAGTGTTGCATGTAAAGGTGAATTTTTTTGGAACTCTTTCTATTTCTGATAATGGTTGTTGCATTATAAACCAATAGGAATCAGAATACCATGTATACCATAGGTACACATATGGCCATACAAGGGAGATATTGCGGGTCACTCTTTTAATAATTACCAGTACATAGCATAGTATGTGATTTTAGTGTCAATGTTTGACTTAGGGTCCTTTGAGATGAAATATACTTTGAACTCTCTGCGATGAATTGAGATAGCGTCTCTGGAGGACTTTTTTGGTACCTGTAGATTAATCTCTTCTTATATCTATGTGAAAGTGTTGCTATTATGTTTGATTCAAAGATGTATCTTAAAAATTTAAATTTATACCTCTTTAAACCCTATTTCTTGGAGGAAATAAATTTTTAAAAGTCCAAAAATGGGTATTGATCCATTGGATTGAGCTTAGCAGTAGTTTGTAATCATTGGAAAACCTCCAGTCAACTTATACAGGATATGTAACATAAATTCTGAGATTGTATACATACATTAGTATACAGCAAGTCTTAAGTATGTACTATGTATGTATTGCAGGTCTTTTTTTTTGCTTCATTCTAAATTACGACCAAAACATTTCCGGTCACTTGTGATATTTGTAAATTAATACATACTTTAGTCGCAGGAATTAAATGGCTCATCCCCAAGCTCGTTATTCTGAAATATTCTGAATATTCTTCGTAGTTTGCGGATGACCTCCATCTTGACTGAGAGAATGTTTTGCGGGATGACCGTTTAAGAGAACACGGCCTAGAGCAGAGCTCGTGTCGACGAGACTATTAAAGCGAAAACCTTTTGGCGAAGATGTCAAAGAAGGAGATTTTAAAGGTTGGGAGCGGTAAAAGAGTTACACGCATTCCGGCGTCCATTGAGTAGAGAATGCTTCCTCCACTAATCCTCTTCTTCCTGTATTTGGGCGTGCGAGGCTAGGCCCTCGACCACCCATACCAGTGTGGGTTTCTTGCTAACCTTAATCTCTGGAGATGTCTTTACTCCGTTTACGTATCTCTATCAGTACCCGTGCGAGCAATATACGTCATTAGCAGAAGGTTTCAGTTCTTATTTTACTTACAGATTCACTTAGATGCGTTTGATGCAGTTCGATGAGTTAATCAGTGTAATATCTGTTATGAATGTCCCGCAAAGTATGAATTAATCGTATTTCGCTTTTTTTGCTCATCTATAGGCTTGGTTGTTCTATGTTCCCTCTAATTATTTTTATCGCTGATATGATCTCCGTATTTAGCTCTAATTATCTCTGGGTGGAAATAAACTAGCTATTGGTGCTTAGACCCCTTCAAGTCTACAATGTCTTCTATATAGATTATATATTTCGAATATTTACGGTTAAGCAATTCAAACAACGGATTGTGTATTCTATCACTTCCACCGTATAAAATTTACTCAAAGGAGCAGAATTAGAGCACGAAACACGACACACATGTTAATCCCTGCGCCACCGAGACGAGTAAAAATTTATCGCAGTCGGCAGGATTCGAACCTGCGCTCCCAGAGGGAAACTGATTTCTAGTCAGTCGCCTTAACCACTCGGCCACGACTGCCCATGTTTTCATTATTAATACCTCTTTAATGAAGAATAAGTTTGATATAATGTAAGATGGAAATTCAGGATTGATTACTCACTCTCTAACAGGTATCCGTGCAGTTATACTTTTTTCAAACGCTACCAACCTGACCTCTTAGGGGGCATGAATTAAAGATTGATCGCCTCCTGTGGTCGGTAACACGTAGTAAGATAAATGCATCCGTAGGTATTTATTAGTTTACATTTTACATTTATATTTTACATAAATACCCCGCAAACCGCCGTATGGCGTATGGCAGGGGGTGTTAATACACCAAAGCCCCTAATTATTCATCCTATTTACGCGTCTAATACTATCTGGAAAAAGAGACCAATAATAACTATCCGTTCGTGCAATAATCTCACGAAATTTTTTCGACGTCTAGTCTCGAAAATTGCGTCCGCTGAGCGCAGGAATCACTATGTCGCGTATTTCGTCATGTAAGTCACTACTCAGGAATTTCTCGAACAATCTGTGTCTAAACTCGAGTCTTCTATCGTCAAGAGAATTCCAGCCGAGGGATTTAATCATATCTGATACACTGCTGTCGAACTTGTAGTCTCCCTTAACGAAACGAGCCGCTCTACGTTGTACGCGCTCTAGTTCAACCCCTTCTCGTGCGGATTCCACACCGCGCAGCAGTACTCAAGTAACGGGCGAACTAGTGAAAAATAAGCTACCTCTTTGACACACGACTGACTGTATTTACTGACTGATCATTTATCAACACATTGGTGTTTACACCCCCTGCCAGACCGCGAAAGTCGACTTGGAGGGTATTTATGTAGATGTGGATGTGTGCACAGATATTACTCGAGTTCGATTCGTTTATAGAAAACATTTAATTTGATCGTTTCTGAGAATTCAGCACCTTGGCGCTTCATACTGAACTTCATCAGTCATACTTCTTCCACAATTTAAAAATTTACTCTTTCGGGCGCTATTGACTGAACGGTTAAGTATCATAATTCGATCAATGCGATGGTCCATAGATCGTCCATGGCAATCGAATGGTGCTAAATTATTGAAATTGATTTTTAGTGAGAAGCATGCAATTTAAATAATATTTGATTCTAAGGAAATTAATTAGTTATCTTAAAATTTTCATCATATTTATGCGTTATCTTCGCGCAGGTTTCTATTATTTGTCAAAATTCTGCATTGAAAACCTAACAAATATAGTGTAAATAACTCTGAGGTGCAGGTTTCAGAGAACAATTTAGTTTGGACAGTAAAGTTTACAGCCATTCTTCCATTGAGGAACTCTTCTTTTACATTACTATTGCTATAATCTCCAGAACAATCCTAGACCTTCTCTAATAATCGAGTTGCTAAAAATTTCACTTCGGGGTTTTTCCGTCACTAAATTTCCGCGAACTCCATTCATTGCATTTCTTTGATCTCTTCCGCCTCAGTACCCTAATTGCGATCTTAAGCTTTCCAATGTGACCTTTTTGAAAAGGCCTAACCGATCCCGTAACCCTTTCACCTTCGTTGGAGCAGGTAGTCCTTGGCCGCGAAGGTCGCTTGACCTGGAGATGTAAGACTTGGAAGGTTTTTCAAAAAATTCGCCACGAGCTACCTGAGTAGTTTTTTCATTCCAGAGAGCAGAAATCTTGAAATACCAAAGTCTTTCTTTTTTCGCTAGGTAGTCGATTATTTTCCGCCATTTTTTCTTCAAGGAAGGTCCCCGAAATATTTTTCTGATGGTCAAAATCACGAAATTCGAAAATTCCACGGAACGTATCGTTACGCTGGTTACATGAAAATGATAACAAAAAAGTAAATGAAAGAGTTTCATAATTTCGCAGTTCTTCCGCTGACTTAGGATCCGTTGAGTTAATAAGTTTTGTTAAGAAGTGCTACGATAAAAAAGCAAGCCTTACCAAAATGCTGTCAGATGCAGGTTGGGAATCGTTAAAAGACAGGAGACTAGAAGCTAGATTGCGATTGCTTGATAAATTTAGGGAAAGTACATTTGCGGAAGATATAGTAGATATTATGAGACCCCCCTGCTACCTTGGACGATCCGACAATGAGCGCAAAATAAGAGAAATAGATGCTAGGACGAGTCGTTTTAAGAATTCATTCTTTCCGCGAACTATACATGATAATAATAGGCTAAAAAAATAGTCTGAACGCCCGGTGTTTTCACTCCCTGCCACACGCCGTAAGGCGGCTTGCAGGGTATTTATGTAGATGTAGAATAAGTTGTATGAACTTCACTGAAAACCTCATGCCACGCGCAGGAGTAGATATTTAAACGTAGTGAGCTGGCATAAATTTTCGTAACTTTTCAAGTAACTAGTTAAAAAACTACTTAAAAAAACAAGTAAATTTAACAAGTCGAGGGAGATTATAGTTTCGATAGCAATGTATAAGAAATTATCAAAAACCCTCCGCTGGGAAACTCTTAAGGGTAGAAGAACCGATTATAAGCACAAGTTATTCGAGGAATTTTTAAGTACTGATTTGCATGACGAAATACGTGATTCCCGTTCTCTGCGAACGTGAATTCCGAGATCAGACGACAAAGAGATTTCGTATAGCGAGAACGGATAGGTATTATCGGTCACTTTTTGTTGATAGCATTAGGAATTCCAATCATGATATTAATAGATTCGGTGTTTTCACAACCCTGCCATAAGCCATACGGTGGATTGTGGGGTACCAATGTAAATGTAACTCATAATGACTTAGTTTTGGAAACACTGCGTTGCGGAATAAAATACGAAGAGTTAGCGATGTTAAGGTCACCACATATCACGATAATTAAGTACTCACAGATTTCTCTTATTTATATATTCTAACTCTTTATGAGTCGAATTGGATTTTATGAACCATGATTGTTGCCATTATATTAACTCTGGAATAGGTCGCATTTTAAAAATATGAAGCATTTCGTTATTTCCTCACGAATAATTTACTTTTTAAAGTCATCAAGGGGAGGAAGGTGAGCGATCGCTTCCCTCTAGCAGTAATTTTAAAAGATCATGGAGAGCTATGTTCATTTCACACGTGAGCCCCCACCGGGAATCGAACCTGGGACCGCTTTCATCAAAGCATACCCACATGGCTATCCGGAGGCCCCGCCTCCCTCTATATTCTCCAATGAACAGGAAAGAGGATTGAAAGTTGATGAGAATTGAAAATCAAAATTGAATGCGGTAGAGCACAGATCTTTGGGAGAGAATAAGGCGGAATCAGTTCGAAGAAATACGCCGTTAGTTAGAGAATTTATTATTGTTGAAGTTATTATTGTTGAATTTCTTTTTTCGGGTAGGTACAGACCTTAATGGTGGCGGGTAAAACAGAGAACGTGCGTACAAATAATAATGGGTATCAACAATCAAATCCCTCATTTGCAAGCCACATTAAACATATTTCTTTTAAATGCGAGCTGACCGTATTAATAATTTATTCCGCCATTTGTACGGAAGTAAACTCTGTATTGAATTGGTAACATGTCAAAAAAGTAGTGTATAATAAGTGTTTACAGGTTAAACAAAATTTAAGAAAATATAAAATGAACACACTCACCGTCACTCCTCTTTCCTTTGATTACAATCGGAGTATTTAAACGAATTTTGGCGTATTACATTACATGAATTACATTACCAACATTACTTTGTATGAAATTACGCATCTTCATACCACGCCGTTGTTTACATAGTAGATTATTACGTGAAATCCACAAAGGGGCTTGAAATATTACGAACGTACTTATAGCCATTGTTTGGAACAATCTCTACTTAATCCGAGGATGATATATCCGCTAATCCACCGAGTAATGACATTTCTTTAGTAATATTGCTTCTAAATTTTCCTTGAATCTCTGTTCATTGCTACCAGAAAAATTAAATTTATTACAGACAATGAGGAACGATGTGTGAAGCGAACCGTTTCATTGCGATGCTGATATTGAAAAGATTTCTTTGTTTTGTTCATCAATACGGTGATCATTTCCTCACCTCGAAAAGAATGCGATGTGGGAGGCGACAAACCCCCTCTTAGATCAGTCCATGGTTTCAACGTGAAGTGACACTAAGTTTACCGATCTCAAACTCTTGAAAACTACTTTCCTTTGAAATTGGTTGTATATTTTCTCTCTGGATGCAAGGTTGGTTTTGCATACGTCAAGAGTTTCCTCCGTCTATCGCTGCCCGCCGGTGGTTCCTGTTAAAGAAAATACCAGATAGACGTTAAGTCCATTTCATGCAAACAAACCCTCAATTCTTCCTGTCTTTTCTGGGCGAAGAACCCAAGAATTCTTTTTCTAGGAATCTCTTTCTCGCGAATACCATTTCTCTCTCACACTTTCCCACCGACCACAACCTCCACTTGTTCCTCCGCGGGCGTGAGCGCGTCGCCTCCTATTGGCGAGGTCGTTGTACGCGGCCCTTTTTTCACCCTGAAAGGGTCTACTGAGTTCCCTTGCATTGAGGGGTCCCAACGGGACGCCTTCGTCTCACTGTTTTCTGGAGACGGTATTCTTTTCCCTCTTAATGGGTTATTTTGCGGGTTTTTCCAGACATTTCTCTTCCGCCGGCTTGGGAAGACTCGCAGCTGATAGTGTTTCTATGGGCGGCGTTGATCTTCTTAAGCTCGTCTTCAGTCGCTGCTCTCGGGAGATCGTTAAAAAATAGCGGGCCTGAAAGAATTTGTCTCCTGAATGGCGTGAGATGCATACGCATCTACAGGGCCGCGCCCGGCCTATCTGCCGCCCTGATGCGAACATAGTTTGCCGCCCCTTAAAATTAAATACCACAATAATACCTTTCCTGATTTGCAGGTAAAAATTATTTTGAAGGACTTTGAAAAACAAGTGTTTTATGGCTTCATTCCCCAGCTTACCTTGGTTACAAAACATTGGTAACAATGAATGCATATTCCGTTTGCTGACAGAGAAAAAAACATACGGATTAGTAAATTGTTAATAATTCCCTATGTTTTCGAATAATATTATCATCGCAATGCGCATTATTTTAAATGATAATACTAGTATGGTATATATTTTTCGCAACTAAATTTGAAAGTTTCAAATAAAAATTGTATTGCAACGTGTATAACTTCGATTTAATCCACTGCACAAATATTCCCTTCTCGTCTTGAGTTATCCCTAATTCTTGACATGTTTACCAATCTTTAACTTCACATCATAATGTTTCCTAGGTAAGTCGTGTGTATCACACCGAAAAAACAAATAATGTTGTTATAATAGTCATAATAGGTGGCTACGCTTCTGTTGCCACCCGGGTGCGATGCACCCATAGGACCCAAAATATTGTGGCGTTATTATTATATTATAGAAATATCATAATAATAATAAATAATAATCGTTATAATTTAGCTCGAAATTGGCGGCTTCGTTGTTAAGGAAATTCGACAAATAAACCAAAGAAGGAAACAAAATATTATTAGTGTGTATATAACAGTCGCATAGTTTAAAAGTTTGTTATATGGCACCCTGTTTCTGATTAACAAATTTATATTATTATTATCATCATCATCTCTCTGAAGGTATCTGCAATTGTTGAGTAACAGCAGTAAAGTCAATGACAATACTAGTGCATAGCTAGTATCCGTTTAAGGTAGGAATCTTTGATAAGATTGGCGACAGGAGATACGATTATGTAAACGTCACACGTCACACCCATCTCTCTGCAACTTCTTTTCAATACTCTGGCTTCAAATGTTTTGAGTCGATTCGCCAAGCCTCTCGGAACGTGCGCGCTGGTCAAGAGGCCCCCTTTTCGCACATCTTTTCATATTTCCCCGGACGTGCCTCGTCAACATCCCCATAAATCCTGGAAGATGGCAGGTGTTTGTCTTTTGAGGAGTGCAAGTCCTTCTTCCCGGCAAAAATGCAGGTGGTTTTTATTTGGCATTCGATTCCCGTTTCTTTTTTCCTTCGGCACCTGCTCCTCCCGCCCTTTTAGGGGAAAAAATACACGTAAATCCACCGCATAGAAAGGGTTGTGTGGGTGAGGTGAAGTAGATGTCCCTTAAAAGGCCAATTACAGGAAAATTCGTGAGATGGAAAAAAACCTTTTTGCTTATTGGTTGGTATATTTGGTGCTTTTCGAACTAATTTATAGCGTATTTCAAGCAAAAGTATTTAAACATTTCGTACGTTTTGCGTAATAGCCGCAGGTTGTCCACCTTCGCGGCTGTTTCCGGGCGTTCAATGCGGCTTCTTGAAACAAAGTAGCATTTAAGTAATTTTGTCCCTCAATATCGCTTATTACACTCAGAGAAAACACGTTGTAAAATGTGATGGGAACATTACTTACTTTGTCATTTGCAACCTAATATAGCATCTCCTCAATTTCTATTCGCGAGATTTCAGCGAGTACATGTATATACATATAGCTATTACTGGTCACTTTTTTATTAAGAATACTAATAAGATAGCTAATTAGGGAATTCGGTGTTTTCAGACCCCCGCCATAAGCCGAATTAGAAAAAGTGCAGCGAAAGGCGATACATTTCCTGAAAAACTGTTACGACAGATCAGTGAGCGTTACTCAAGTGCTTCAGGACGCAGGATGGGAATCTCTGGAAGATAGAAGATTTAAACAAAGGTTTAATTTACTAAATAAGTTCGGAGAAGGTAGAGTCTTAGAAGATGTAGGTGATATTATGCGTCCTCCTTGTGGTAGGCTACTCTGATTCTGAGAGGAAAATTAGGGAGATAGACGCTAGAACGAATCGATTCAAAAACTAGAAACGCTAGAACTAGTCGTTTCAAAAATTCATTTTTTCCGTGAACGATACGCGAAAGTAGAGTCATGGTACACGCACCCCCTGCCACACGCCGAAAGGCGACTTTCAGGGTACATATGTAGATCTACGGCGGCTCACAGGGTACTAATGTTAATGTTAATATATTCTATGAACATTTGAAGCTCAGTTTTCAATCTGAATCCTCCCCTGCCACACGCCGGAAGGCGGCTTGCAGGGTAGTTATGTAGATGTAGATGTGAATTGCTCATGCAACCGTCTATGGTTCAAGAGTTGACTCCCCTTAGATTGTCACGCTCTGAGGTGGTTCTCTCAGTTTCTCATTGTCTGAATCTTGTTCTGAAAATTCCAAAAGCAATATGTGATAATACACACTTATTAGATTCATTTTTCTGGCTGTAAATAATTGTATGAACGAGAGGTGTCAGATTGTATCCAGTGAAATATATATCCGTTATTACTTATAGTATAGTTTTTTATTACGAGTATATACTTGACTATGCTTGTTGATGCACATGTACATACTTATCGACTACGTGTTTATGTTTTTTACATGTTCCTTCTCATCTTTTAAGCTAATACCATCGGTAGGCTTGCACAGGTTTTTCACACACCCCTTTTAAGTGGGTCTTGAAGTGGATAATTTTCCCTTAAGATCTCACGTTTTTTTGTATATCCAAATTCCTTCTCACTTTTCTCTTTAACTTTCAATTTTAAATTAGTGACAATAAAAGTTGACGATGAGATGAGGAGAATTAATATATAAAGAATATAATAAAAGAAAACTGTACACCCCTTCCCAAAGAATAGAAATAGTTTTAAGAGAAACGTAATAAAATTATTAAATAAANAACGAGAAGCTCAGAATAGAGAGAATTGGAAAGCGCTTGGAGAGGCCTACATCCGACGTCGGATTGAAAATGGCTGATGATGATGATGATGATGATATAATATGTATAGGTATTGGTATATTTATGTAAAATTGTAATGTAATATTATACGGATGTAGTATTATGTATGTGATGACGACAATGTTGCCACCTGACTTTTGTTTAATTGTAACATGCAATAATAATAATAATAAAATTCATTATTATTATTTATGTTATCATTGTTATTAATTATAATAATTACTTTAATTTATTTTTATTATTTGCGATTGCGTACTTTTATGGAATAGTTACCTTTTAATACGTATATATGTACGTATTAATCATACGATTGGCGGTGCTGGTCTTGAGAAGATTAATTGTCGAGTAAAACTGATTTTTGCTATTAATGTCACGTTACCCATAATCGATGATTTAGAAGAAGCATCAGTCAAGCCCTGAAAGAGACAAGATGGACTCATTAACAGTTTTAAAGTCGCCTTAGGGCTGCCGCACTTCTGAAGTATTATTATTGTCTGCACATCAAGCAACCTCGAGGCATACGCCAGAGAGTCAGAAGCACCTACGTCGCTAAAATTATTCGCATGCCTTTTGACTGATAGAAAATAACCCAACGTTTTTCTGAAGCCATACGTACTATTAAATGCATCCCTTCCTTTCCTCAGCAGTATCGAAGAGTTCAAAACGGTAAGAATATAAATAATGTTCCAGAAACAGCAAAATTAACGGTAGTTCGAGGAAAGCTTTCAAACAGAAGTTTCGGAGTTTCAAGTCAACGACCGACTGTTGGAGAACGATTCAGGAAGGATAATGACCTAAGTGTCTCGAAAGAAATTTTCCGGTTCTAATCATAGGCTTTCGTCTCACATTTTCGTGAATATTCTACTGCGCAAACAAAAGGAAATAATAGTTTTATATTTTGTGCCTTCGAACCATTTCGTCTCTTATACATGTACATACCTTGATCCAGATAAAATCTCCAAGTAGGTTTTCGTCCTAGGTAGCGAATTTATACGACGAGTTAAGGGATGGCGTTAGGACTTCGTTTTTGAGGATATATATTTATTTATTTATTTATTCAGATTAAAAAAGTCAGAAATGGCCAATTACATTGAATCATAGAATATATTAACAAAGAAAACAGTGAATAAACAACAGGAACAAAGTAAAAAACAATTGAAATAAATAAATAATAATAAGCAACAAAGTAACAATTATATTAAATGAATAAATACACGGACGTTGATTAATAGAAGAAATGAATAAATTGACTGGGGAAATAAGTTCGAGAGAAGGATTGAAAGACAAAAGAGAATTAAAATGCTTTGGGATACGGAAGAACATAGATCTTTAAGAGATGGAAAGTCGGAAACGGGGTATGTGAAGCAGAGAGAGAGAGATATCGAGGAGATTAGTGAGATTTTATAGCTGTGGACGAGATTTTATTCCCAAAAAATTCAAATTTCCGCGCGAAATCTTTTTGGAAAATAAATTACTTGTCTCCACGTAATTACTGAAGTAGTCATCGTTAACTTCCATCAATCCAAAATTTTATCGCTCCGTAAAAAAAGGCCAAAATAGCAAATATTTAAGCGTACTTAAAAAATAAGTAATCGAGAAATTTTTAAAGAAAATTTAATATTTTTGTAAAACTTATATCTCGAAAAAATGCATTTTTAAATAAAAGAAATTTAAGTATAAATATTTAATGTAAATTCATTTATTATTTAAAACATTTTTACAGCAGCACTTACAAATGAGTTGAAATTCCTCAAAATTACTTAAAATGTAAAATTTTAGATTTAACTGCGGCAAAGTCTTTGATCTATGCACACCAATTTAAATATCATTAGCAATATCATTCTCTATGATCTCGTATTCATTTCATCTCTTAATTTATTTTGGGTCTCTCCCGGACCTTAAGGAGAACGAATTTGGCAGCCCTTGACGAGGAGCTGTACTGGGCGGTCGCCCACTCCTTTTTTTTTGGGTATACGCACAGGAAGGCTTATACTGGCTTAAAAATATTTCATTACTTTTTCTGAGTACGAAATTTAGGATATTCTTAGTAGAAGAGTTATTACTTGTTGAACGGGAAGGAAGTCTGAGAATCAAGGGAGCATATCATTGGATCTGCATCGGCTATTGAAAACTGCATGTAAATGAAAAGGATGGTATAAATAAAATTACAATTACTCTTTTCCACAGGTGTATTTACAGAAGTAAAAAACACGACCGGTTGACCCGATGATGGCCAACCTGTGCCGAAACCGGTCGTGTTTTTTACTTCTGTAAATACACCTGTGGAAAAGAGTAATTGTAATTTTTTTTATACCATCCTTTTCATATGGATTTCCACAAGATTAAGCCTGCCACAATCGATTTTATTAACTGCATGTAAATATTATGAATCAAAGGTTTTATGGCATATGAAATACGGTACTTGTTCTCCCTATAGAGTTTTAAATGGAGTAACTATAATTACTGTATGATTAACATAAATATTGAAATTATCAAGAGAAGTATGCTAACCCCTCTTTGAAATAAAAAGAAACAAATGTTTTCGTTTCTGTTCTTATTTTCCTCTTCGTTTCCGGTTATCGCTTCATTCTTTCGCTTGGTCTTCGTCTTTTGTCCTCTCCTTCGGCCAGATGTTACCTCTTTTCTTCTGGAATTCCTTTAAGTTTTATCTCCATCTTCTGAGGGCTCTTTTATGTTTAATTTTGTCCTCTGATATACTCCTCTCCTCCTTGCCTTTTCTTGTGCTTCGTATCCTCTAGTCTTATCCTCTTCGTTTGTAGCGTTTATCAGCTTCACTTAGCCCCTTCATACTTGGATATAGTCGATTTACCTCTCTTACTTTTGTAACTCCTCAAAGAGATAGAATTAACTACTTGGGCCGTGACTTCGTGGTAGTACATACTCCTTGAAGGAACAAGGAAAAGTTGAACTTGTGGAACCTAGTAAAAATTCGAATTACCTTTGTTTCTATCTGAAGGTGAAAATATTTTGTGTGAATGCATTATGCAGTGAATAAGAATTTCAGACTTTAACGTCTACTAATAGAAATTACTTATTAAATAACATCGAGTTACCGTGTTTTGGAAGGAAAAGAGAATCAGGCTGATGATGATGGCGATTATTCGCTGAAACCTGGTCATGTATTAAAATCCTGTGGAAAAAAATAGTCTCTTTTCCCTCAAACATGGAGTATTTCCACAAAACATTGCCAATGTCTGTGGATTTTCCGCGTTTTGTCTATTTATTTATTTTTTTAACAAATGAAATCAAAGAGGAATTGATTGGCTAAAAAAGATACTTATGTTCTATTCAGGTTTGAAAAACGTGTCTCTCAATTTTGGGTTTGAGGAAGTACCGTTCTTTTCTTAGAAGAGAAAGTTTTATATTCGAAAAAACAGTATAGTTTTTAAGCGATCACTTTCGTTCATTCCAAGAATTAAGGAAAGGTACTAAAGGTCAAAAACTGTAGTGGTAGTGGAGACACTTGGAAAACTAGATTATAAATTTGGTTTAACAAGAATAATAATAACCCCTATGCAGGATGCAGGAACTAATCCCAGTTATATCCATTTATTAATTTTTTATGACTAAGGGAATTCATGGGAAGGATTATAAGTATTCATTAGTTCAATTGTGGGATATTCATTTTTATAAATATTGTATAAATATCCTAGAGGTTAAGATCCTCTTAAGTAAGAAAGTTCTTAAGTGGAAAGTTGATTTACGATTCTTTACGAAACTTTTTCGGTAAAATGTATACCTGCGGCTTTTGACTTACACAATCACATATGTTTTGAATAGGTTAGATTTACCTAACTTGGCAGCATTCACAGCAAAAGCAATCTTCATTCAGTAAAGGAATAAAATTCATTTTATAAACAAGGATTTTGTACCCTAAACTCCGAAAACGGTGATTTTCGTTCCTCTTTTAAAATATTACATGTGATTATGAATTTAATTCTGTATTTATGAAATTAATTCAGTAAATGAGATATTATTTCCCCACGTCTGGTCAATGTAGAAATGACAAATGCACAAGCTCAGGGCACAACTTTGTAGAGGGTCCCAAATGGAGAATCTAAGTATACACGCTGATTTAGGTAATGTTAAGTCCTAGCGCAGCATCCCTATGGCTTAGCCAGGCGACATTTACTAGGGGTGACAGGAGGTTAGCGTATCGACTCCCACACTGCTGTATTTCGATGTTTTGGGCCGGACCCGCTTCCTTTTTCTCTAAATAGCTATCCGTATTCATCACAATGCTGAGCTACCACCGATAAATGTCGGTCCTAACCGGAAATCGAACCCGGAACCGCTTTTGCCGAAGGTGAACACGCTACCAGCTTAGCCTTCCGGAGGCTTATTGACACAAGTTCCAGAGGAAATTCAATTCTCCTCGGTATGTATGTACAACCTATTTTTAAGAGTGTGTATTTTTCCCTCTGTTCTCTCCTCTCCGTCAGCCCTTCCATTTTCTGTTTCCGGGGAACCCTGAATGCATCTCTCCCCATTCATCCGAGAAGATGAACAGTGGCGTCTGTTTAGGCACCTCGCGCTGCTTTATCTCAACGAGTATTTTCCACACCTCTTTCCAAACCCCCATCAACTCCCATTCTCTCAACTGCAGGGAGGTGGAGAGACCCTCTGCTCCCAATCTCGCTCTAATAAAGAATCATATCTGTCTCTATCGCTTCCATCTCTTGCTTGTATCACTTCTTATGCATTCCTGAATTATGAGCTTAACTGTATGTACCTTTCTCCCGAAGTAAGCCGATTGATCGAAGGTTCTTCTGCTTCGGGAAACATTCGTTTTTGACGTAAGCAAAATTACTGCATCAAGAGAATTAATAATCTTAATTTGATACTTATTCCAGCTACAAGAACTTGATGATGAAAACTTTTTACTACAATAACTTGACGATGGATCTTTTCTGATACTTTTTCCTGCTACAATAACTTGATGATGGAGACTTTGAATACTTATTTTGGTATACTGTAGAGAAAATTCTTTTAGTGATTATTTATCGTGAAAATTATCTTTCGTGCACTCTTTCTCAGTTTGGTTCATGTATATGATGATACAAGAGCAACCGAGGTGGGAGTACTACTGAATAATGGCATTTATTCCTGTCACTTCTTACTGAATAATACGAAAACTCTATAACCAGAGTTTTATGCTTTTTAAAAAAGACTCCGAAAGTCCTAAGTGAGAAACGTAGGTATAGTTATCCATATAATTCTTTGCGAAGATATGTAATTCCTTTAAATCTTTAATCCAAATTAATTTATTGAATTTAATCACATTTTAATCAATCTATTGTATTTTAAACTGCAGATGACAAACCTCGATTGATGAGACTAATTCGGGAGTAGGTGCAAAATTACCACAGCAGTCGAAGCATCATAATTCCAATTCTACTACTAATATGAAAACGAGAAGATCATTTCCATTGAAGTTCAATTCACGTCCTTCCGCGTTCTTTAAGAAATAACATGAAATTAAAATTTATAATTTTCAGTCTTTCGGTGGATATACGACGTACAGAATTTCACGACACCGTTTATCTCTAGAGTAAGTATAGTCATGCAGTTTTACAACTTTATACATAATAGTGACCATAGTGGTACATGCAGTAACATAATTGGCGCGTAATTTCTCAGAAGTATTAATAATAATAGTAATTTATTAATCACAAACAGGTTAATAAAGAACTCAATTGCATGTGATACAATAAAAAAGATAATATGAATAAATATTCACTAAAATTAAAAAAGTATGAAATAGAAGATCGAATAATCTAAAAGTTAAGTACTTCATTAGTTAAGGCGCTTACATGAAATATTTCCAAATATGTCACTGTATATATCACTACGAGGACCCCGTGGCCACTACGGTAGCCGTGAAGGTACAGGTACTCTTACGTGATTAGCAATACTGGACACGTGCTTTTTCAAGGAAATTACAGATTTGTATGAGAATTAATATCTATTTAAAATTACTGTTTGTAAGTTGTTGTGGTTGACGGGAAACGGTGTTATATATTGATATTCAGTGTTAGTGTAAGAAAGGATTTTGAGGAAGTGGTGTATTATGGTGTAGTAGGTATTTAAGTGGATTATTAAATATATGTACATACATGCTGTTGTAGATGTGATGTATCTGTTGTAGAATTATATAGCAGTAAATCATAGCTGCTTAAAATGTGAAATTGTAATCATATGCAATTGTATTTGTAGGTAAATCGTAGTTGTTTAATTTGCCAATTAGTAAGTTTTGCGAAATATTGCAGTTAGTGGACGGGGTGACAATTCTTAAACGTGTATATTTTTATACGTAGAACTTAAGTGTTATTCGCAGGATGTGAATAATGTATCGTCGCCACCTGACCTAGTGTCATCCTGCGGCGAAATTATACAACAATAATACGACGCAACCAATACTTCAGTTAAGTTCCGATGCCAATCGATTATAATCGCTCCCTCTGAAGTCGAGTCCTGACGCAGTTGTCTTTTCCTTCCCGACCATTTTCGGCGGCGTCGAATTTTAAAAGACTCGGAAAAAAGTGGACAGTCCACTGCCCCCCAGTATCCTCCAACTAAATCTTCATCTTCAGGTCCTAAAGCGACCTAAATAGTCCTCCTGGGATCCATCTGACGACCGACAAAAGACTGACTGCAAGGCCCCCGCTTTTCTACCCGCCATACTTATCTGCATCCCTGACCTTCCTCAACTATTCCGGCATCTCCAGAAATTCTCTGCTCCCCTTTTTCTCTCAGCCGCCTCGCAAATCTTCTCCTCCACTTCCTTCCGGGAAGGACGCGTGGCGTAACGCATCTGCGATGATTTAAGAAAACAAGCGAGGGTGGCGGGGCGCGCGCTTGCCTTCCGTCAATTACGACGGGATAATTAGGTGACATAATTTGTGGCCCATTTCGAGTTTCCGTTTTGATCATCGATTTCGGAAAAGCCCGTGGATGGAGGAATGCGGCGTGTATGCTTCGTTACGGGAAACTTTTTTCTTAAAAAAAGAACAGCGTTACCAAGCTATTCCGAAGTTGTTTGGCCTTGAAGATAAAAGCTTGATTTCTGTTTTAGAAGAAATATAACAGGCTTAGAAACAAGCAGGCAAATGAAGATTGAAAACACATCTTTATCATCTACATCTACACAAGTACCCCGCAAGCCGCCTTTCGGTGTGTGGCAGGGGGTGCAAGCACCATGGCTCTACTTTACTAATCGATTGCTTTCGCGTATCGTTCGCGGAAAAAATGAATTTTGAAACGACTTGTTCTAGCATCTATTTCTCTGATTTACCTCGCAGTATCATAACGGCCTATATAACATGGGGTACGCTTTATGTCAGCTACATCATCTGTGAACGTGCTTTCTCTAAATTTATCAAGTAGATTTATCCTTTGTTTAAGCCTTCTATCTTCCAAAGATTCCCATCCCGCGTCCTGAAGCATTTGCGTAACACTCAATGACTTGTCGTAACAATTCTTTACAAAACGTATCGCCTTTTGCTGTACTTTTTCTAATTTCCGAATACAACATTTTTCTGCATGTTATACATACACTACACGCATATTCCAGGTGAGGCCTGAAACATCGCTCACGGACTTTTTCTTCGCTCCTACCGACAATTCTCTTCACGAATCCAAGTTTTTTAATTGGTCGACCACATATATTACGGATGTGGGTACCCCAGGTTAAGTTATTGGTGAGGGTTACTCCGGGGCTAATTATGAAAATTAAAGGTATAAGTAAACACAAAGTCTTTCGGAACTTCCTCTAAATATTTAGTGTAAGTTGCGGAGGACGTGTTTATTTATACGTTGTCATGGCTTTCCAGGAAGTCAGACCAACCGATGTTGATTACATTAAAATTCAGTTTGATTCCATCGAAATAATCACTATACTCTAAGGACCGAAATTTATTTTTGATTACAGCTATTGATATTTACTTATTGATAAGGGATTCAGAAGAATCGCTACACAATATTCGCAACGTATACATTTTTGATACAAAATTTTCGCTACAAAGAACTTTCACGCCAAGAATTCTTCTCTACAATGAGTTTTCACGACAAAAATTTTTCACCAGCAAGCGTTTTTGCGACAAAAGTTGTAAGCTAAAAAGCGTTTACTTTTGTAGCGAACATTTTTTTCGGCGAAAATCTTTAGTGGCGAATCTTCCTAGACTATTGATAAACTTGTTTGGATAGTAGCAGAAAGTAAAAGAGTTTATGTGTATTAAATGCTTTCGCAAACTTGGCATAAATTGAAAAGGTAGATTTACGTATATGCATATTTTATATAAAAATTAATATTAATTAATGGGTGCATACATTGAATTTTACTGTTTATAAATACCTTGTGGTTGAATTCTAGATATCGATGGACCAATATTAGAACTTTTTATTGATACCTGCGTGCGTGAGTTCGGTAATTAACGACAAAATATACAAACACTACTTTAATAAATACATACGCATACTTTAAAGAAATGACAATATTGTGAATGGAAGGATTCCGTACAGTTTTTATGGTATTAAAGTTATTAAATTTAAAGGACTAAAGAAAATAAAGGTACATTCTTGCATATTCTATTTATTTAAAATGATCTGTCTACATTTATGTATGCTTTACGGAAGTATATGGCGTTTAATCGAGAGTGAAAATCGAGTCTGGAATAAATAGAACTTATGTTTAAAATTAGCCTCAGCAGCCGTGATTTCAAAGGAGATCCTAATCAAATGGTATTCATTAGTCATAATTAAAATATCGACGTCCTTTGTTTCGCTTCCGAAAATCCGCTGACAAAAGAAGTTGAGGGAAGAGGAAACGTACTCCTGAATCACCAGATTCTTCGATGGGTGCGGCAGTCCGTTATTTTGGATTGTAAGAAAAAGGGATGAATCACGTTAAAGACGCTCCATTAGCGTGAATCACAAATGAAGCGAAACAGCCGTGTTTTTTTTTTTCGTTGATGAGATAACCTAAAGAGAAAATGAGGCCATGCTGACGTATTTCCGTCTCCAAGAAAAATTCGTCCATTGCTTTTACCTCCTGAACGGAAATGTTTGGAATCTTAACCCTCCGTTGTTTTCCGTCATTCTTTCGTGAGTTGACATATAAATTTCCTTTGATATTTGGGGATTTATTTATCTATTCCCAGAAGATACCAGATCAGATGGATTCCCAGAGAACTATCAATTCCTTCTGGCTTCACTTTGTGGTCGGTTTCCATGACGATGAAAATAATAAAGGATACAACTTTTACCGGCAAGAGTTTCGTTGAGTCTTTAAAGGATAATATCATTATTAAAATTATGAAGGTATTATTTGGTTATACACAAAAGAGAAGAGAGGCTGATAATTTCGTACTAAATTTGGTGTGTGACCGTTATGTAGATGCACATTTGAATGGGGTAAGCGACATGAATGACATGATAGCCGCATGCGGTAATAGACATGGATTAAAATTAATTCTGAACATGGCAGATTTTCCCAATCAAGTGTCGCCAAACTTGCGGTGGAATTTTCCCACAACGTCACCCTGGAGAATTAAAAACCTTTCCATAGTTCGAATAATAGTCTCTATGCCTGGGAGAATCTGTATATTTATATATATTTATATATATTATTTATACAGGAATGTCCTCATGAATCCGGATACCGATTTTAATAAGACTTTACTAGGACCGTACCGACTCTTTAATTTCGATACGCAATTGTTTCTTCCCGCCTCGGGCACCGCTAGCTCTTCCTTTCATTTTGTTCCAGTCCCTGATGATGTTATCTTAGATAGCGAAATGCGTATTGGACTGGATCTTAACTTTGATGATTTATGGAGCACTACAAACTAGTTGTCAACGCTTTAATTAATAACCATCATTAGCTACTTCCTTTCTATTCTATGAATTAAAAGAAAAAAATTTATAAAAAAATCCATCTCTCACGTGTGCCACAAAAATTATAGGAAAATAAATGTGAAATATGTGTGATATTATAAAGTAGATTATGTAATGGCGGTAAGAAAGCCGACATGCAAATACATAACGATCGGAAAAAGGTAAAAACACTTGTTGACGTCTCTCGTTGAATTCAGTCTTAATCTTATATTCCTTATAGATTTAATCTTATTTTCAATAGAATGAGTTGCCTTCACTTTTGCCCGATTTGCATTTTTTCCCTTTCGTCTTGCCTATAGGAACTCGTCGTATTAGCGTTTACTTTAGGTTAGAGGCAGAACAAGCCGTGATTTTGTTATCCCTTAACGTCTGCTTCTGCGAATCACTTCCAGTTGTCAAAAATTACTTGCGTAAATAAATATCAACACCTGTAAGTTTCAAAGGAGCCGTGTCTTGTTTGCTCTTTCAAGGACGGATCAAGCTATTTACGTATAGAGGGAAAACTTTAAGGAAACAGTGACCTTGTTAGAGTCCTCAAAAATGAACTCCTCGAGCTAATGGAAGAAAACACAAGACAGCGTGTGTTTAGCCAGAAAAAAAGTGCATTATACTGACGAACGAAGCCGTAGTTAGAATGTGTGGTGTGCTGATGATGGTAATATTATGAAGTGTTATGGACAGGTTATTTAGAGTCATACCCTGTGGCGAATGGCATGGGGAAGTTATGAAGTCTAAGAGAAGACAAGAACTATCGAGACTGTCCTCTCTCTTAGAATCTCCCTTAATTATTTTGATTTAGTGGCTGCAAACTATTCCCAGTTTCCATATCAATGACAAAAATGAAGAATTTCAGTTAAAAATCACTTCCTTTAGATAAGTAAAATTTTGCACGAAATGAAATCCAAGTCATACTCGCGATGCTTGTTCAAGAATCGGTTTGTAATATTGACGTGGTTTTCGTTGGTTCCTACGCAGGCCTTCGGACCTACATTGTTTTCATCCCGGTTTCCACTCCAATCCAATATTACCTCAAATTACGACTGTTTCAGTGGAACCGGGTTCACTCCGAAAGCCACCATCGAGTGGTTCAGAACGGTATGAACTGGTTTTTTCGCTCCCGGAACAAAATGTAATAATTCTTCTGAATCATCATATTTTATTATCCTTTTTAACTATCGCTACCTTTTATTATATTTAGTATGGAGCCTTTGATGTTTATGAAATGATAACCGAAATATTTCGTTGGTGAAATGAAATTTGAAGCACTTTTTTTCATGTTATTGGTTCATGTTAGTCTGCCGTCAGTTATTCATATGACTGTTGAATAATATGTAGAACGCGTTCCTCAAACTGTTTACGCATAACAAAACGTATCAAGCGATATCTGATGGAACATTGCATAATTTATTAAAGATTAAGTTAAAAACTAGACTAAGGCCAGACGATGAGGTGATCACCTCGAAACCGGCCCGTTCTGTTTTTCTATATTGTGGACTTAGTCTAGTTTTGTAACATAATCTTTAATAAACATTAATTACGTTCTTTTTCTGCATTTGCGATTTGGCAAAATGTTGTTCGTCATCTGCAAAACGGCTGGGAGTGCTAAATAAGTTTCACCCGACGGAGGCTTATGTATAATTTGATGTTAAACAGATATGAAAAATGCTTACTAGTATATATTTAAAGTTAAAAGAATACAACGTTAACTATCAACAACCACCACCGAGTTCGAAGAGATTGTTAGCAAACAAGTTAACCAACATAATTAATAGTCACAAGTGAAATCCGGTGGAACTCCTTTCTAAAATGCACTAAGACATTAAAATATATACTGTCCACAAAATATTGTGGACCCATTCTCGGAGTTTGCTGATTTTGTGGACAGTATATATTTTAACTTCTTAGTGTAGTTTACTAACGCCGAGGTCGTAGGTCGTCGTAAATTTCCTAGATAGGGAATGATCGTAAGTGTCCGTCAGTTGTCACGTTTTAATGGGGAATTGTGAAAAAATAGAAATTAAAATTAAAAAATGAATTTTAAGGTTATGACACAGTAACTCAATATACACGAGAAATGTTGAAGTGGTATTGTTGCATAAAAATATTACGTAACACTATAGCCGAAGCTGAAAATGACGTCAAACCGCCTCCAACAATACTCATAATTGCCGTCTACCATACTTGCCTAAATGAGACTCTCAAAGTTTCAGCGGCTCTCCCCAAACTTGCCCAAGGGCCCAATCTTATCAGCCATCTCGTTCATTGAACTCACTGGTAAAAACGTAGATTGGCATAGGGACGTGGCCATTAATCTTTCACCGGGGATGAGAAAAATAACCCTTAATTGTTTGAGTAAGCTGGGCTCGGAAGTGACTAACCTTTGTTTATCGATTTGGTCTTTGGATAATGCAGCGTCTCCTGCTTATCTCGCTAAACAAAATGGCTGCCGAACAGACAAAGGGGTTTTTATTATTACCATATGAAGTGTCCGCGGTGAGTCAGCATTTCACGTGCCCTCTTGTCCTTTAATAACGGGTGGCCACCATTTTGGGGACTAAGCGTATCTTTCGCTCGTCATGAGCGACTAACAACTCTTCTTCTTTCCTTGTCGGACGCAATTTCCGCTATCTCGTCTTCGAGATCTTTGGAAGTGTGGATGCGGGCGTCCGACGAACGCGGCGACAGCTCTCGGGTGACGAAATTAACATTCTTTACAACCCGATTGTGCGAGAGCGAATCGGTTGAAAGCGATGGTTTTACTTCACCGAAAACGGATTCTTGTATAATAAAAGCTAGTTTATGACCTGCTCAAATTTAGCCTTTCGCTGGAAATAACTTGTGATGAATAAATTTTGCATGACGAAATAACGATGAATAAAATTTGCATGAATTGTGATTGTTTGTTAGAATTGACGGTTTGACTCTATCAAAATGAATGCCAAGATTATTGGATGAAGCTGTCGACTTAACTCTCTGCTTTTGTCACTGACACAAGTGATTGTCAATCTTGGACTTTTCTCTAGGAATGCTTTATACTTATCCAAAATGCTGGGGTGCCTTACTTGACTTCTGAATGTGTTATTTTTTATCTAACATCATAATCATCTGTAGGAAGAGTTTGCGGAATTTTTTACTTGCTACCATTCCCGGGTTCGAGTCCTGACTAACCCATTTTTCTAGTTAAGAATGGTTTTATCTGTTAATTCATTTCGTTGTGTTTTTACGTCCCTCACAGAATTCGTTTAGGGAGATTATAGTTTCGATAGCAGTGTATCAGAAATGATGAAAACCCTCGGCTCGGATTCTCTTAGGGATAGAAAAACCGAGTATAGGCACAAGTAAATCCAGACATCTTTAGGTACTGATTTACATGCCGAAATACGCGATATCGTGGTTCCCGTTCTTAGCGAGCGGGATTTCCGAGACCAGACGACAACGAGATTTCGCGAAATTATAGCGAGAACGGATAGCTATTATTGGTCTCTTTTTCCTGATAACATTAGGAATACCAATCAGGCATTTTATTAATAGGTTCGGTGTTTTCACACCCCCTGCCATACGCCATACGGCGGCTTGCAAGGTAAATGTAAATATCCAATGAATGAACGTTTGTGGAGACATTGGGAAATGATTATATATAAATATAAAAGTCATTGCCATTTCCGAAGTGAATGCTCTCCTTTGTATTTATAAACCGATGACAGTTCTTCCTTCCTTTTCTTCGAGTTTCTAGAACTACCGTTAAAATTCCCATATTTTTAATGCATCCTAAGGAGGTTAGTGTGCGGTCGCCATGTCCGCAGGCTCACTTCCGTTTCTGCTTCCGTATTTTCTGCCTCCAAAAACGAAAGAGGACATCTCTACTGCGTGTGGCCGCTGAGCGTTTGTTTGAGTGTTGCGAGGGAGGTCCCGAGGAGGCTACTGGTCTTTTTTGAGGATTTCGAGGAACGGTTCTCATGTCTTTCAACTCCTGTTTCTTTCCGCATCTTCCTTCCTCCGGTGTCTAACCCTTCTCATCCTGGATAATGGATGGCTCATTTGTCATATTTCTTTCGTTAAAACCCTCCTGTCTCTCCTTTAGTGTCTTCCATCGCAAGATTGTCGTATGCAAAAATATGAAAAGTTTTCTGGGGAAAAAACCAAGGGCCTATTGAGCTGAGGATTTTTTTCCGGGAAGACTCGTCAACTTCGAGGGTCGCGTTTGGTTCAGAAGTGTGGGAACTTTGAAATTGGGAACGGTGCGATGCTTTGGAGGCATGGGATTACTTACCTTACGTGATGTGCAGATTCCTTACATTCCAAAGAGAGATGGGACTCGAACGGATTTAGGTATCCGTAACATGGCGTAATATTTGAAAATTTGCGATTTAATTAAACAGTTTCTGACGTTGGAATGTATTCGTATCAGAGAAAAAAAGAACAGAAATTTCACATCTAAGTATATATCTACATTAATTTTTATTTATTATTTTATTTGAATTACATTTATCTATTTATTACAGCTAGAGTTTCGTTATATGCAGGATTCTTTTTGAATAAATATAACACCAAATTTCTATCGCGGGCGTTTTGAAATTACCAAAACTTTGCGAATGATAAACATCTATTAAATATCTTAATAATTTCCAGCTGTTTCGTTTTAATATTTCAGGATTTAAATAACGCACTTTTCCGCTTCAAGTTTGTTTACTGGATACCAACAATCAGGAATAGCCATGTTGGAAATGTTAAGTCGAGACTCTTACGACAATTGCAAAAAGAATATTTCATCTCATAATTATTTCTTACAACAAGAAAAGTACCCTGGTAGAGAAAAGTAAATAATGCTAGTAAGCTTGTTGAGGCAATTCATTACTAGACACACACAACGATTCGATATCAGTCGGTTTTATAATGGTTCGTAACATTTCCAGGAGCGCTTGTCATTTCCAGGATCTTTTCGAACGGTCTTGTTGTTTTACGGAAATTCATCGTCATTTATTCTAAGCTCATGTTTAACTCACTGTCGTTAACAACTGTCGTTTGATCTTCTGCGTAATATCCGAATGTGTGTATTTTCCTGGAAAAGCTGTCGTAGTCCATTCAGTCGTAGCATTCCATACTCAAATATTAAGGAATCTATCCTTAATCATTTTCCTTTGAAGCACATAATGCCATAAAAAATTACTGACTGCGATATTTGTGTAACTGCATGAAATGTTAGATATTGCACATGTTTAGCTTCTTTTGATATCATTTCATGAAATTTTAAGACTGTGATGATCTAATGATGGTATGTCACACCTTTTTAAGACTTAAAAAAAAAATCCTAATGTATTTGATAACCTCTTTTTGGAGAAGGTGATTTCAACACCCTTCTTTTAAATGTTATTTTGTTTTATGTAAGCCTTCTTGAACATTTTTAGTGGTCAAAATGTTTAAGGATGTTATAATTGTGCAATTTGCTTCTTTAATTTTGAACATTCTTTATTTCAACCATTTTACTGCCCTTTTATTGCTCTGTCTCAGAAATTTTCTTTGTGGATAGATTTTTAGGGACTCATTCTTTCCGCGAACGATACGCAATAACAATAAGCTAAATAGGTGACTCAGACGCTTGGTGTTTACATCCCCTGCCACACGCCGAAAGGTAGTTTGCAGGGCATATGTGCAGATGTAGATACAATCGTTATTATAACCAACTTCATTGAGATTACTCCCTAGGCGTATCTTCCTTCTAAGGCCCTATTTGTTCAATTTCCGTGGTTCTCTCGTCAAAAGCTGCAAATAAGAATTGCGATCAAAAATAACTCACTTCTACAATAAAAAATTCTATTGGCGTGCTGTACATTATGGATGTTTGGCGTACTTTGAGCATTTTTATCTACATTTTAGACAATTAGAGTGGAATGATTGGAGTAGGCGAGTTAAAATGTCGTTCGTGTATGAAAAACACGGGTTGGGAAACACTTCTACAAAGTCGGGCTTGTCAAGGACTGTTTGCTTCCTGATTGGTCCATAAAAAAGATACAATTTCTCGGTACTCTCTCCAAGCGTTTTACGCGCGAAGTTGAGATGGACTTCGGATCTTACAGATGTGTGAATCTCAAAGATTTGGTGCGCCTTTACAGACATTATACGCTGAAGGTTAGTATTTGTATGAATGTGTTTTCTTGAGTGTTTTCTTCGTTCTCATTTTCTGTCTGTTTGTTCGGATGCGGATTTATTAGACAGTAAGCAAGAGGATTTCGATTTTATACCATATTTTAATTTTAATTGCTAGTAATTATAAACACTTTATCGATACGATTTTACTGTTCGAGTTACGTATTTACTTCCGATTGAGATATTATATTCAGATTTTATAGAATAGGGTAGATTAGGTAAGGCGATAATTCTACCCCTGCCCTGCGCCACTGGCGGCCACTACGCGGCCGGGTACAAATCTAAATTTCCAAAAGAATGTTTAATGAATCCATAGTGCTCAAACATCATTTAACTTTGGAAATCTCTATGCGTAAAATAAATTATTCAATAATGATTCTTATGATTACATTATTATTATTATCAATAGTCGATGTAGCAGACAATCGCGTAAGGAAACAATTAACGCGGTCCGAATGAATATTTATAATAAAACATAAAAATAAGAATAAAAATTAATGAGATGCATTCAATTTTACATTGAAAAGCATTTCATAATTTACAATTCAATAAGAGGTAATAGTTGAAGTTGTAGTTTTTAAAGGAATAATTGAGAAGATTGGACTCTTAAATTTTTTTATTTAGTTTTTCGAAATACCATGGGTAAATCGTACAGTATTTCTTAGGAAGATTTCATTTTAATCAAAAGATGTTTTTTTAAATGGCTCTCACGAACAGACCTTAGTTTGTGAGGAACGAACTCCCGTAAATTGCATATAAACTAGATTACTTGGAAACTAAACTAAGCTAAGACGAATTAACCCTCTTTTCCGTCTAATCTCTGATATCCTCTCAATATTGTACATCTTGCTATTAAAAGGTACACCACCAATGTAGAAAAAGGAAATATAGGGTTTGTTTAAAATGTCTTCGCATTTGATTATTTATCTTGGCGATAGGTCAAGTAACGAATAAAAACAGGAGGTTGAACTCGGAAACGTCACCAAAAGAATCGTTACGCAAGGGATAATTAAGTGTGCGATGCGGCGAAAGCTTTTTGAAATATTCATCGGTCCAGAATCTTTAGGCGATGTAAGAGACATTATCTGACTGTAAAGTATTCAGCCCGAAGGCCGGTGGAGACCTCATCCCCTCTACCATCAGTTACGAAGAGCTAGGAGAGGGAGATGAGGCTTACTTGGCAAGACGAGGAGTGAGGTAGCTTGCCCTTGCTTTCATCGCTAAGCCAGAGTGCTATAAGCAGAAAAAGCCCACGTTGGTGAAGCACAATTACTCTACGAGTAACACTTTTCGTAACATTGCATAAGGGAAACATTAATTAATGCTATTATTCAGCAGCTTTAACTCAGTAGCTTTCGTATCATGACAGCCATGAACAATACTGAGACAAAAGTAAATAAAAGATACTTTTTTTTCTATCCCGTACCAAAAAAGACATTGCAATTCCGATAAAAATCGAACGCGATCTCGGCATCGGCAAAGTTTTACAAGGAAGCAATTACCAATGCAGTTACTTCTGGTCGTTCTTTCCGCATAGCTCCAGATAAGCTAATGGAGTATATTGGGTAAGTTGTTAATACACCTACTGCCATACGCTACTGGCGGCTTGCGGGGTACTACAAATACAAATCTACGTCATCTTTTAAAAAGTATATATTGTTGTCAGAAATGTATGCGGAAGTCGTCTGGAGGCGATGGGCATTAGGAATTCGTTTTTGAGGGACCTTTTCACTAATTTTTCTGTGTATGAAACTTTGGAAATTGTCTAAACCTTAAAGAATGATTATCCCGTGTTCAAACAGAATTGAAATAGCCTTTCGTTTAAAAGTGAAGCCGTCTCTTCGATCTTTAAAGGGGGGCGTTTACCCTTTTTGCTCCTCCCTAAATACGCCAATGATCATGGTAAGGACTTAGGGTGTTAGGATATCACATCAAACCCCTTCCTACGTGACCGCTTCGAAGACATTTCTTGCAGAGGTCAGGAGAGATCGGGAAAGAGCCACACGAAAAGAGTAAAGCGTAGCGGGCATACGAGCTACCTTCCAGTGGAAGCCCTTTTCCCCATCTTGTGGGCGGTTTTTGTAATGAATGGTCAGCCAGCTATTGAAGGCGGGGAGGGGCCCCCGTTTTTGTCGAGGGTGGGGTCCGAAGAGGGAAAGGGTCTCTGGGTGGGGGTCTTAGCGGTGAGGGGGGAAAGGGACCCGAGCGAGGGACGGGGGCGAACCTTGGGGAGGGTCCGTACGCGAAGCACGTCTGGAGGGGGTTGAGGGGTAGGAGTCGAAAGGTTTGTGCATTCGCTACAGAACTTTCTTCAGTGAGCGACTGACGGCCAGGGAGGTCAGTTCTTAACAGTTGGTGAACGAACCTGAGAGGATAGTTACCGCAAGTGGCTTCGACCAGATTTTTTTTCGGACCCTATGTTGGTTTGCCCTTTGAGTGCGAGGAGCTTGTTTTTCGCCGGCCGTTCCTTCGGGGATCTGCGGGAAGGAAGGTGCGGGAGTAGCCGTTGTACTCTGGAAGGTAAGAAACCGCAGAAATGTTTTGTTTTTTCGGATTCTCCGGAGTTGTTTTTGAGCGATTGGTGTTTTTGTTATTCAAGAAGAAGCGGGCTGTTTTTCGGTTTGTTTTCCGAGTGTTTTTCCGTCCGTCGTCTCGCTTGAGAATGTATTCTTTAAAAGTTTACTTGTGTAGTGGGGTCGATTCAAGGTGAAAGTATAAAGAATTTGTTGTTTCTGAGGTTAATATCAAAGCGGCGAGCGAAGTCGGTGGATCGCGACGTTGTGTTTTAGTGTTGTGTCCAGCTTTGTTCATTAATGTGTTTGAGTCTTGTTTGGTATCTAAGGGCGACGCGAGTTTATAAATCCGTTTCGTATATTATTGGCGCGTGACTATTCGTGTTGCGGTTAATTACGGGTGCTGGAGACACCGATTCACCGCTAATGCGTTGTTCTTATGCTTACCATGTATATACCATGTATTTTCTGTGATAAGTTTCAAAATTTCAGTCGCTAATAGAAAGAAATTCGACTAAATTCACCATACCTTCAAATTTTGTGTGTATACGTTATCGTTGAATTAACTCACATCCCGTAATTTAAGTTACACTAAGTTATTTAAAGGATTAAGTTAATATTTTGTATTGTTCTACACTCGAACTGTGGAATTTCTGAATGAAGATCGTGTAATGGATAATGGATCAATTCGATCTTTTGATACATAGATTCGTAAATATAACCTTATAATACTTTATCTTCCAATCCTTGCTTTTATTCGTAATTGATCGATCATAAAATGCTAATTTATCTTCCGATCTTGCTCCAAATTCGGTAGCCGCTATCACATATGTGTGTTATTTTATACTCTGACTGTTTGAAAATGTCTCTTGAGATACTGATAATACTTTCTCTACGCAATAGAATACGAATGTAATATGTTTTGTAGAAAAATGAGGAATAGATTCGTTTGACCCGGGCCTTGTCGCTTGTTCACCGAGGGCGGAAATTTGCCGGTAGTCGAGGCTGTCGCGTGGGCAACCCTTACCTCCCTTAACACGGATGGAGAATGAGCCGCATGGAGTACTCTTTACAATGTTAGTTTTCTCTTTAATTCTGTGATATATAGTATCTGTGTAAACTAACCGTAGTTTAATTATCGGTGAATTAATTGCAGGAAGTGAGTAGGTTCCTAAATTACTTGGAAACACCCGAATAATAAAGTTTCCCAGTCAAATGCCTTTTAATGAATATTGTTTATGTGAGAATTTTTTTTCTGTGTCGAATCTTAAACTCGCTCGTATTTGTGGTCATTAAGGGTCGTGCTTTATCGTTCATTTTATTTTAAAGATCTTTAGTTTGATGTTTATCAATGACGACCGCTACGGAATTAACAAGCTGCGTTAATTTTATACGATGCCGACTTTTGGAACGTTTTCGCATTGAATTACAACTTTTTTCGTTTTAATAGAAACAATTTAGATGCTCTATCATTGAGATAGTTTGTGAAGTTTTGTTTTAATAAACAAAACTATTCCAAACAATTTTTTCCGTCGCAAGCGTCTAGCTGTTTGCACGCGTATTTAATATATGATTTTGTATTGGTTTAGGTAAATTCTAAATTTAAGCGTAAGGATGTTCTATTTTACAATATTTTCTACCACTAAATGTCCCTTCTTTCTATGAGATGAGAATTTAGAAGGAATCCGATCGCGCAGGTTGTTTTCCGCCGTGAATTTTTTGCGTGAACGACCTCTTGTCGGTTGGATGCGTGCCTTTAGGGAGAGAACCCGAGGGTCCGCCGAAGCCACGTGCCTCTCACCCTGCTTCCATAACGCTGTCGCTAAAAAATCTGCTGGGGCGTTTTTTTTCCAAATTTGGGATCACCTGTTCAAATACAGAAAGTGAACGGTGGCCATTTAAACGGCCAAGGCAGGAAACTTTGGAATGCATGTTTTTTTAACTTATTTGCCAACTACATTTCAATGAGGGTTCTGCCGCTTAGATTGTCGTTTGATGCGTTGTTATTTATTATTGATCTTTTTGTATTGTAATTACCTTTAATGCGATTAACGCATCATTGGTTGTTAATGGTTATTGGCCTTTTCATTGTTGTATTTAACGCAAATTTTTAATGATGGAGGAAAATCCAATGAAGTGGCGGCAAATTCTGTACACATTTATCATGAGTATTTCTTTTACGTAAGAGAATAGTTTTAAATTGCTCACCATATGCGTTGCTGGTTTGATCCTCATGTATCTTAATCCAAGTTTTCGCATGAAATCGCGGTTTGGGATCAACATGAAGTCGGGTTAGTTTCAGATTTAGAGCAGACTAAAGTACAGCAGATTGGTATAACGCAGAGCAGCTCGTTTCATCACTGGAAACTTCAGGTTCGACAGTAGCGTCACGGCTTTGATAAATTCCCTCGGGTGGAATTCGCTCCAAGTGAGAAGATAGATTAAATTATCGACGAAAGCTTTTTTTTACGAACAGGATGGATTAGGCTAGGACTTTGGTGTTGCTACACCCCCTGCCATGCGCCACTGGCGGATTGCGGGGTATGAATCTAAATCAAAATTAAAATTTAATTTAGAATTTCAATTTCGTTCTTCATTAAAATTAAAGACATTGAAATCGTTTACTGAACAACTATCTGTTAAGGGTTGACATTCATCCAAATTAATAGTAGGCTCTGGAATAACTCAATATTTGTATTGCAACTAACGCTTATATTACTATCTACATTTCGAAACCTTTTAGGATCTTTCTATATCCTAGATTCTATTATCTATTCATTATGAATCATTTTATTCTTTTGCATTTTTCCTTCCCCGTTGTGTTTACGGAAGGGTTAGCCCTGGTTTGGGGGTTGGTTTGGACGAAAGACAGAGACAGCTGCACCCTCTAGTAGCAGCTCCTCTACCCATCCTTCACCCACGCACTCTTTCTCCCTTCATTGAGCATTTCCAAAAGATTGGTAGTTTCCGGATTTATACACCGCGGGACGCATTTATTTTTACCGCCCAGCCGAAAATAAAAGCTTTGTCATCCAATACAGTAGCAGGAGAGATTCAGAAGTTGGGTCGTGTCAAGATATTTTCCCTTGTAGTTGTGCAAGTGAAGGGTTGACTCCCGTGATAGATGCAATTTCACGAGTTATGTAATATAGTGATAGTCCTATTATTTCGAAGGATTAATTAAAAAAATAATTTATATTCTTTCTAGAACGTTTGTTAGGGAATCTGGATTAAATCTAATCTTTCTTGGCATTTGATTGATAGATATTGACTTTGGTTAACAGAAAACGATGCTTGGGAAAATAAGTTTGTGTATCGTATATATTTTGCATTAACTGGGGTCAAACATGTTACGTTTATATTAATGCCCGCAAGCGCTTTCTGGCGTATGGTGTGATAAACTCCCTTATTAACTACCTGGTTTGTGCCTTTTATGCCATCTAGATTCAGAGACCAATGATAGCTATTCGTTCTTGCTCTTCAAAGTCGCGAGTTTAACGTTGACAGAATTATTTGCGTAACACGTAAATGAATGCTTCAAGGAAACCTCAAAGTCTCATAAAGCTAAGGAATCAAATCGATTGCTGAAGTGTTCGGGCAGCATTGACCCCAAATCGAGAACATTTTCGTTTAAGAAATGCATTGTAGAACGTTAATCAACAATTGAATTTTTCTTCAAAATGGCGGAAAGAAATCACTAATTACCCTTAATATTAATTTGAAAATAACTAAGCCATTTCCCTTTTCGGCTCTGTTCTACAGAAGAATTAAATGTATAAGTCGATGAAACTTCAGTAAGGCGCGGTAAAATTGTAGATTTCGTTCCATGTAGCGATTACTAACACCTTAATTAGCTATCGGGAATCAAAATGCTCAAATTAATATTTTGACTTTCCAAGAATTTCTTGCCTTAAAATTCGGCGCTGGATGGCTGCAGCTTTTGAACCAATTATCTTTGCTTTTTCCTCCTTTGGGGAAAAGAGGAGAGTCAGAATTTTGTGAAGGAAGATTCTTCACGCCATCAATGTCTACATTAAGGAGCAGCTGTCCCGTTTTGTCCAGTAGTTGTCACTTTCCTCGACCCTCTTTACCCTTTGGTGTCATGGTTTCCACAAATTTCCGAGTCAGCGCGTCTGAAAGGTGGTGAAACGAAGGTTCTTCCGGAAATTTTCCATGTCGACGTACGCCAATCAGGTTGGGTGATCCGGCAAGATGTTTGGAACAGAATAGATATTCATCAAATATCAAAATTTTCATCGCCTGCATTCCATTGAAGACATTTCAAAATGTCGTTGTTCCCATTTATAATTCTCTTGATGCTTGTTAGCGTTTGCAATTTGTAACGAGTTGATGGATTATTAGATAACGTACTAAATAGTAATGAATATTTCAAATAAAACTTCAGCGTATGTGAAATTCTGATGCGTGGTCTAAACTTTGTTCTCTTATGATTATTTCCAGACCGGCGGACATGAGATGAGACCCGGAGGTGTGCCCAACAGCGTCCTTTGGGGGGACACGGCATCTTTATCACCACCGGATTCGCGTCCCTTATCGCAGCTTAGCGCCTCCGACCAGACCGCCACCATGAACTGCTTCGAGGGTCTTCCACCGGCAAATCACCACCACCACGCCATCCACCATACTCATCACCCCCATGTTATCCACCTCTTGTCTCATTCGGCCCCTGCCACCCCACCGACCACACCCAACAACAACACCGCTGCCTCTCCACCTCCTGATGATGGAGTGTTCGTCTCCAAGCAGGAAACGGACAAGGAAGAGCCGATGGATGTTAAGGAGGCCACGGAGGACGCAACTCCGGCGGCTGTTAGCCCACTCAGCACCGGAAGTCAAGGGGTAAGCAGTCTTTATCGATAAGCTGAATTATTTTTTTGATTACCCTGTGACTTTCGCCATGAAAGAGGACGAAGATTGCCTCAGGCTCGCAGTTCGGTGGTCATAATTTCTTTTGGAAGTATGTATTCTTCATAAATATGAATATTTATGGATATCGCTTCATAACTAAAACGTACGGAATGTCATTCGCAACTGCATTTTTCATGGTTCCATTATAAAACTGGTCAATTTTTTAAATATGAGGAGATTTAAGTAAAAAGTCTAACATTAGTTATTGGCATACGTTCATACTCGTGCAAGCATACAATATTTAAGAACCCCTTTCCTCGTCTCATAACTGTAATTAAAAATTCTTTATATCGTTTCCCGTTACTTTTTATTCCATTCACCAATTTCAAATTTAACTGTGCATCTAAATTGCTAATGGGGTACGCGCTGTGCAATATGTAGACGAGATTTGAGATGTGATTTTGGCGGAAAATTTTTGGGCACTTGATGAATTTAAGTATCGAGAATTTATCCATATTGATCAACTACCCGAAGTAAGTCATTTATATATTTATTCGCTAATGTATGTATTTGCTTGTTTATCGTATTTGAGAATTTTCTCAATTGTTGGTTATATTACAAGATAATCGTGTTAATGCCCATACTGTAGTATCGTGAAGATGTTTCGGTCTTCCACGTTTACAATGTTTTGTACTTTTAAGTAACTTTTGATTAATATAAATGCTTCAAGTAATACCTTTTGTATTCTTTTGGATTGTAACGCCTCTTTAACTCCCTTTTCCGCTCTTAAAATGTGAATGTATTGTTTTTTGAGGCTTCCAATAATGGATAATTTTGAGTAGAGATATATTTTTTGTTGTTTTGATGCCCAGTCAACAATGGTGGATTGAGACATTTTATCATTTGACGTTTTACTTCATTAAAGTCGATCGATTTTTCAATTTTAATCACTTTTTCATTGAGTATGGCGGAAAAGAAAAGGCTCACTTTTCAAAAAATTATCTCCTTTGGCAACTCAGTATGAGGCTATTGTGATATTATAGTCTGAGTATTTGGTAATTCGTGACACTCCTCAAAGATTTAATTTTACCATAATATGGTTATACCTGAAGATTCATCTTAGGTTTTGTCTCTCTACCTCCCGGTTATCTAATTTCACATTTACGCTCTTTGCAGGCTCGAGTGAAAGAGGAACAAGAAGAGGGAAATTTGCAAGACGACTCCGGAATCTCTCCAGGAAGCCGCGGTAGCGGTTCGTCCGTCGAAAGAGTTCAGGAGGTCGAAAGTGTCCATTCCAGCGGTCACGAAGAGGACGAGGCGCCATCCCCGCAGCATAACTCCGCTAACGTCGAGGATCACGAGGACTGTCCGAGTCCAGGAAGCAGTGAGCGCGGCCCATCGCGCGAGGGAAGAGTTGAGGACGGTAATCGATGCGCCAGTTCGCCGTACTCAGAGGATTGCTACTCTGGGGGCGAAGACGCTGACGCCCTGCGGCGGCTGCAGTACTCCGTGGAGCGCGGAGGTCCTTACCAATCGGGGGAAGAGGGTGCCTCTCAGGGTGGAGACGGGTACGAAGGGAATGGCCAAAGAGCGGACGGAATGGGTTCGGACGAAGACGATGGCAGTGATATGAACGTCACAAAACCACGCATTACCTCCCAGGGGAAACTGAAGACCTTCCGGTGCAAGCAGTGCGATTTCGTGGCCCTCACTAAATTGGAGTTTTGGGAGCATTCCCGGATGCACATTCGCGCCGAGAGGTTGCTGACCTGCCCCAGATGCCCCTTCGTGACGGAATACAAGCACCACTTGGAGTATCACCTGAGGAATCACTTCGGTTCCAAGCCGTTCAAGTGTCCCCACTGTCCTTACACTTGCGTCAATAAGTCGATGCTGAATTCGCACCTCAAGAGCCATTCCAGCGTCTACCAGTATCGCTGTGCGGATTGCGGTTATGCCACCAAATATTGTCACAGCTTGAAACTCCATCTGCGAAAGTACTCTCATCAACCCGCAATGGTACTCCATCCTGATGGCTCTCCCAATCCTCTGCCCGTTATCGACGTCTACGGAACCAGAAGAGGCCCAAAGACCGGCTCGAAGAAGGGGTCCCAAGAACCGGCTGCGGTTGTCCCTCAAACGACTATTCCCACTACCACCTCTGCGCCTCCGGTGGTGGTGACCTCTACGACTGTCACAGCTCCGGCAGCACCCACCGTTCCGGTTGTCCCGACGGCCTCCGTAGGACACCCCTATCAAGCCATGGTAGTTTACCACTCCCCTCCTTCCCCTTCTCAACCAACCCCCACAACTGCTGTAACCACTTATGCTCCACCCAATGGCACATCATACTACAGCGGCCCTGTTTCGATGCAAGCTACCGCTCCAGTGGTGGGATATCCTTCATACACCACACCTCAGCCCACAAGGCCTATGATTCCGCGTGCCCTGTATCCTCCTAGAGATATGGAAGTTGTTCCTGGAGATGCTACACAGGGGCAGTGGGCAAAAGACGATGCAGACCAGACAAATGGTAAAAAGGTTCTGGCGATTCCAACTGCCAACAATAGACCAGTCAAGTGCACCCTATGCGAATTTGCTACCACCAGTCGGGAGGCTTTTGCTGAGCATATGATGGTTCACGCTGCTAATGGGGATGTGGGAAATAAGGACATGAGTGTTCCGCTATTAGGCAGTGAAGCTGCTGCTAAGGCCCCTCAGCAAGTTCCAGTAGTGGTTAATGGAGGTAATGGCTACCCCCTGAAGAATGATGCAGGACTAAATGAGTATCTTGCAAGGATGCTGACAGCTGTAGTGCCACACATGGGTGCTTACCGAGGCCCAGTTCCCCCACATCTTCAGGCACAGTGGCATGCCCATGTCCAGCAGCAGATGCACCAACAGATGCAGAGGATGCAGGTGAATCAGTTGTCTGCACAACCAAATCAACAGAGTGCACCCATTTCCCCTCAGAGGCCATGGCTGAAGCCAGCAGATGAGGTTCCCACAGTTCCTGAAGAGCCTAGTGCACCAGCTCCAAAGCAAGATGCTGAGGTGCTACAGGCTGCTGAAGAAAGGTCACCAGAAAGACCAGGAGGTGGACTTCCTCTTGATTTGACCAAAGAATCAGCCCCAAAGCAAGATGAGAGATGGGATGAGAAGAGGGGGGCAGGGGGAAGCAGCAGGAGAAAGGGTAAAGCTTTCAAATTGGAAAGGCTCCCATACATGAGAGATGAAGATGGGGGCAATCCTTCAGAAGAAGATGAGAGAAATTCGAGGCATTCAGAGGATGAAGAAGATGTGGTTGAGCCTAAGAGGAGGGCAATTGCAGTGGAACCAAAGACAAAAGTGTCAAAGCCCAAAGAGAATGATAAGGAAGACTACCATTGTCCTTACTGTGACATAGCATTCCGTGATGTAGTTCTGTACACAATGCACATGGGATATCATGGCTACCAAGACCCATTTAAGTGTAACATGTGTGGTCAGGAAACAAATGACAAAGTGTCTTTTTTCCTTCACATAGCTCGCTCATCACACTCCTAACACTTCTGTTGTATTTTTCATTATAATTCCAGATCATATATGAAATGGTCAAATTTCATCTTTTATATACTCAGATGTTTTCTTTTTTGGTGTTCAAATGATAGGGTTAGCTATATTCAGATGTTGACCTCTGGATTTGGAATTACCAGTTGTCTAGTCATTTCTTACATAAAATATGTAATATAGGTGGGGAATTCAAGGAAAGCATTTTCTAAGTGGTTTTAATCCATGTGAATCAATCTTTGCTAATGGAAATTTGGAATATTTTGATTGTTAAGTGCAATTTGACCTTGAATTTTTTATCAGAACTTTTCTTCGACTTGTTCTCTTTTTTCTTAAGTTATGGAGAATGTTTATTTGCTTGTGTTAATTAATTTGGGAATGTTTATTGATTTTCAAGATTAATAGTAATTTAAGTATTCATTCTGCTTACCATTCAGGTTAATTGCAGGGAAGATATCCTTGAGATAGTGGATGGATGGGTTTGGTCATTAAATTAAGATTGAATTGTTTAATCTCTACCTCATTTTCAACAGGCTTTCTGTTAGTAAAATTTTCAAGTTGTCTTTATATCAATGTAACAAACTGTGTTGTTATTGTGCAAAGTATAGCTATTGATGGTTACCTTCAACTTAAGTTGATAATTCCACCTAGTCAAAGATATTGAAACTGTTTTATTTGCTTTTGGAAGGTGTATATAAGGAAAGGATTTATGAATTTCAGTATTTCACAAGGCTGCACAAATTTTGTCTAGGGCAAGGTGAGGACTCAGAACTTGCAGGTGATAGCATTTCAAAACCTATCAGGAGCTGCTGATTTGGCTGTGTTGACTTTGCTTATAAAATACACAAGTCAATCGTGAATTCGTAGCTTCGTATGTATTTGGTGATCATTTGGGCCCATGAAAAAGGTTTTATCGGAGAGGTGAAATTGATGGGAACACTTAATAAGTGCTGATTAGTGGGACCAACCCTTTGCATTTTCTGATGAAGTTATCATTTATTGATATAATTGTGGATATATTTACGGGTCTAGTTCCTCCATACATTGTACTTGGCTGAGCAAACAAATCAAAATGAATGCACTGTATGTTCCATGTGATGGTCTGTAGCATTTTAATGATTGCCTGACAATCATATAATCATTGCAGATCCATTTCACAATTGGAGATAGCTACTTCCAGCAATGTAAATAAACTGATATTTTGAGCATACATTGTGCACTATATTTTATACTCGTATGTGCCATAATCTAAATATTTAGGGTGGAGAGATGATAGCCCTTTTTATATCTATTTTTGGCGAGGTACACTTCAGGTGAATGGGAAATATGTGATTTGTGAATACTTGTGTCCTGTTTCCTGAGCCAACATTTGAAGGACATTCTCTATCCTGGAATACTTTATGCCTAAATAATAACAATTGGTGTGTGCTCCTTATTTTTGTAGCTGTAAGAAAAATTGTGTTTGTGTGTATCTCTAGTGATGGCCAGACTCCTGTTTAAGCAGCCAATATGGTTAGTTGAAAATTTATCGGTTATTTATACAAAAGTTGCTGGTGAAGATGTAATAAACAAAAACTGAATAAGATAAAAGTGAAATCTTTATTTGACTCCTTTTGTTACATTCACTTTCCTATCTATTAAAAAAGTCTGTAAATGGCTTATCAGGACCATAATATTAGAGTTTCAAATGCTTACTTTGCAAAACTTTTACGCCTTAACCCTTTGACCTTGTAAATCATTAAGCAGATGATTGTGATATTGAAAAAAATATGTAATGCATACTCTTAATCTGATTATTATTAATTATACAGTTCATGGGACCAACATTTCTGCAAAAAAAAGGGCTCTACAATAATCTAGCTATCATTTGAAAGGTTAGAATCTCAGCTAGAAATAAATACTTGAATTTCATTGTGCACATCATGGTTCTCCTAAAAATTTGAATAGCGCAAGTTATATTTAAGCAACAAGCTCCAAGCAATAATTTCATACTTTTATTTTTGTACGTTCTTATGTAAATTGGATTTCATCTTCCTTTACTCTTATCATACTTGAGACTCATTATAATGAAAGAAACTTTCTTAAGAGTTCTGAACATGTAGATCATATTCTTCTTTTGAAGATCTTATTGGATTATATTAAAGGACATTTCTGACAAGCAATTTAGAGGGAATCATATTATCATAAATCTTAGATGAAAGGGGGACAAGAAGTAACAAACATGCCTACAGTGACAAGGCCCTTTTATATTTGCCTAGATAGTTGTAATATATACATAAATATATTGTTACTCAAGATTGAGTAAAAGGAAAAAATGATTTTCATAACATTATGGAATTGATATGACCCCTTAAGTAGCAGAAAATAAAATGTTTCATTCTCAGACTCAGCTGTTTCATGTACTAGGTAAGTTTTGAGTTTATGAAGATCCATATACAGGATTTAGGGTTAGTATGTATAGAAATCTAGTCAAGCTGTACATACATCAGAAAAGTGAAAAATTCGATTATTTTACCACAGTTGGAACTATACAAGGGAATAGTAACACAACTAGTGGGTAAAAAAGACCAATTTTCACATAACTGGGGCATTTCAGGAATAAATTACTTTCTCTATACTTAGTTTTTGAGGATAGATTACATCAGGCATCACAATCCAATTTAGTTACAAGGTTAAAGGGTTAATAAATGACTAAAATATCATTCTAAAATATACTCATCTTTAACAGAGGTAAGCTAAGTTTCTCATGTATTCATATCAATTGGTATACAATATCAGTTTTGTTACAATACAGTTAGCAGTAGGGAATATATTTGATGGATGAGCATATCAATGTTACAACATAATAACAAAGATAAAACAATCACAAAAGCATGGCATATTACCAAAATTAAAACTAAACAACATTAATCACTTGGTAATTGAAAAATTAATTCATTGCAAAAATATTCATTCAAATGTTTCACATCTATATCCATTTTCAAAATACCCACATGTATACATTCATACCAGCACCTCAGAGGATGACAATTAATTACAAAGTTTGTCTTATCACAGTCTTATTGTATAAGCACACAGTGATAGAAAATAAAGAGTTGTTGTCCACAGCGACAAAAGTTTGAGAAATAAAATGAAGTCATTGACAAGAACAATGCCAATGAAAACCATCTTTTTGAGATAATTGTATAAGATAAGCACATTATTCCTAGGAAGGGTCAGCAACTTACCCTTATGAATTAATTGAAGATCTATACAATTGGATTTATCCTGAGGAGTTACAGAAGCAGATAGCATAAAATGTCTTATTTTGCAGTGGCAAAAGTTATAACTACTTTTTCCCAATCATTCACGTTATTGAGAAGATGATAGGCAATGTTCCCTTTAATTAAGTATTCTACTATAGAATTCCATTGGCTTTAATTAAGTAATCTTATAACAGCTTTCCTCAATTGAAGATGTCTTTTAAACTGTTAGAAAACATGAATATAAAATTCTTTGCAGAGAATACATAGTTTTCTTTCCAAGATTAGTAAAAATGGGACTTTTAACAGGATAATCCAGAAGATAATAGAGCATCTCATTTCCCTTACACATCTAGTAGTAGAAATTACACACATGAGTTACCAAAAGTTTGGTTTGATATGTTCCAATTAAAATGTACATAATTCACAACACTGTAAACATAATACTGATGATACCTTAAAGGAGGAAACAATCTTGCATGAATATAATCAAAGCAATGTTTATACAAAAAGTTGCTGACCCATTCTTTTAGATTCTGTATTACTGTATAAATACCTCCTACATTGGTAGTTAACAGTCAGATCTACCCAATATTAATTAATTTATTGTAGTTAAGTTGGATACTTCTCAATCAAGATGAAGTAGGTATCACAGACTTTTGTACTGCAAATCAATAAGATGCACTATATTTTTCTAGCTGCTTTGCTCTCAATATGCCAAGAAACTCCATATTCTAGATACTTTAGGACTAAGCTATAGGAGAAGGAATTTTTCTGGCAGTGATTAAAAACTCAACTTGAAGTAGTAAAGCAAGAATAAGCAAAAGATTTCTCAACGATAATTGTCTCTCACAGCAAATTTAGTAAACTACGTAGAAAGACCGATTCATGAAATATTTCATATTAGTTACTTTTGTACTATTCAGTCCAATAACTTGAGAAGACACCAATTATATTGGAGCAGAATTGCTGCGATTTTCATTAATATGAAAAAATTCACTGGAAAAATAAATTGGCATGAGAAGATAGGAGAGTTATAAATAAGTAAAGACCTGGTTACCCATTTAATACCTGTACATCAGCCAAAAGATAGAAGAAGGTTGCTTACCAAAAATAATAAACAATGAATAACTGTTCTAGTAGGTAGAATTTTAGCAAATCTATATTAATTCTATGAAGGGAAACAACCACAATAAATAGACAAAAATATGTGCTGAAATATTCAGCAAAACTGAGGTAATAAAACTACACGATTCTTTGTAAAACAGCATGAGCAAACTGCACAGCATCTAATGGCAAACATTATTATTCAAGAGATAATTTACCTGTTCACTTCATCTTTAAAGAACTAGAGCAACAGGAAATATTGTAAAAAATGGCAAAGGAATGTGGCTCTTGCATGTAAGTTTTTCACAGAAGGACATAGCCTCCAAACAAGATCTTGCTAAAATTATTTATGCCTCGCCTACATCTAATTACTAGTGACTTCCCTTATATCTTCCATGGGAGCGGTAACTGTGAGACTAGGTGCAGATCTGGCTGCTTCTACATCTGTTCCATACATGTTATTGCATTTGGTAGCAATTCGAGTTTGGGGACAGAGTAAAGGTGACTTTTCACCATGAGTTGAACTTTCACCTTCGGCATGTTCATGACTGACAGGACCACTGAAGCAGCTATCTGTTTCTACGTCAGGTGTTGGTTTCGCTGTTGGTCGATCATTTTTAAGACTGTAGAAGAACAAGGTGACAATGGCCTGGGAATAAAAGCAATAGAAAATGACCTTAGTTCTGAGACTTGACACAATGTAATTTACATGTTAATTTTAAATAAAAACAATTCCGATTATTTGATTAACAAGGAAACATATGCAAGAATAAAAATATATCTATGTTCTATAATTATAGCCAAATTTCACAGAAAAATTAATCAATGATTTTTGGCAAGACAAGAAAGTTAATGCAGAAATGAAACTGATCAGTCACACATAAACCGTTAATAGCTGAATGAAAATGGCCAATATGTGTTTTACTTAACTGAGTTTGTTAAAAAAATACAAGCAAATATTCTATATATAAAGAGAAAGTTATGGACTTTTATTTTTGATTTAAATTTACCAGAAAAAAATAACTTCTTGTAATGATGTTAAATTTTCTATAACATTAATTAGAATCTTATGTAAATGAATTGTTTATGACTTACTAGCTGAAAAGTAATAATTAATCTACAGTATTCCACTAAGAATAAGAAAACAATAGCATTTTACTTAGCAGAAAAATGTAATAAATGAGAAGTTTTGTAATTTTAACTGAGATTTATAAACAATTATGTACAGTATTTTCTGGTAAACAGTTTGCACTTATTAGAAAATGTGGAATTTTTCGCTAACTGAGGATTGCATAGTAATAAAGCTTGGAAGTTTTTACTTCCAACTTAAGAGCAGCATTTATTGTAAAATATCTTACTACAAAAAAAATTAATGAAGAAATAAAAATTTTTCTTTTAAGAGGTATAAATGGAAGTGAAAAAGTCAACATGACTTAGACCCAAAGTGGGGAGTATGCATTAACTATTTCATTATAGCAGTGGTGCTGTAATTACAGCCTGAAGGCCAAATCCAGCCCATTGCATTCTTTTATTTGACCAGCAAAGCAACTTTCCTTTTAATTTGTCATCAAAGGGCAGAAAGAAAATAGTTATGGATGCTAAGACCTCTGTGTTGATCCATGACTGCAAAGGATGGATAAAAGCAACAAATTTTTGGTTTATAGTAGCCAACTGGCAACATGAACTGTATAATCCAATAATAGCATAACACCAGTATCTCACTGGTCACATCAACCATCACAACAACCAGTATTACAGAGAAGTTGAAAAAATAAAACTTGCAGCTATCAAATTTCCTAAAAATAATGGACTCAGAAAATTCCATTGAATGGTTGTTGGAAAACTTGTGAGGTTGTTGGGCAGTCACCCTGCTTCAGAGGGCACCTAGCCACAAACATATTTCCAGCCTGAATTATAAGAGGTCATAAGGTGATAATGAATTTTATTGACTGAACCATTCTCTATGATGTTTCAAAGTACATAATAAAGTAACGATTCAAAGATTAGGCACGATGAAGACAAGAAATTAAAGAATTCCAAAAATATAGTATGTTTCTGAAATAAACATACACAAATGTTAAGCCCCATTACGTTAGAGTATCCATCCGGTATGATCATGATTTGACTTTCATAAACTTTTTAACCCACGGTTACTTTGCATTTCCCCACTCTATGTTTCCATCCTATATTTTACACAAAAATTATCATAATATATTCAGTTTTTTAATTAAAAGATGAGAAATAATTTTGTAGTGAAACAGGTATATGATTAACATGATATTAAGCAGTTAATATTGTTTTTATGACTTGCACACTTACAAGTAATAATGTCATAGCAGCCATGATTGTTGAACATAATGGAAAACCATAATATTCAATAACAACTCCTCCAAAAAAAGGTCCAATCACTTCCCTGGAATATGAAGAAAGATAAACTATTAGCGTTGTTTATAATCTTTAACAAAAGACACATAAAATATTAATTGCTAAATTCAAGGGGGAATGGCAAGTCTTAAAGCACAGCAATAAAGATTGCCACTAATAATACTTTGATAGAACGTAAATACCAAAAAAAGGTCCAATCACTTCCCTGGAATATGAAGAAAGATAAACTATTAGCGTTGTTTATAATATTTAACAAAAGACACATAAAATATTAATTGCTAAATCCAAGGGCTAAATTCAAGGGGGAATGGCAAGTCTTAAAGCACAGCAATAAAGATTGCCACTAATAATACTTTGATAGAACGTAAATACTAAAGAAATTTCCTTTAAAGAAATCATAAAGACACAGATGAACCAAGAATTCAAACAATATACATTTTTCTTCATTGAAAGAGCTAATTAACTTTATTAATTTACAAACTTACATTAAAATAATAACAATTCTTTGATTTGATGCTAGAGTGAAAGTAGCAGGATAGGATATGAAATTGTTATTTCCACAGAAATTACCTATTTATCACTTTAAAATTGATGCAATAACAAATTAGGGTAAAGATAGAAATGACTATGTCTAAATTCCTTAGGAAATACATCATTACCAACCAGTTTCAACTACTNAGATCGATATGCTTTCAATATTTGAAACTATCTCATGCATCATAAGACAAATATCATTACACAAGCTGAAAAATCAATATCCTTTGATGGATTTCCAATTATTACAGTCATCTGTAGATGGGCTTGGGTGGCAGTTGCTATGGGCCCCATGCTTATGGGACCCTAACCTCTGGGTAACCTTAGAAAATCTTCAGTAAAAATTGCCCTTGAAATAAGTTTGAAAGAAGTACACCCACGCAGAATTAATTAACAGAATAATTTCAACAATGCCAGTGAATGTGGCAGCTGGTGAAAGACCCTTTTCAAAGTTAAAATTAATAAAAAGTTACTTAGGACTGAACATTTCCCAGGAAAGACTGACAGATTCACATAATTTATCAATGAAAAATGAAGAAGTTGATAAGATCAAACAGTTAAAAGAACTTGGGGTACAAATTAGATGGAGAGGATATCTACATCTCAAATTTTCAGCATCAACAACTTCAAATCAAACTGAAAATTCATTATTATGATTCTTACATGGTCTTTAGGGTATATAAATTTAAGTTCCAACCATATACTGCATATACATTCAGTGCATTTCCTTTCAGTAGGCAAAAATTGATATTGGAATATTTCAAGTTTTGTTTACTTACCCAAGTGAGTACATACATGACCATATTCCTCCAACTAAACTGTAAGTACTTAGGTCATCACGACAACCTCCTTCACTAGAGGAAAGAAAAATAAAGCTGTTAAAGACTTATCCTAAGTCAAAAGTTTTACCAAATCGAGGAAAAAAAAGATGATTTTTCGTTATCAGGCATTACATTATAGAAGTAGAGAATCAAAAAAAATATTCTGGGTGGTTTCATCATAAGATAACATACTATCATAAGTATGTACAGCATGAACTTATTGATAAGTTTGATCAAACTTTAAATCTAAGAAAGAAAGAAAATCTGTTTAAAGGCAAGGCAATGTAAGGCAATTCTTAACTTTATATACCATATATGAAAAGGTTATATGATGAAAGAACTAGTGAAAAGTGCCTTGTTAGGTATTGCTACATTAAAAACTCCTTTCAGTTTCCTTTCTTTTTTGATATGAAATAATAGTGTGCTAACCCAAAGGAAAATCTATCACAGATTATACCAGATATGCAAAATTACAACGCTTATTTAATAGAGGAAACATGGGATTAAGGAGGAAAATGGAAGAGTATATAAAACAAAAAGCTCAGTCTATTGGTACCTTGACTTGCAAACCACTCAACATACAAACAATTTCAAAATACAAACTGAAAAAAAAACAAGATATGATGTAAAACTGAGTTTTGAGGTATGAACTTTTGAGTTAAAAACTTCAAATGGGAACAAATCAAGTTTGTAATTAGAAGTATCACTTTATATTGCCACTATACTAGACTTAAATCATCTCTAAACCCAATCATATACAATGCAGCACTATGACAAGTATTTGATAAATTGAACACTCAGACGCATGCATTTTTGTGAACTAAAAAATATTCTTAGTCTCTTTACTTACATTGCATTATCGAGGACTCCTTGATAGGTGGGTAGTAGGGTAAGTGCTACAGCAACACCCAAAATTGAAAGTGAAACTAAATTTAACCACAAGGTGCTGAAGTTAGAAAAAAAGAGACCATTGTTCAAAACCATGGAATGCATATAACGTATATATAAATGTAAAAATATGAAAATTCAAAACAACAATATATGCATTTACAGTGGAAACTGATATAATATCAAGTCTATTATTATAGATGATTACCTTTGTAATCCAGGAATAAGTGGGGAGGGCCCCATAAGAAGCAATCCAGCAGTTGAAGCTAATAATCCCCAAAACATCATCAGCCAATGGTTGGTTATTCGATCAGCAACCCAACCCCAAATTGGACTTGAAATAGCATATACAGCTGAGAAGAGGAGGAAAATAAGGCCCATCTGCTCGGTTGTTAACTGAAACTATACAATTACGACAATAATAAATAATCAAAGTACAACACAGAGAGATAATGAAAAAACAAATGACACTACAAACTTTCATTCAGAATATTGTCTGCTCTATTTTTGCCTGAAATTTTTTAATAATATCATTAGACCCACTACAGAAGCAGAAATCTTGCACACTTAATAAGCAAAACACTGTGAGAAACACTAGAACTAGACCGTTTTCCATTAAAAGAAAAAATAACTCAAAATTTATATTGGATGGATGTTATTAGAGGTTAACTAAATTGACAATGGCTAACTGATCTACAGAAAATGAAGTAATTTCACTTCTTCTGAAACTGTCAATCATTAGAGGTTTAAAAACACTCCTTAAGCCATCTTTTGGCAAGCGGAACTCACGCTCAAAGACAAACAGGAAGCTCTGGATTACCGATTTCTGGGAGTCCCAATGATCATTTCAGAGACAAAGCCTCCATCTTCAGGGGAGGAGTGTGGAGACCCCTGAGGATGGAGGCTTTGTCTTTGAAATGATCATTGGGACTTCCCAGAAATCCAGAGCCTCTAATTCATAAACAGCTGTGTTCCAACCTTCTCTTTCTTAAAACTGTCACTCAAATCCATACTTTCTCACCTGCCTCATATGTGGTTCCAAGGTGGGATCAAGAAATCCCCAAGTGCTAGATGCCACAATTATCACAAAGCTTGTCACAGCCACTGAGGGAACTTTGAGCATTTTGATGATGGATCCGCTTGGAACTTCAACATCATGATCTGGTGATAAAATAAAAGCTTAAAATAAATAAGCTTAAGCTTTTAGTAAACTTTAAATAAATTACTGAGTGAACTTGAAATAATATTTCCAAAAATTGAGGGAAGAATTAAAAATGATCCATTTATTAGCTCAATGGCTAAGTGAAAGTAACACTCCAATTGTAAATGTTACACCTGTGTTTTACAGAGCCACAATTATCATTATAAGATCGATATGCTTTCAATATTTGAAACTATCTCATGCATCATAAGACAAATATCATTACACAAGCTGAAAAATCAATATCCTTTGATGGATTTCCAATTATTACAGTCATCTGTAGATGGGCTTGGGTGGCAGTTGCTATGGGCCCCATGCTTATGGGACCCTAACCTCTGGGTAACCTTAGAAAATCTTCAGTAAAAATTGCCCTTGAAATAAGTTTGAAAGAAGTACACCCACGCAGAATTAATTAACAGAATAATTTCAACAATGCCAGTGAATGTGGCAGCTGGTGAAAGACCCTTTTCAAAGTTAAAATTAATAAAAAGTTACTTAGGACTGAACATTTCCCAGGAAAGACTGACAGATTCACATAATTTATCAATGAAAAATGAAGAAGTTGATAAGATCAATGAATCAAAAAACCACTGACGCACTTGCACGTATTAAACCTATAGAATAAGTCTTTAAATTCTATATCTTGGAACAAAACACATTTCCCAGTGTTGTAGAAAAGTAATACTAACACAAACTTGAAAAAATTCCAATTGAATGAGATTTTTTTGGAGGGAAGTCCCTTGGAAACCCTCTTGCACAGGGCCTCGCAGATCCTAGAGATGGCTTGTGTAACTTTTAATTCTCATTATTTCTTAACAAAAACATCAAACAAAATGAGCTAATTTATAACTGAAAATTAAAAATTTAAATTTACTATGGTAATATGTAAAAATTTGTTGATAAAAATAAATCCAAAGCCCTTCAAAGAAAAATTTCTTAAATATAGTACATTCTCTTTGATCATCAAACATAAATAATTACCACAATAAGAAGAAAGTTTTAGCTAAAAATGATAAATGACTAGTAATTAAGAAAGATAGAATAATAAAACAGTTTAGAGCTAAGAACTTAACTTACAATTACGAATATTACTTACTTACAAATCAAATTAAATAATAAGAGGTGATGGAAAACAGTTATTGTAGAGGTTGCACATGGTCTAAATGTCAAGGTTTATGAAAATGCAAAAAAGTATGGTAAACGACACAGAATCAGGAGTAACTTTGTGGTAATGATTAACGTTAAAATGGAGTTTTTTAAAAAGTATGGTATGTTAAAATGTTACCATGGCAAACATTTAAATCAGATAGTAAAACATTTTTAATACATTTTGGACATGGTTTATACACCTTTTTAAGATTTATTCCTTGACTCTACTAAATGTCAGTGCAATTTACACAAGTTGTGACTTTGTACTCCCTACAAAAAAAACTTTGAGCCAAGCACTGCTTTCTTCTTAAATAGTTATAAGCATGAAATTATATTCATTAGAGAAACATGTGATACTATGCTCTTACAAAGTGTGCAACTGGTTACAAAAATTTTGCATGATAGTGGAAGAATAATCATAGTAAAATTACTATTGTTCAGACAACCCTCATTCTTTGTTCTATGAAACAAAACACTCCATTAATAAATTATGCAAGTACTAAGGTAAGGCATGATAATATAAATAGTTTAAATAGTTAATCTTGGAGACACCTGGTCTTTCAGATCAAGCGTGACCCCTTAAGGTTTGAGGGATTTGAAGGTGAGTTGATAATTCAAAGACTGTGATATATAACCAAAGAAGAGAGTGAACTAAAGTTAATCATGCAACTTAAAACTTACTGTTAAAAATTCTTTAAGTTTTACTTTAAGGATTATTTCATAAGGTTGCAGCTTATTAAAAAAACTGTCTATGAATAATGCAAACATCTTTGGAGAGCCTAAGAAGGATTTTCTAACACACTCACCATAACCAGCAGGCAATAAAAAGAAGTTCACTGGAACAATCACCACCATAAGAACTCCAAGGACATAGAAAGGGAGACCAAATCCCCCAAGCTTGAAAAAGCCATGTGCAAATACAGAAAGTAATGAAATAAGTGATCGAGCAAAAAAGACAATGTTACATACTTAATTTAGCAAGTAGTACAATTAATACTAACAAATCAAGATAGATGGACACCAGAAGAAGATTCAAGGCTGGAAATATTTATTAACATTAACAACATTAAGATGCATGACTTAATTATCAGTACCAAGTTTTTAATTCACCAATTAAAATAGAGATAAACTCCTTGCATGAAAGCATATATCATAACAACAAAAAAATTACAATGTGCATACAAATAGCCTGTCACAGGTCACAGAAAATAATATAGCCTAATAAAATAAAGATTAAAACTAATCTTTACCAAGGTACTAAATTATAACTACCACATGTTTTGAGTTGCTAAAGCTTAATCTTGTAATGTTGAAAAGGATTATGTTTTATCAGGTTCCCCAACTGATTAAGACATTTTAAATTACCTACCAGAGGAAGGACTATTATATACAAGTAATTAATTATTCTCTTTGCAATGAATGATAATATTTATAATAGGAATATATTTCAGAAAATTACAGGTTGCCTGACACTGAAAAGAATTTAAATTGACAAACTGGCCACAAAGAACTAACAGATTGATAGAAGCTTCACAATAAATCCAGAAAATATTAATAATCATACAATTATCAACTAGGATGTTAAACCAAAATTATTGCATAAGCTAATCAAACGGTTTTTAATATAGCATAGCAGAAAATTTTCCATCACAAAAAGAAGCACACAAAGTCATAAAACAAGACTCTCATACAAATGACTTGTTTTAACAGCTAGCAACATCATCAGAAATAAATCTTATGTTTTCATTTTCTGAAAATAAAATAAACTTGTAGCCTAAAGTCAAATGCACAACATTTTCTTTGAACATTGAGGTGTGGGGAAGGTATTGTGAAATTATGAGGGTAGAGAGCAAGAGTGCAGCTGTATTGGAGAAAAGAACAATTCTCTAACTGCAGCAAGAGATGACGTTTAAGAACAAAATTTAAAATCCAGAGATGAGAGATAACAAATAGATGCTACAATTTTGAGTAAAACAAAGAGATGAGATAGCTGAACAATGTAGGATAAACATTGATACAAATTTTCCAGGCAATGCTGCAATTAACTGATTACGGACTGATTATTGAGATAATGGCCTCCTATTATAGGATGAGGTTCACCACCATATCCTAGCTAAATATAGATTAACCATTGACTTGTTATTTTTAACCCATTCAATTTAAATTGAGAGTTGTAATTTGATTTGAAAATTTAATTCAGTCCACAATGAGTTAAACAAAAAATGCACACGAAAGCTGGTTTTGTTATTCAAGCCATAAAACAGAATAAGGTGAACAAATAGTGAAACAGATGTTGGTAAAGTAAGAGTTTTAAAAGTTATTTATTTAGCTTATATGACTGAATATCTTAAGCATGAAAAAGAAAACCAGAAAACTTAATCCAAGGGAAATTTTAGAATGAAATATTGAAGAGAGAGAGAAATACATGTATTTGACTGGAAGAAAAGTTAGATCACTGCTGTCATAAATGACATTGATAAGGGTATTAGGAATTTACAAGGAAATTCTTTAGTAAAGGTAAAGAGAGAATAAATGAAAAAAACACACTCTTATGCATATTTAGACCATTCTTATGATATTTGTTTACATACCGAATATAGTAAACCTCCAAGGGCTGGTCCAACGCTCATCCCAAGGCCCACAAAGGTTTCAAGTATCCCCTATAAAAATTGATTAATAAGTCATGAAATAAAATAATATACAAATAAAGCCGTGATAATTATAAGGTTTACTGATTACAAAAACTTAAATTATACACACATCATTAACTCGGAAAAATTTACAAAGTTTACCCTTCCATAAATCAAAGTTGAATTGAGGTAACCTCAGCTTACTGATAGTAGGAACAAGAGACAGAATAAGATATGAATTTATCAACTGATATAGGAAAATTACTATGTACATATGAAGGAGAAAGTAATGAACCGGTTAAATCTGGTGTACCTGAGTAAAGCCCAATATGAATTTCAGGAATGTCTGTAACTTTGTAATGATACTTGATTATGGGATCAGGTTAAGACCAGAAATGTGCTGAGGGATGCAAGTTTGGACTAATGGAACATGACATAATGGAAAACCCCAACAATAAATTCATTCAAATTATTAAGTAAGACATTGTGTTAGAACATCCACCTCCCAAGATCACTTTTGACATTTTGATTTGACTTTCATATACTTTTTAACCCACAGTTACATCACATTTCCCCACTCTATACATCCAATTTCTATCCTACATTTTACACAACAATTATCATATTTTTTTCAGTTTTTTAAAGAAAACTGTGTATATTGTCAACCAGAAAATATAGTTCTAACATGAGAAATCATTTTGTAGTGAAACAAGTATATAATTAACATGATTTTTGAACAATGAATTCATTCAAATTATGAAGTAACACATACTTAAAAAAAAAACCTTTAAATGGGCATAAGTTAATAAATCTCACCAATCAGTTGGCATGAAATTGATATTTAAGGTAAAAAATTAATCTTTACTTACTTAATTGATCTTTAATTCTTAAAAGGAATAAGAGTACCCCATTCAAAGATTGCTTTAACATCAACATGTTTGACGGTCTCAATTTTTCAGTCATTTCTTTGGGAAAAAAATTCCTGCAATCCTAAATTTAAGCAGTAGTGTTAGCAGTCAATCATCTTACCATCACAGATCCCATATTATCTGGGAAGACTTCTGCCACAAAGGTATAACTGGCAGTAGAATAAGCAGCTGCTCCCAATGCTTCTGTGCCTCGAACCACGAGGCAATAAGCTGTAAATACTACACTGTCTTCAATGTATCCCAAGAGTCTACAACATAAAAAACATTGCCACTTAAATCTGAATCGATATACAAATCATGGAATGCATTAAGTTTGCCTAGGATACATAGCAATAAATGCGGAATTTTAAACCATAAAAATCTCAAGAAGCTGTCACTAAGACACATTTTACTACAACAATTTTTCTCAATAATAATGATTTTTTTTCAATTTCAATAACATTTCTCAAGGAAAAAAGATTGATTTATGCTCAGGAGAAGAAAGAAAACAGAGCAACGGTAACAGAAAATCTTATAGAGCATAAGATATACATTAAATATATCATTCTTATCCATACCCAAATAAAACACTACAACATCCGGCAACAAACATCCCAGTCATGTAAAGAAATCTGGCTCCAACATGAGGAAGCTGAAAATAAAAGGTGTGACGAAGTGAACTTACAACAGCAAGAGGAAGGAAGACGATAGGTAAAGAAGATATATCAGAACTATTAGTTGCATTACCAATTTTCCAAATACAGGTGATGACAAGAACATGATTAATGCATAGAAGCTGAAGACAAAACCTGACATGGTATTTGTGACACCTTTGAGAGCAGCCTGGAATACAAATCACACACATGACCTTTATTAAGAAAGAAGGATTTCCATTTAAGGATAAACATTTTTGATGAGTAAATTATGTTTACCTCTTTCGGAAAAAACGGTGCCATCACAGACATGGAGCAGAAAGTAACAAAGTCAACAATAGCAAGACCAAGGAGAGTTAAGCGTTGACTTCTCGTAAAATTCTTCAATTCTCGAGGGTTGGGGCGCAATTGAGTCCGTAAAAGTCTCTCTCGTATCCTTCTAATCTCCCGTGGTGTGTAACGTTTCTGAAGAAAAGCAGATTCAGACTGGCTTCTTGTGCATCTTCCGATTACTGAGGGGTCTTCTCCAGAGCTGTATGGATGGTTTGTTACATCCAATAAATCAGATATTGTGCTTTCATTTTCGTCTTCTGCGTTTCTATCACCAACAAAACTTTCCCTATCCGAAATATCGTCCACTTCGTTTCTTTCTGCCATTGCCAACTACCTGAATGACTGTATCGAATAACTTAGCCGTGGAATTTTCTAAGGCACATAAATTACGGCCTACTGCAGAAAAAAATTAATGTTGACTAGTGTGTAATGTATATATCCAATATTTTACTTTAAGAATGGACTAAGCCCCTTAGTGAAATTATTTATTCGTTAATCTTATTAAACCCTACCGAGAAAATTATCAGCTCGCTTTTTCATTTTTTGGTGATTAATGCGATAAAAAAGACCATATCACATAGTTAGAAGGTCGTTTAGGACCAAAGACGTTCTGTTACATAATAAAATAATTCAAAACTAAGGATCACAAGCAGTGATAACATAAACGCCAAAATCTTGGCATACAAATAAGGGCTAGGCTACGACGGCACAGTTAACATTTCGCACGTATTGATGCGCAATCGATGCAAGTTTGTTTCAGAACAAATTAACAGGAAAGTTTAATTACGTTGTTTTTCACCCTACATTTAACAATTCGGGACTTGAGAAGGGTGATATGAATTTAATTCTCAGTTTTTAACGAAATATATTCGTTTTTTCAGTATTTCTCATAATTTTGCATTTACTTATTTGAACTGAAATGAAGATTGGAAAATTGAATTTAAATTAAAGTTTCGATTTAATATTGAAAAGTTGAATTTTTTCTACGTATGGACATGACAGGTTCCAAAAGTCGCAATTTATTACACATACACAACGTTCTCATGCTTCCCATACATTTGCCGTCTCCGACTTCTTTTTCAGTCGTACGTAGTACAATCGTCAGGTGGCTCTGGAATATTTGATCATCGTTGTCTCAGAACATGGCGATGGGATTGTTGTAAATGATTATGAAATTAACTAGTGAAGGACTAACGTTCGAACCAGTTACGCAGTGACTGGATATAGTTATAGAAAATGTCATCGTTACATTTTGTGGTTCATCCTCTACCTGGGACTGATGACCAATTGAACGATAGGTATAACAAATTATTACGTTACCATGTTCTACGTTAATTGTAGATCCACTTAATTGATAACTTGTTTGCGTAGCATGAAATTCCTTCTTTATGTTGATTAGTAAATGCATTTTTTCAACTAATGATGCATGCTGCCTAGTTATGGGATTAAAATTGTAGTATGGTTTATATCTAGACTCTAAGGTTAACTTTGGGGATAGGTCGTCCATAGTACATTCGAGAACAACAAAACCTCATCACTATTACCAGTTAATTTATTTCATCTTATTGCCATTGTTATTCGTTATTTCGATTTCTGATATTTAGATTATAATGCATTTCCTTTAAATAAATAACTTCAGTTACAAGTTAGTAAAGTAAAATTTTCGGGTGGATACTAAATACAAAAAAAAAGTTTCGTCATTTTGTTACATTTTGTTCTTTGCTGTTTAGGTATTTCTCATTATATTTTTTTTCGTTATTGTGTGATTTTACAATGATATGATTGTGGAGATGTTTTACCGGTGAAATGACAACTGTGCTTTCTATTTTACAGGTTGAAGGAGGTTTCGGATAAAATAAATAGGTTTGGATATGTGACTCCTAATGCGTTGGGAAATCTTAAAGTTGCCGTGAAGCAATGTGTTGTAGGTCCATCTCATTTCGCCCTTCTCCTCGAAGATGGTCGTATATGCAGAGTCGCGTTTTCAATTATTTCTGATAGACTTGATCTATCAAAAAATGATGCCAGTAAAAGGTGAGTTTTTACATGATTTCGTGACTCATCCTTTACCTTCTTATTTGCGTACCAGAAGATATTTCCTCCAATGCTTGGTTCAGAAAAATCTTTTCCCAAATTGTGATTCGACCCTTACGAGGGTTAACCGTTAAAAGTGAAAAATTAGTCATCGTTTAATTAATTTCTATACCTTCATATCCAATTCATGTTAATAATTTCCTAGGAAAATGGTGGCCTAATTTATCTTGGTATTACTAATATGGCTGGAGGAATCGCGACGTTGAAGTCTTAATAACCGTAGAGAATCGTTTCCAAGCGTTGATTGGTGCCTGCCAAACTATTTTGATAGACATCTCATCCGTGTTATGCTGCAAATCATAGTAGTATCATTGTAAGAATGAGTTAATAATAAGAAGACAATAGTAGCTTGTCCAAGTTAAAACTCGTATATTAAATGTATGTTGATTAAATGAAGTTTATTTTGATTCGAAAACTTCGTAGTTAGCAGGAATAATTTTAAGGTCAAAACGAGTTTTCTTTCGAGAGTATGTTTTCAGGTACGTTTTCATGTCAAAATCTTTGTATTTAAGGCGTCAGTACTGTGATTTTTGCTGAGACTGATTTATTTGCGTTCTTTTGTTCTTTTCTCGTCATTGAAGGGTAGTTGATGTTACGGTGATAACTATTTCAATCTGCAATAAACCAGCCTAGGTAAACTTTTAATTAGGCATTAGGCATTTATCTTAAGGGAGAAGTTTATTAATTTTGGCCTTTAGCTTAAGAAAGTAAAATCTTAGCGTTATTTTTGTGATTATATTTGGGAAGGAAATGGGTCATTTATGAAAAATATTTCCCATTCTTGCTAAGTATGATCCGTTCCTACTTGCCTTTTCCAAATTGCCCACCAAAATTTTGAAGCACAAAATCTCCCTTTCTCTATTACAGAGTGGTAAAAGTATTAATGTTCTTCGTCAGAATGGCCTTCTTTCTTATTTCTTTTATGAGAATATTGTTTAATTAGCAGCTGAATTTGCAGTTGATACTTACCTCCATTTGGGGGTGATATTGCATCACTATAATGCTTCCTGCTATACTATACTGTAATTACTTCTTGCTTAGTTCTGAAAAAAATAGAAAATGATTGTGAATATTTTAGTTTGTCCCTTGTGAAAGTAGACATTTTTACTTCAATGAAACCTAATCAAGTTTTTCCTCATCTCGCCTTTGGCAAGCCTTTTTGTTAAGATTTGTGTTAAATAATCATGGATATGGTTTCCTTATTTGATGGAGTTAAGTGACTGATGTTTAACTTATAAGTAACATCAAACTGGTATGATTTTTAAGCAAAATTTACTGTAGAATTTAAGAAGGAGAATAAAATGAGGACATGGTCATTAACACTTCCATTACTTTTTCAGCAATGGCGGAAGTGGTGGAGGTGGGAGTGGTGGTGCAGGGGGTAGTAAAGGATCTGGTGGGGGAGGGGGTGGAAATGGGAGTGGGGGTTCGGGAGGTAGACAGCTGACAAGGACGCGAGCACGAATAATGCGAACTAATGCTATACGTGGTGGGCGGGGCTCAGCCGGAGTGATAATGAGTTCCCGACCCATTGTTCCTGCTCCATATGTTCCAGAGGAGCTTGTAACTCAGGCTCAAGTGGTGTTACAGGGCAAGAGCAGGAATCTCATAATTCGGGAATTACAGGTGAGGATTTAGGATGAGAGTCATATATTGAGATGGTGTAAATTTGTCTACCAAATGTTTGGTGGAAATAGTGAGATGAAGAAACTCTGAAGAGAAATTCAACTGGAGTTAAGTTTTTCAAAGTTGCAGAATGAACAAGATAACATATTTGGTGTTGTGATATTCCTGCAGATATTGCATTTATAGTAAGAGTAAAAGGAAGGTTTCATGTTCCACAAGAAAATTTTATTGTGGTGGAGACAGCCATCAACTGCTTAAATTATCACATGATGATGGGATTCAATGGCTGGAATTGGTCATAATAAAATTTTCTTGTGAAACATATAACATTTGTTTTTCTCTTTTTGTGAAGGTGACCTATGAAGTATAGCCAACACATATCAAGTTGTATGTATGTTTAATAAGTTGCTCGTTTCATTTATGATGTAAGCACCGATTGATTTAAGCTGGACCTGTGACTAGTAGAGAAAGTTCTTCCTAGTGAAACCCTGTTTAAAGAGTAGTTAATATTTTTATTCCTTTCTTGATGATTACATCGTTCCCTTATTACTGGTGTGGTTGTTAATATTCATGCAACAGTCTTCTGTTAGAGCCTTAAATAAGAATACATAAATGATCATCATAGGTACATCTTGAACCCTTACTGTGAAGTGCTGTACCATCTTAAGAAAGATTTTTTTTTTTTCATTTTTGTTGCTCTGTATGAGCTTCTTAATATATGAGCAAGAGTAAAAAACTGAACATTATTTTACTATTAAATTTAAAGAAACTTTTTGTAGATAGACAGTGAAATTGCATTTAGTCAAAGGGGACAATTTTCGTGTCATCATTCAACACAGAATGCACTTGAAATAGGAAGTGCTCACCACTTTAAGGGTTTGAGAAGCTGATATTTACTAATTGAGTTACATCAAACATGGCATGCTCATCTTTTTGGTGATGATTAACCATTGGAAAGATATTTAATTACTCATTGAATGAATTGAATACTTCATTTAAACTCATTCTGTTAGCAAATTTAAGGCAGGAAAAGCAATTTCAGAAGGTTTTATTCTTCTTTTAAAGCTCGGTTATATTGGACTTCATATCATTCTATGCTTCATACTTTAAATTAGTGAAGGATTTGCTATGTAATAAGGGACGTAAAAGATAAAATTGTCAGAGAAATTTTAGCCTTTGATGTCATGTGCAACATAATAGGGACAATGGAGGACAGTATTTCCCTCAAAACAACTTAAAACTCATTTTCTAGGATAATAGTTTTATCACAATGAATTTGACTTTTTGACTCAGATTCTAATTGTATTTACTCAGTAAATTATTTCAGTGAATCTTGAAAATGAAGATTTTATAATTATTTTCAGTCAGATTGTCCATTAAGTTTAGATGATTGCATTGTGTTCTAAGTTATAGATTTGTGACACAAGGTCATATGAAAAATGACAAGTTAATGTTCAGTTATTGTAAATTTTTTAATTAGGTTGCATAAGAATAAAAATTAAGGACTACAGCAGTCTTAAAACCATGCTCCCTGAAGTTACTGCAAGTTTTAAATCTTGAATATGCTTTTATAGAAATAATTATTGGGGAAGCAATTGTTGGTATCGTTCTATATAAGTATAGTATTTAATGGAAAAGATGGTGGTGATTGAGAATACTTCATCCTTCTAGAACCCAATAAAAACACAAGAATAGATAACCACATTTCAAACAGTAATTGCTCTTTTTTTGGTTGAGTTTTTTCCAAAAATGGCTGCCAAATCTTGGCCTTCACAAAATGGATGAGTAATGATAACTTGAAACTTTGCTGGTTCACATATCAAGATATCTGAAGAAATTGTTGGTATAGCAATGTTTTTGAATAATATATCTGTCTATTTTATCCTTATTGTGGATACGATAGAAATGGGAATGGAACCTGCTTGTATTAAATAATGAATCCTAGATAATGTTTTCGTAGTTAACACATTTTTATATGCCTCAGAGGATGTAAAACTGATACTCTTAGGTCACCTTTTTTTCATGGAATAATTTTATAAAATGAGATTTTTGGAAGCATAGCAATGACTTATGGAGCATAGATTTCTTGGAAATCCAATAGCTTTCATCTACTACATTTCTGTATAAAGTATGTATGCGTGTTTGAAATATTGTATTATTTGTTTAAACTTTCTTTCGCGAAGGTTTCTGACATTGTAAATAGCGTTAGCAGTGAATGTATTATCTATTAATTATCTAATTGAAATGCAATGGTTATGCATGACAACCCTTACATTTTTCCTCTGAGTTATGCACAAGTATTAATTTGTAGTCTTACACTGTGGCTGTTATTATCTGTGTAAGTAGATGGTTTCTTTTCTTCACCTTGTTTGGTTGTGGTTTGAAGCATATTGATAATAATTTTCTTTTAATTTAGAATTATTTTTACATTTATTATTCATATAGGATTTATAGTATTAAGTGGAAAAAAGAAGTAAGTAAGTTCTTAAGTACTTTCTTCTGTAACTTCGGAAGGCTTTAAGAGGGAAGTTCATAGATGCCAATGATGCATAAGAGCAAGATTTAAATAATCTATTATTAATCTAAGAGCAAGATTTAAATAATCTTGCTTGCTGATGCTATAATTTGCTTTCGATGAAAGCTTATCCAAGGCACTAGCACAAGTTTTGCTGTGCCAAATATTTCACTCTGATTGGTGGAAATCCATTTTCTGAAACTTTCTCTTCCCTGATTGCATTGGAGGTATGAAAACTTTTAATTCTTTCTCCCTATTTTTGTGTTTAAAGATAATGAGTGTAAAAATAGTACCAGCTATAAGGAACAAAATAAAAGATAAACCTTTACACACCACGAAGTCACGGCCCAAGCAGTTGATTCTACCAGCTATAAGATCCAGGGACATCGACCTCATTTGTTTGCTTACCTTAATATTCTATTATCAATTCTAAGCTATATTTCATGCCAGTAAATCTCACATAATTACCATGGTTTTTCTAAGCCCTTTGGCAATGGCCTTAGAGTTAATTACAATGGTCAAATTACATTACAGTGAAAGAAAATGGTAAGGTATGGAAAATATATTACTGATGTTAGATGGTTAAATTACAGACTGTATGCTCTTGGATTTCCTGTAACATCATTGCTATTTAGTTTTCCTGTAACTGAAAACAACTCATTAAATCAATATTTAGTTCCTTTAATATCATATTTAGAAGTCATAACGCGTTTCTTATTATGGTAATAACTTGTGGTCATAGTTTTTAAAAACACAGTTCATCATGTTATGGTCTGCGTACATCTGTTGTTGCCTATCAAGGTTTCTGAGCTTACATTTAAATTAAAATTCCAGAGCTTTTATTCATATAATTGAGTGGACATTTCTTCATTCTATCCCTAACTCATAATTTAGTTCGTTTTCTCTCATTCGAGCACTCACTATGTACTACTACTTTATGTCCAATGTTTCCTTGCATATTGCCAGTGATGTGGGTGAGACATTTTTCAGAATTGCTGTCTCATCAAAAAATTAGAGAATTATCTTTTGTATTTTCCTTAATCATTAATGTACTTAATAAACTACCACTTGGTAGATCATAGAAGAAGGATCATAAACAGGACAAGTGACATTGTAGAAGTCAGGATATTTTTTAATTGCTATGCCCAACCTTATCAGTTTCATCTTTGTAACTATCAGCACATTTATTTAGAGTAAATATGATATATGGCTTTATTCTTGCTAAACTGCTTTTACTAGTTAGTTTAATAAGAAAATTAAAGAAACTTTTTGTAGATAGACAGTGAAATTGCATTTAGTCAAAGGGGACAATTTTCGTGTCATCATTCAACACAGAATGCACTTGAAATAGGAAGTGCTCACCACTTTAAGGGTTTGAGAAGCTGATATTTACTAATTGAGTTACATCAAACATGGCATGCTCATCTTTTTGGTGATGATTAACCATTGGAAAGATATTTAATTACTCATTGAATGAATTGAATACTTCATTTAAACTCATTCTGTTAGCAAATTTAAGGCAGGAAAAGCAATTTCAGAAGGTTTTATTCTTCTTTTAAAGCTCGGTTATATTGGACTTCATATCATTCTATGCTTCATACTTTAAATTAGTGAAGGATTTGCTATGTAATAAGGGACGTAAAAGATAAAATTGTCAGAGAAATTTTAGCCTTTGATGTCATGTGCAACATAATAGGGACAATGGAGGACAGTATTTCCCTCAAAACAACTTAAAACTCATTTTCTAGGATAATAGTTTTATCACAATGAATTTGACTTTTTGACTCAGATTCTAATTGTATTTACTCAGTAAATTATTTCAGTGAATCTTGAAAATGAAGATTTTATAATTATTTTCAGTCAGATTGTCCATTAAGTTTAGATGATTGCATTGTGTTCTAAGTTATAGATTTGTGACACAAGGTCATATGAAAAATGACAAGTTAATGTTCAGTTATTGTAAATTTTTTAATTAGGTTGCATAAGAATCAAAATTAAGGACTACAGCAGTCTTAAAACCATGCTCCCTGAAGTTACTGCAAGTTTTAAATCTTGAATATGCTTTTATAGAAATAATTATTGGGGAAGCAATTGTTGGTATCGTTCTATATAAGTATAGTATTTAATGGAAAAGATGGTGGTGATTGAGAATACTTCATCCTTCTAGAACCCAATAAAAACACAAGAATAGATAACCACATTTCAAACAGTAATTGCTCTTTTTTGGTTGAGTTTTTTCCAAAAATGGCTGCCAAATCTTGGCCTTCACAAAATGGATGAGTAATGATAACTTGAAACTTTGCTGGTTCACATATCAAGATATCTGAAGAAATTGTTGGTATAGCAATGTTTTTGAATAATATATCTGTCTATTTTATCCTTATTGTGGATACGATAGAAATGGGAATGGAACCTGCTTATATTAAATAATGAATCTTAGATAATGTTTTCGTAGTTAACACATTTTTATATGCCTCAGAGGATGTAAAACTGATACTCTTAGGTCACCTTTTTTTCTATGGAATAATTTTATAAAATGAGATTTTTGGAAGCATAGCAATGATTTATGGAGCATAGATTTCTTGGAAATCCAATAGCTTTCATCTACTACATTTCTGTATAAAGTATGTGTGTGTGTTTAGAATATTGTATTATTTGTTTAAACTTTCTCTGGCGAAGGTTTCTGACATTGTAAATAGCTTTAGCAGTGAATGTATTATCTATTAATTATCTAATTGAAATGCAATGGTTATGCATGACAACCCTTACATTTTTCCTCTGAGTTATGCACAAGTATTAATTTGTAGTCTTACACTGTGGCTGTTATTATCTGTGTAAGTAGATGGTTTCTTTTCTTCACCTTGTTTGGTTGTGGTTTGAAGCATATTGATAATAATTTTCTTTTAATTTAGAATTATTTTTACATTTATTATTCATATAGGATTTATAGTATTAAGTGGAAAAAAGAAGTAAGTAAGTTCTTAAGTACTTTCTTCTGTAACTTCGGAAGGCTTTAAGAGGGAAGTTCATAGATGCCAATGATGCATAAGAGCAAGATTTAAATAATCTATTATTAATCTAAGAGCAAGATTTAAATAATCTTGCTTGCTGATGCTATAATTTGCTTTCGATGAAAGCTTATCCAAGGCACTAGCACAAGTTTTGCTGTGCCAAATATTTCACTCTGATTGGTGGAAATCCATTTTCTGAAACTTTCTCTTCCCTGATTGCATTGGAGGTATGAAAACTTTTAATTCTTTCTCCCTATTTTTGTGTTTAAAGATAATGAGTGTAAAAATAGTACCAGCTATAAGGAACAAAATAAAAGATAAACCTTTACACACCACGAAGTCACGGCCCAAGCAGTTGATTCTACCAGCTATAAGATCCAGGGACATCGACCTCATTTGTTTGCTTACCTTAATATTCTATTATCAATTCTAAGCTATATTTCATGCCAGTAAATCTCACATAATTACCATGGTTTTTCTAAGCCCTTTGGCAATGGCCTTAGAGTTAATTACAATGGTCAAATTACATTACAGTGAAAGAAAATGGTAAGGTATGGAAAATATATTACTGTTGTTAGATGGTTAAATTACAGACTGTATGCTCTTGGATTTCCTGTAACATCATTGCTATTTAGTTTTCCTGTAACTGAAAACAACTCATTAAATCAATATTTAGTTCCTTTAATATCATATTTAGAAGTCATAACGCGTTTCTTATTATGGTAATAACTTGTGGTCATAGTTTTTAAAAACACAGTTCATCATGTTATGGTCTGCGTACATCTGTTGTTGCCTATCAAGGTTTCTGAGCTTACATTTAAATTAAAATTCCAGAGCTTTTATTCATATAATTGAGTGGACATTTCTTCATTCTATCCCTAACTCATAATTTAGTTCGTTTTCTCTCATTCGAGCACTCACTATGTACTACTACTACTTTATGTCCAATGTTTCCTTGCATATTGCCAGTGATGTGGGTGAGACATTTTTCAGAATTGCTGTCTCATCAAAAAATTAGAGAATTATCTTTTGTATTTTCCTTAATCATTAATGTACTTAATAAACTACCACTTGGTAGATCATAGAAGAAGGATCATAAACAGGACAAGTGACATTGTAGAAGTCAGGATATTTTTTAATTGCTATGCCCAACCTTATCAGTTTCATCTTTGTAACTATCAGCACATTTATTTAGAGTAAATATGATATATGGCTTTATTCTTGCTAAACTGCTTTTACTAGTTAGTTTAATAAGAAAATTTTAGGCGCACTCCTTTAAAAACATAAAATTTTTGACTTTGTGCTCATTCTGTGCCATCATCCATGGGATTTAAAAATCAGAAACACTGGTGGAATATATATGGAATAATTTATCAAAAGAAATCCTTGTGTGGAATGAGAATACTATACAGTTTGTGTATCTCATTATAACTGTTAGCAAAACCGTCACAGCAAGTAATTTATATTATTTCATTATACCAAGTAATATATGTTTAACCCTTATCATAATTATTGATGATATTTATAAATCTTACTGTCTCTTCACTATCTAACTTTCCATTCTGCATGTTGAGCTCTTAGTATTTTTAAATAGCATTTTCCATCTAACAATTACGCACTAACTACTGGCCCAGTATGGTCTAACTTTCTGCCACTCTGGGATTCCTCCAAGTGCTAAATTAACCTGGGAACAAGCATGTGGGTGAAAGCTTTATGACTAACCCTGTTTTGTTGTCGTACAGTTTTAGCATGCTTTATTGAACATTTAATTGAAATTGCTCATTTGTGCTTACGGTAGAAGTATATGCTGGAAGAAATAGTAATTGCTTTAATGTAATTACGGTATTGTTGAGTACCTCATAACTTTGCATTCGGAGGGAATTTTTTAAGCTGCTTTATGGATGTATTACAGCTAGAATCTTAAGTTTATGACTGGATTATTTTTAGTTTGTCTTTTGGCTAAGGATAAAGTATATCTTCATTTTCTGTTGCTCCAGTCTTGTTCATGGTTGTGATATTTTGATAGCTGTCAAAGTAGGGGTAATGTTCAATAATGGAATTCATCTTGATTGCTCCTCATTGAACATTTTTCAAAGTTTTAAAGATCAACTTTGTTGGGCTATAGTAAACTTTCTTCACTCCTTGCATTTTGACTCATTGAGGAAAGCAAGGAGCTACTACCTCACTCATTATTTATCCTAGTTTCCTCATTTCCCCTCTAAAGCATTCCGTAGGTAATGGTGGAGGATTGCGGTTTTAACCACCCTTTGAGTTGATTTATTTTCAGTCTGACATTTGGATTTTATTGAAAGGCACATATGTTGCATAAGTGATGTTGAAGTATCCTATATCAGAGCGGATGTTTATTGCTTCCTTTGTCCTATCTAAGAACTGAAAGTACTTTTATTCAACTTTGAAATAGAAAGGGGAATTTTGTGGTTTGTTGTTTACTCTTTGTGTATTATGTTCATGTTCTTTTGTGCTGTGATAAAGTTAAGCTAACAGAGGCGTAAAGCACGAAGACCAGTTTGAGATCTTTGTTAAGAATCATAAGAGTATAAATACCCATTTTGTCTTAAAAAAATCACAAAATATATATACATACTGTAGGAAAATTCACTGTAGCAAAGGGAAACAAGATATTGAATTATTAATGGTATTTGTTACTGACAATGACTAATGGATAGACTTTATTAGTTATCTGTATTAATGCACTAATTGTATGTATTGTGATATATTCCACAAACATAATATACGGACTTAAACAGTATGTTTAAGGTTCTTGAAATTAAAACCAATGACTTAAATGTGCCACACCTCGGTAATAATTTGAAAAAGTATGTTGTTAAGAGTTCCCAGGTACAGTTTTATCAAGGCCCATTGGCCAGCACCTAGTGTGCTTAATAATTTGTCATGCTGGTTAGGAAGCTCTCAATGTATGTCACACACTATGTATGACAACTGAGTCTTATGTTCTGATCCTCATACTGACTTAAATTATTGCTTGGGTATGTGATGACTGTGATTAAATGTGAAGGTTATAGGTGAACATTTGACCTCATTTTTTGACTGAATATCATTAACTCTTTCTGTTTCTGTTATACAGAGAACAAATTTGGATGTCAACTTAGCCGTGAACAATCTTTTATCAAGAGATGACGAAGAAGGAGATGATGGTGAAGATCCTCCAGATTCGTATGTTCCTGAGGATTTAATCTCTCTTCTTGATTCTGGAATCCATGCAGACCATTCTAGTGTCATTATTGATGCAGATGCCATGTTTTCTGAAGATATGTTTGGATACTCTGCAGTGCGCAAGTAAGAGATACTTCAACAATCTTCCATCAGTGCTTATATCCTTTCAACTCTCATAGATTTATTTATTTTTCTATATTTTCAATATATTAGATGGATTCTTTAATCAAAGTATACATTTTCATTCGATCATTAATTGTAAATTTCCATATGGAAACATGTTTATTTATTATGCACGACAATCAAAGAAAAAGATGCTAGTTTACCCATTCATGGAAAATTTCATAGGATTATTTATGATATGCAATTTTATTATTCCTAAGTTTAGGCCTGGCATTATAATGTTTTGATAGAATTTTATTAGAAGTAAAGTGAATATTATTGTTAATATCTTATGTATATGATGAATTAGAATGGAGGTTAACTAAAATCTTCATTATAATTCTAACAAAACAATATTGCTGGGTTCTAAAGTGAACATAAGTAAAATTCCATTTTAAGTATACATTATAACACCAGGTTTTATATTTTTATTGCTGGATATTTATTTTTATTTCTGAATATTCCTTGAAGTTTTGTCACTTTGGAGTTATCTCATTTGTCTTCCATTTTTCTTATTAAAAAGTCGTGGAAGTTCAGGTAGCCGGCGGCCTGCAGAGCGAGAACGTGATCCTGAGCGTGACCGTGACAGAGAGAGGGACAGTTTTTCAAGATGGCGTGATAGGCAGTATTTTGGCCCTCGGCGTTGGTTAGAGTCTGCCCTACGAGATTCAGCTTGGGTAGAGAAAGATCCAGGTAGGAACTTGACTGAGCACCTAAAAATTGCATTAACAGGTTCATACATTCACTAGGAAAATTCATATGTATATTCTAAACATGATTCTTCTCAATAGGCTAGCTTGCTATTCACTTGATTACTTAAGTCTTGTCTGTGGTTTTCAATTTTATTTTGGTGCTCTCTCTTATTCTTACCTAGAAAGATCCAGTTTTTACCCTGTATTAGAAACTGTTTATGAGAAATATGGGGTTATGTTATATTTGTCATATAAATTTATGTTCTTGAATTTTTAACTGTTTGTCTTATTGTTAACTAAGGTTGATGATGTAAATCAATCCTGGTTTGTTCCTATAGTTATGTACTCTCTGTGCTTTTTCTGCATGTGTGGAACCATTATCTTTCATGCTGTCCATACACATTGCTGTAAGAGAACATCTGTCTATGAAATGTTTAAGTTCTCACCAGTCAATCAGTAAATAGTTAAAGTATACTCTTATTCCTTGTTTCACTATTTGTAGATAAAATTATGCTATCTTTGCTTTAGTAATGTAACTTTAATTCATGTTTCATTATTGTCAAAATTTGGACTTCCCAGAGAGACATTATGGATTTTTTTTGCTACATTTATCTATAGCCTCGATATTTCAGATTCTTTCTCATGTACTTCCTCACATTTTCAAATTTTATTACTGTAAATTGGGTTTTGATTGCTCAAATCTTTGTCTTTGCTCAGTTGAATTCAACAAAGTGTCTTTAAACATCTTCCAATGATGGTCTTTATATTTATTTCAAGTCGTAGGTATGAGATAGTCTTGCAAATGTTTTTGATTTTATTTATCTTGTTAGCTATTAGGGAATGATTATGTTTTGTGATTTTTCTGGTAATGAAACTACTGAGTAAAGACTTATTTTTCCCTTTCAAATGACCTATAATGATTGAAATCTTAGTCACATATATCTTCACTATGTTTATGAGAAGTAAATCATGAAACACTAATTTGTACCTTTATTTCAGAGAGTAAAAAGAAGGAACTTGCTCAGCAAAGTCCCCTATGGATGTCAGATGAACTAGAATTTTGGCCAGACAGACAAGATCCACCCACACGCTTTGCAATGATTGCATCTCTACACAGTGAACTAATAGCTGTTAGTGTACCTGGTCACGTTCACCAATGGAGGTGGACTGATGCTGAGCCTTACAGACACCCTGAAGTAAGCATCCCTATTTTGCCAAATTATTCAATTTCAATGCTTTCTACAAGTTTGTCTATATTGATGTTTGCCTTTATTATTTTTAGAACCCTAATGTGCATCATCCAAAGACTGTGCCTCTTGGTTTGCTGGGAGAGCGTGTTTCTATGATGTCTGCCACTTTGATACGCTGCTCTGTTGGCACAGAGTCAGGGCGCATAGCAACATGGCTTGATGATTCCCTCAATCCTGCTGCTGGTGTTCTTTTCCATGCAAACTCTGCCTCAAGCAGTAACCAATCATCAACTGCACCACGTCTTGAACACCCAGCAACTGCTTTCCCTGAATTTGCATCTGATCGTGTAGTGTCACTTCACACCTGTCTGTTGTACACTGTAGCCCGCCTTGAAAGTGGAGCTCTGTACTGGTGGTGAGTAGTTTATTTAGGAACCACATTGTCCTAGATTCATAGCAGTTTTAAAATGCAAATTAAACAATTTCTGGAATTAAAATTAACTATAACACATTCTCTATCACTTTTACTTAAGAATACTTCATCTGGAGTTGCATTAACCCCGAGACTGATGGAGGGGTAAAATCCTTTTGTTTACATTGAAATGGTGGAAGTTATGAGTAATTTTTGCATTAATATTTATTGCTTTATCCTAGGATATTATGTTATTTTGTCAGGTGAAATCATTGTATCAACATGGAGATTTTTTTCCTTCTACAGAGAGACAATTTATCTTTAATAAATACAGTGAACTCTTGATTGTCCATGGGGAGATTATCCTGTTTGCTGGAGTAACCATGCATGCCTTTTAATCTTCATTGATATTTTTCACAGATAATGAATAAATTCAAACAAAAATACATTAGCATTTTCATATTCTATTACAAGCGGGTTTTAAACGAGACCTTTTTTATTGAGCAGTGGGAATATGATTGAAAAGGTCCCAACTTTGATTGTACATCAATATTCATGTATTCTCTCCCCATCATTAACCTGGATAACTGAGAGTTCATTGTATATGAATTGTTTGCTTCAGGGGTGTGCTGCCATTTGGTGAGAGAAAGAGATTGTGGGAAAAGTATAGTGCCAAAACACGCAAACACCGCCCATCTTCTCAAAGTGCAGAGATAATTGCCGGGAGCCAAGTATGCATGAAGAGCTGCCCCATGTACCAAGCTGGTGCTATAGGTAAATAAGCCATTGTTGCATTTCAGTGAAATGAGCATTTAAGATTTGAATTAATGAAAAATTAATCAAATGGGGCATTTACCATTGAATGTCTTTGAGGGTGAATTATGCCTAATACATGACTTTATTTTTCATCTACTTTTTATAGTCACGGAAATATTAATGTTCATTTTTCTTCAGGTTTTACTATATCTGGAGGAGTTCCAAAAGTAGGACAACTTCTGAATGCAGCTTGGAACATTGGTGATGTCTGCCGATTTAGAGTTTTGCCCCAGCAGCCACAATCAGGGAGCTCATCTCATACTCACTCACAGTACCAGTCATATCAACAGGCCCCTCCTCCACCAGCATGGCCTGCGCCACCACCATCAGCACTTGAAGGCAATAGAGGACCGGGAACAAGCAGTAGTGCATCTGGAACTAAAGTTGGGAGTGGAGTGTCTAGTGGGGGAACCTCTGCTTTGGGCACTGCATTAGGATCTACCAGTGTTGGTAACAGTAGTGGTGGAGTGGACAGCAAGAGTAACAAAGAGACTGCAGATCGTTTGGACATGCCACCTCCCCCTTCTCCTGCCAGCAGTACATGCAGTGATACTGGCAGTATAACAAGCCCTGCCTCTCACAGTAAGTTTTACAGTTTATTAATTTTACTGTCCTTACCTAGCACTACTGATTTTGTAGGCCTGTTTTTTGTGTAATCTTTAGAAATATTTGGGGTAACCTAATAACGTAGCAAGAGTTGTGCAGGCAAGCTTGAAGATCAGGTTTGCTTAGCCTGAGAGACAATTTTTATAGTATTGAATGGCAGACTCAGATGAATTTACTTCTGCTTTTAAGATGCTCAAATTATTATTTCATGATTTTTATTAAACTGAATGTTTGAGTACTGCCAAATAATCATGCATCTGTTTTAATTTAGCTTTATATTGTCTTTGTTTGGGATTATCAAGTAATGATTCATGTTAAATTATGTACAATGGTTTCATATAGTGAATTTTTAAAATAAACCAAGAAGTGTTGTTTTAGCTTCGTCACATGATAGTAGATTGTATTAAAGAGGAGGTAAGTGATCTTTGGTTGTGAGAAGGATTTTAATATGCTTAAATTGCTGAAGAGTGATGATCTTTATTATTACAATGTATGAAAATGTAATTTTACACTTTAATAATTATCTAATATTATTTCTATGTTTGACTCAAATTAAAATGTGCTTTTAATCTGATTTGTAGAAAGACAAAAAAGAGTTGCTGTGAAAGGGGAAGAAATGGAGAAAAAGGACGAAGAGGAGTGGGCTATGAAAGATGTGGTTTTTGTTGAAGATGTGAAAAGCATTCCAATTGGTAAGAATGATTTGTATTTTAGTCATTATTAGTATACACTGTGAATGTTCTGCTGTTTGGTACTCTTCCAAATGTGGTCTACTAGCCAGTATGTAATTACAACTGTGAATTAATTTACTTCTACCCAGCAATGATCTGCTGTCACGTCATGAGTTGGGTTGAGTTGTCTTGGTTAATAAAATAAGTCCAGGTTGATTGAAACGGAGCATGAAAAATGGTAATAAAACAGTTCCCATTTAGAGGGTTCTGAGAGGAAGGTCATGATTCAGTGAAAAGTGAATGATGATCATGTATTAGAAAAGTACCCAAGTTTTATTAAGAATTTTTGTCTTCAAATTTTTTATTATATTAGGATTCATATGAAATATATAGCTTGATATGATGTTCAATAGAAATTGAGGAAATGCTTTCTGTGGTTGTTAGTAATATCTATGCTTAGACTAGGTAATTTAGTTGTAAATTCAACTAGAACTTGTTTACTTTACTCACCTACTGCCTATATCTGAATCTGATGAATACACAACCTATATTGGAAGTTAAATTTCAAGTAGAATCAAAGTAATCTTGCATATGGAGTTAAATGTGAATCAGATGTATTTCTTTAGGTTCTAATGTAAAATTGTACCAGAAATTCAGATTTTCCCACTTGGTTGTGTTCTTGTTTAGTTTTTCGAGACATTTTAGCATCAATTATTTAATATTTGTAGCTTTGACTGATTAATATAATTACAATCTTTTAATTAGGTCGTGTTTTAAAAGTTGATGGAGCATATGCTGCTGTAAGATTTCCAACTTCGAAAGATTCCACTTCAAAGGATGGAAAAGATAATAGCTTTTCTCAAGATGACCCAGCATCTCTTCTTCAAGACTGTAGGCTCATGAGGAAAGATGATCTTCAGGTGTGTATTTAATGTTTTCAATCATGTAGTCATATTTTGGACGGTACCCATTTTAATCATGATACAATAGTAGTAGTACTGTTAAAAGTGCTTCGACATCTAAGGTCATTTTGCACTTTGGCCCCCACGGGAAACGGAGCACGGGACTGCTTTCATAGAAGTCGAACTCGTTGCCCATTTGGCTATCCGGGAGATAATCATGATACATATTGTTTTTGAAGATAAATCACACTCTTTTCTTGGAATGAGTATTAATTATTAAATTTTTTTTTCTTTAAGGTAAAAATGGGTATATTTTTATACCATTCTAAAGGGCCTTCAATTACATTGTGCTAGTCAGGAAAATTGGCACTAGGTATTGTTTCTGGCTTCTAAGTTGGGTTTTAGTGATATTTGCTGTATCGTTTTACATATTTTCATGTAAAAAATCTCATCACATGTGTGAAGCTGTGACAAAGGGCTAATAAATCCATCATCATATATTCGGGGATCTCTTCTTCTCCTCAAATTATTTCTGTACGACGCTGCTTGACAGTTTCATTGGTTAATTCATTGCCAAATTCGTGATTGGTGGAACTTTTTACCACTAATGGAAACTTCTTCTTTATGAATTGTGGGGCTCCATTACAAATGTTCATTAATATGATGAATCTCTTCTTTGCTTAGGTCATCAAATCTGGAACAACAGCTCGTGTACCAGACTGCTTTCAGAGAACCCCTAGAAGAGTTAACATAGCAGAAGGTGGCCAGATTTTGGCAGTTACTGTTGATGGTTTAGGTATGTTTACCATTAAAAGGACTTGGCCTGTATATTTTATCTATGTCAATTTTATGTTGATATTACTTGTTATTAAGATGATATGCATAGTTTTTAATGGGAATGTAATTCAGAATACTTTATTGCGTGAACTTTTATCTGCTTTTTAATTATTATAATGTAATAATTTTTATATTATAAATTTATTGGCTGTAAATTTTCAAACATTCATATGTAATGGTTGTTTCATTTCATTTTATATAGGAATTCATGCTGTAGTCAAGACAGGCCAGAAAATAAGCTATACTGTGTTCAACTTGGGAACAGGTCGAGCTGATCAGGACAGCCCATTTCCATCAGACTCGAGCTCATTTCTGGGTTTAGATCCTCACAACATCAGTCTTACAAGTGCTGGTGATGTAAGTATCGATTTATCAAATCTTAAGTATCTCTTATTTTCTGAGTTTTCAGTTTTTCTAATAATATATGCCTAATATATACTCTTATCATATATGCTGAATTTGCTATTTTGCTTATCATTATTTTCAGAGTGAATCTGTTTTAATACTGCGTGATGGAAATGGTGCTATTTATCCATTGGCTAAAGACTGCGTAGATTCAATTAGAGATCCTCATTGGCTGGACTTACCACCTCTTCGTTGTATAGGTGTTGGGACACATACTTTACAGGTGAGTCATGTATTTCTATAGATGTAATCAAAGCTGATTTTCTCAGTGTCTTTCTCATTGGTCGTGTTTTTTGACTAAGTATAAAGAACGAGTGATCATGCAATGAAATAGAAAGCTTATGGCCTCTGTCTGCACTGAATTTCATCAGGCGGTGGAACATGTACCATTGGGAATTTAATGCTTGAAGGGAAGCTATATGTACTCAGTTTATCACTGTCAGATGCCTATTGTTACTACTAGACATACACAAGAACCTTGCTGTGTATGGTTCTTATAAGGCAGACAGGCCAACACTGAAAAATTGATCTTTCATTGGGGCCTAAAGCCTAAAATTTTGCTATGTGCAGTCTTAGTGTAATTAACCCATTCACAACAGCTAATTGATGGTCAACTAACTTCAGAAGTTGACTATTCTACAAGTTTGTTGAATTTGAAAAAAGAAAATTTTATTTGATGATCAGGGAGACAGCACAGTATTTTATAGCGCTGCCAGTAAAAGTGAGGATACGAGATCATTACATATGATGTACTGTTGGCCTACCAAGTGGTAGAGTCCATAGTGAATGGGTTAAACCAGGAAAGCAGATGTCCCTGTTGAACTTTGAAGTGATAATTTTGTAGAAATGAGTAAAATTGTATAATTTGAGGATTTATCAAATCTTCATTTGCTTCTGAAAGGGTTCTTCATCATCATGTGCTTCAACATCATCGTCTGGTGGAGCCTCCGGTGCTCCTCCTGCCTCCTCTTCATCCTCAGTTCCAGCATCGCAGATAATCTCTCAAACATCATCAATGAAGCAGCAAGTTGCGGTGATAGTTCTAGCTGTTGAAACTCAAGTTCTAATGCCTAGAATAATGAGATGTGATCTTGAAGGAGTAAGACAGGTTTTGGCTGGTCTTGAAATGGAAGCAAGTAAGGATATGTTTTTGCTATCCTATCCAAATATTGTTTTAATTTTTTTTGTTGGTAATTTTGTTGGTGTGTAGATTTAGTATGTAGTAAATCAAATTCTCTGAACTTTCATTTACTTAAAAGCGTTTTTGCTTAAACATTTAAGGGTATTTAAATGTATCCTCAAAATTAACTATGTTTTCTATTTGAATTGCAGAGAGTGGTACAAATGGAATGATTCTTTCAAGTATTCTAAATGAAAGGTGTGATGGTAACAGAAATATATTCCATGCTTGTGTGACTATGTGCATGCCGACTTCAAATAAGGAAGGAGATCAAGGTAAGATGGTGTTTACTGTTGAGTGATATTTTTCATCAGAAAACTCATATAAATATAAGTAATTGTTATTTGTACTAAAATAATATATAATCATTATTAAAATATTTGAAGCTCCTAATAATGTTTTTATCTTGCATGAATCTTAAATAGGTTATCAGCTCTGGCTATGTTTAATTTTTATTTTTAGTTTGATGTATTATTAATAATGTGACTGGTTCAATTTTAATTTATTATAATCATTCGTACTAAATATAATTTATGAATATCTGTAAAAAATGCTTATGATTTCTAACTGTGTAGTTTTCATCCTGTTTGGCTCCTAATTTCCCTGATGGTTTTATAAAATTTGGAAATTTTACCTTATTTGTTGACTTAAGGACTCAAAGCATGCTGAATTTTCAGTTGAAGAAACTACTTTCTCTGCTGCTGGATCCAGTTTTGGTCTTGATAGTATTTTTGGAATACTGATCCTTTGGCTTGTGAGATATTTAGGAAGGACAGATATTTTTATTACTAATTAGTAGTGATTTTATTGTAGTAAGGGAAGTGTGGGACATTTTTCTAAACAAAAATTTGTGATATCCTGCTGAACAAGTATTAAGCCTTGGATCATTATAGTTAGTTAGTATTCGCTTTGGGTTTGAGGTATTTTTCCTGCTGGACAGCTGCAATATTATAATAAAACTTGACATGATGTTTGTGTTGTTATGTAAAATATTTTTAATTGCTCCATAGAAAGCAGCAGTAATGCAAGTTCAGGGCTTGAGTCTATTAACGTTATCACCAATGCTCTTGGCTCACGCTCTGTGAGTTTAAGAGAAATGATGAGGAGGGCTTCGGCTGCTGTGAGATCTTCAGGTGAGTTGAAGAGTTGCAGCAGCAGTTCCATTATCTCAGTGAACTTTTATTTTACCTCAGCTAGATTTTCTTGTCATATTCTTCCATTGAAACTCCTGAAGAATTCCTACTCTTCAGAGGCTGTTGACAAAATTTTAAGTTTCATTTTGGACAAAAAGAGAAAAGAAATATTTTATTAGTTATTATAGAAAGTTTTCCTTGTGGCTTTAGGTATTTGAACAGCTTAAAGATTCTGTTCAAGATTTTTCTTAATTCTACAGATTATATTCAGGGTATCATACTCCTTAATAATTAGGGAAAAGATGTGTAATCTCTCGTAGCTTTGTTCAGGGATCAAAGAGAAATTGATTTCTCATTTTATGGCTCTAGTTTATGAGGTCATTTTGTTTCACAAGGAAGTACCCATTACTTTGGTTATTTTCTTTTGCAAGCTAGATTTACACTTAAGATTGTTTTATGAAATAAAAATGTAATTGGGTTGTCGGGGATCTCTTCTTCTCCTCAAATTATTTCTGTACGACGCTGCTTGACAGTTTCATTGGTTAATTCATTGCCAAATTCGTGATTGGTGGAACTTTTTACCACTAATGGAAACTTCTTTATGAATTGTGGGGCTCCATTACAAATGTTCATTAATATGATGAATCTCTTCTTTGCTTAGGTCATCAAATCTGGAACAACAGCTCGTGTACCAGACTGCTTTCAGAGAACCCCTAGAAGAGTTAACATAGCAGAAGGTGGCCAGATTTTGGCAGTTACTGTTGATGGTTTAGGTATGTTTACCATTAAAAGGACTTGGCCTGTATATTTTATCTACTCACAGTACCAGTCATATCAACAGGCCCCTCCTCCACCAGCATGGCCTGCGCCACCACCATCAGCACTTGAAGGCAACAGAGGACCGGGAACAAGNTTCTTTCTTGTTCATCATTTTTTAATTAAAATCCTCTGCAATAAACAAAAAAATTATTAAAATTCATTTACGGCATGGGTGGACAACCTATGGCACACTTACCCATAGTGGCACATTAGAGAATTTCTTAGCTTGGGAAACTTTGACAAAGTCCATCTTTGTTACCTGGTAAATGTGTAAGATAATTAACAATTATTTACATCAGTTACAACTTATTAATCCTGTTGCTGATGTATTCAAATAAATAACATTAGCATCTCTTTCTATAGTTTGACACCACATTGGCATGCTGTTGTTTTCAGTTATCAAATATGCTACTCTTGCCACAAAAGGTGTGCCATCCCTGGTCAACCACCTTAAGTTAACCTTTTTGGGCTAATATTTTAGTAGCTAAAGCCTTTAATTGGTTGTGTTTTTTCATGAAGAATACATAAAGACTTCCTGAGATATATAATGCTTTTGAATTTTGCATTAGAATTGGACAATCCATTTGCGTGCCTCTTATTTCATAAAACATGTTATGGAAAATTACCCTGAAAATTAAATACATTCTTTTTCCAATCTCTCTTGTATGTGATTCCTGCTGTGGTGCTGTTGGATTGTATTCCTCTTCTCGACTAAACCACTGTCTTGCATATTTGGTTCATCTTCCTTCTCTTAATTTGATCCACCATCCTTCCCTTCTCTTCCTTTGGAATGTGGTCTTGGTCTTGTCTCCTCTTCTCCCATGTTATCCTTTAAATTAATCAAACCCAAAAGCTGCATTGGAGAGGGATCTTGCTTCGGAAGGGCAACCTCCGCAGCAGCCTCAAGCAGTTCCTCCTGCAGCTCCATCAGCTCCACAGCAGCAGGTTCCTCCTGTCTTGCCACCCTCTGATGAGGCCATACCAACACTTAGCTGGCCTCCAGAGGCGTTTGATCCCACAAGTGGAGATGAAGACAGCTTAATGGGCCTAGCTGCTACACCAACAGGACCCTCCTCATCTTCCGCTGCATCTTCAAAGCCAACCACAAGTGGTAGGCCTCTTAATTATTTTGTATCTAGCAAAGTCCATTTCTTTCTCCTCTTGAAAGGTTTCATCGACTTGATTTTGATTGTAGCCTCCTGTTGAGAATTTCCTGATTCACTCCTCTTACTCTCTATTATTTCTAAGCCAGACATAATTTCTTTGATAGTTCTCATTCTTCATTCTTATTGATACTGTTGGTGAATGAGTATGTTAACAGAAAACAGGCCAGGTTAAAAAATGATGACTCTTTCACTTCCAGTAATTCTTGCCTTTGTGGTAATCTTTTGCACAATAAATTTTTAAGATGTACGAAGTTTAATAGAGCTCATTCCTAGTGTGTGGTAACTAAGTAAAGATGAATTTCCTGAAGTTATAAATTTAAGTTGATAACAGTTAGGACATGCATATTTTTTCTTTCTTTTCATAATTATTGCTTTAATTCAGTGCTACACTATTGTAATTAGTGTTTTAGGTAAAGTATACAAAAACTCAAAATTTATATCATCTATGCAGGGTATTTGCCTAGACAAGAGTGCTTCATAATCAAAAAATGAAAGGATTAATTGTTAATGCTATAGTTATGAATGTTTTATTTTATCCAGGGAAAGGGAACACTGCTGTTTAGTAGATGATGCTCATATGTCCTACTATCATAATCCTTTGTGGGCCAAAATTTAGCAGACATTATCAGAAACTTTTTGCTGAAAACTTCAAGCATGTTTTTACCTCTTTTTTAAGAGGTCTTTAAATGACTGTATATTTAGCATCTAAAAGTATGCTATAATAGCTGCAGCATAGTTGTAACGTGAAAATTAATCATTATACATCTGCTTCAAGGTATTTTAATTGGTAATTGAGACAATTTTCAATGCATGTTTTGGTTAAAGTTATTATTGCTAATTGTTTTTAGCTATTTATATATCTCAGTATCATAAAAAACTAAGATAATTTGTCCTGTTAGAGTTCAATAACCAAACTCTCGTAGTTCTTTAGCACTTGGGCCTCTCATTACTCACTAGCACTTTTTTTAAATTTATTTTTTAGTTGCTTAATTGGAAGAATAGCACCTGAACATATGTTCTTGTTCTCTTCAATTTCACCATTGGAGTTTTTGTATTTTTAGAGTGCATTGCCACTTCAACAGAGGGCCACATTGCAACGTAGAAATAAATTTATTTTTATCATTATGTTCTCAGAATTGAAATTATAGATGTTGTAATTCTCAATAATTATTAAAGTGTTAGAATGAATGCTGTTTAAAAATGTACCACTACTAAAAAGATATTTCCTTCCTGGCACTTAATGTGTAGAAAATCCTTTCAGGTTGTCAGCCTGGTGAGTTCTTGGGAAATAGACATTTTGGCTGCTGACTGTGAAACCATCTTTAGGCATCATACAGCACTGGTTTCCTGAGAATTTACCCTGACAACCTGAGAGGATTCTCTACAACTCTTAGTCTTCGTACAGGCTTATTGAGAACTGCCTTTCCTAAATTTAATTGTTATTCCCAGTCTGTCAAGTGATTTGAATCCTTTCCACCCATGTGATGAGTTATGCTATGGGATAACAGTTTTTTTTTAATCTCTCACTTACAGCTACCAAATCTCCCCATCACTAACCAATGTATGGATTTTTGTATTCATTCAATACTATAAGGCTTTAAACCTTCCTTCAACATCGTCAAAATTTCAAGATTAAAAATGCAAATAAGCATAATAGTGCAAATTTGAGTGTGGTAATAATAGTAATAATAAATGTCTTTATTTGGGTGAGATTGAGACTAAAAGTCTCCTCTTCCATCTAACCCATGGTAGGGAGTTAATGCTGGCCTCTCGAAAGGAAATCTAAGTCTGTATTTACCAACGCTTTCCATGAGGGGCTAAATAAAATGGGAATGTTTTTTATGAATCAAGGTATAGTTTCATAATATATGAATTGAGAGTAATTTCCTTTCTGACAGCTCATGAAACAGTGAGAGCTTTTAAGGATCACCAAGTACGGAATTTAATTTTTTTGTCCATAGGTTTATCATCATACATACCTCTAACAAAAAGTATCAGTATGTTAAAGGATCCAAAATATTCTCCCAAAATCTATGTCTGTGGAGCAACTTAGAAACTGAGAAAGTTATACCTTTTGCATCTAATTGTTTGTATTCTATCTTACTCTTCAATTAATGTCATTTGTAACAATTTTTGTGATTTTATATTTGATGAAATTTCATTTTTGTTCTGTAATTGAACAGTTTTCTAGGAGTTGGTAGATAACTATGTTTGCTAGGTAATAAAACAGTTTTTTCCCCCTAGGAGTTGGTGGATCCAGCAGTAGTTACTACGTTGTTGATCCATCTGAAAGAAAGAACAATGCACTTGCTGCCCTTAGACTTCTCTGTGATAGTCCAGTATTGTATCCACATCTCAAGGAGCTTCTTAGTGCAAAGTGAGTTATGGATGGGGTAGCCAACAGAAAATTTTCTCTCAATGTCTTTTCCTATGCATGAATTTTTGATGCCAATATCTAGTTAGTATAATAGTATTAGCATTATTTTATTGGTATTATTCTCATTATTTAATTGAAATTTTATGCAACATTTTGCATTTATTTTATTCAAATAAGACTGGTTGTCATGAGTGTTTCTGAAATGAAATTTGATGTTTTAAGATTTTATGTTTTTAAGCAAATTTGCTACTGAATGAATTACTGGATGGATTTGAATAAAATGACTTGTATGTAGAATTACATGATTTTTTTATGAAAATATATTAACTATGTTACTATTTATAATGCAATGTGTTTTTTCTGTGAATATTCATTTGGATGTTTTGACTTTTAGAGATGCTCAGGGCCAGACTCCATTCATGCTGGCTGTATTAATACGAGCTTATCCAGCTGCCCTAGTATTGTTTGATACAGTATATCGAGTTGCAAAAGAAGTTGAAAAGATGCCCACACAGACTACTGCCTGCACTTCTGCCTCAGAAGTTCCATCTAATTCTGCCACAAATCCAACTCAGGGATCAGCTGGAAGTTTCTCCAGTCACCTGATGTCTATGATTTATCCTCCAGGATCTAATCCTGATGATTCTCCACTACATGTGGTCTGCTGTAATGATACTTGCAGCTTCACCTGGACAGGAGCTGAGCACATAAATCAGGTAATGGAGTAATATTAGTGTTAATTTATCACAATTCACTGTATCATATGACTGATAAAATTTTTCCATACAGGATATCTTTGAATGTCGTACATGTGGGTTAACTGGCTCTCTATGCTGTTGTACTGAGTGTGCAAAGGTTTGCCATAAAGGACATGACTGTAAATTAAAGAAGACTTCACCTACTGCATACTGTGATTGCTGGGAGAAGTGCAAATGCCGAGCTTTGGTCATGGGCCAGCAAGTTGCTCGATATGACTTACTCTGCAAACTTGTAATGGATACTGACTTAGTTGCTTTACCTAACGGACGGTAAGTGTATTGTTGTACTGTGAAACGATCATGATCTTGAAAGATATGTTATCTTTTTAAGATGTAATTGCTTCACAACTGGCTCTTTTGTCAGTTTATTGAGTTGAAGGTTGAAAATTCTGAAATACTCAAACTTCTAAGATATTGCATAATTATAGTGCTGATTACATATAATTCTATACTTAGTAAAGTTGGAAATCTCAAGAGATTAAAGATGCCAGGGTTTAGACGCATCTGCCATAAATTAGCATATTGCTCAGCTGCTGTTATTGTGCCACCTTAGATGAAAATGTTCTGCTAGTAAAATAAAGTTATTGCTCTCTGTGACAATTTGCATTTCATCTCCATTCCCTCCTGTTGAAAATGTTCTGTCTTTCCAGTTTTTATCTTTATTTTTCTAAATTCACTGTCACGAAGATAGCATTTTATTTGCTCTTGATAGCTCTCTTGGTCAAATGTAGACCTTGGTAAATAACTATTATGTTTTGTGCATTTGGCATGTTAATGATTTTTTGAGGACTTTATTGTATCTTTGTTAGGGGGGAGAATATATTACTATTCCTGGTGCAGACTGTGGGAAGACAGCTGGTAGAACAGAGGCAGTACAGGACATCAAGACCAAGGAGTGCATCAGCTAGTTCCCGTAAGACCCCCTCTTCCGATTTAGGTGAGGGCCCTTCAACTGAGTTTCAGGCCCTGATCACCTTATTATTATTTCAATTTTGCTTCTAACGAAATGAAAATGCCTTTATTTCCTGCTTTTGAATGGAAGAAAATTAATTAGTTGTTTAATTTCAGAGCTGCTTCTGGTTAGGCCCTTGCTTACTAGGATGCATAGCATAGAGTTTCTGCTTTTTCCCTCATACATTTGCTTTGACATTTCCTAATGTGTAATCTAAAGTAGGCAATTCCATGATTGGTCATTGATTCTTAAAATGCACTTAGAAATCAATGAGAAATAAGATTTTCTCATTTAATTTGTCTAAAATTGAAATTTTTGCTGTAAATTGAATCAGCAGTATCCTTCCTAGTAAATATCATTTTGTGTGTATTATGTTTTCAATTCTGAAAAAACATGATACATTTTGTTGTGAAAAGAATAAACACTGTACCAATTCTCCTTAGATAGCTTTTGGAATTTGGAAAGGTAAACCCGCAAAATATTTGCACAACAGTTTGGAAGAAAGGATGAGCAATCTTCAATTGCAAGTCTGTTAAGAAAGTAATCTTTTAGTAAAATGACAGGGTTATCTTGTTTTACTGTAGAGCTTAATGCCATGCATGAACCCTCTTACGTAAAACCTCAATATAGAAATAAGTACTGAAGTTTTAAAAAATATAAAAACTGCTGCAGTAAAATGTATTTCATGAAACTTTTGTTTCTGAATAATTAAGATATTTTAATAGTAACTAAAACAACCTTTTACTAACAATAAGTTAATTTCTCTGAAAATGTTCAGTTGGTAACAAGAAAAAGGTCAAGGGTTTTCAAAATTTTAACATGGAAATTTTGGATTTATTCTCACACCTTTAAATAGTCTTTTATACATCATTGAGATAGGTAGATAATGAATGCTCACAAGCAGTTCTCATATAATTTTGCACCACCCTGTAACTTGCACTTCCTATATAGATTATAGTTTCTTAATCTTTTGCAATTTATTGATATTTGAATTCTTTTCAAAATAAAAAGTGGATTTTTATGAAATGAAACATTTTCTTCCCAGGAAATTCTTACCTAAATTTCACAAAATGCTTGTAAGCAACTTTCCATTTCTAACATCCAATGTACTAATTTAAGATATAATTTAATATTTCTTTCTTCATAGTCTTTGTATTTCCATTATCTTGTGGGTCTTAGAATGTTCAGTGTTATAGGATGCTACCGTTAACAATCGAGATAGGTTTAGAACATTTCTGGTTCTTTTCTCTTTTATGCTTCTTTGGTGAAACACATTGATTGTAGTTTCTTGTGTCATATATTTCTATCCATTTACTAGCAGAAATAAAGGTAAACATCTTATTATTTGAAATTCTGGCATGAAACTTCAGTTATTTGGTCCTTCACCTTAATGTTGTTAATTTAATGTCCCTCTCAAAATAAATAAAAATTCCATCATAGATTATTCTGGAATTTTCATTCAGTATTCACTCATTTAAAATATTTTGTTGTATAAATTGTACATTCTGAGGGAGTGCATGATCACTTAAAATAGTGATAATGTACTTAAGCTTTTTTTTTTGGAGATTAAGTACTTCAATTAAGAAAAAGTGTGGAAATAAATTTTAAAAAGGACTGAAACTTTTAAAATTCAATGTTAGTTAGTTGGTTAATGATAAATTTCTATGAATATATGTGAATATTTATTAATTATCATTTTATCAACCAAAACTTTGTTATTGTTATTTTTACCTGACAGAGACAGTGATCAGTCAGTGTTCAGATGTGAAAAGTCGTTCTACGTAAGAATCAATTATGAAAGGGTAAGCGTTATTCTTTTGGAGGTGTATGAATGCATATTTTGCCAAAAGAAGAACATGGTAGTTGTTGTCTTGTTTGAAACCTTTTATTTTCTAGTTATATGTCCTAGTGATCAGATCAGTCAAGTATCCATGCATTTAATAATTTTCACTTGAATATCCCATGGATATGTCTCTTCAGTTCAAGGTTCATGTGACTATGTTCTCTTCTAGAACCTGACATGCCTGACCATGATTTGGAACCTCCTAGATTTAGTCGAAGAGCCTTGGAACGACTGTTAAATGATTGGCCTGCTGTCCGTGGAATGATTATGTCAGGTAATTGAAAAATTTATATGCATGACAAAGTTTTATTTTGACAAAACAATGTAAAATTTTCAATTTGGAAAATTTTACATAAATTCACTCTATCCTAAAATTTGTCAGTTGCTGTATCCTTAGTAAATTTTTATCTGTTGATTATGAAGCTATTCAATTGGGTCGTGGATATAGGATGGATGAATTATGAATCTTATTAGCTTTTTGCCGTTAAGTACTTGAGAATTAATTTTATGCAGTTGCTTTATTTGTTTATATTATACAAAGCATTGCTTAGTTTCTGTTCTTAAACTTGAACTGCTAATTTAGTTATGCTAACTGCTTTTTTGTTACTCAATATTTCAGTCTGTCTAATCAACTTGTTTAATTGCAGGAGTAAAAGAACCTGTTCCAGGGGCCTTGCCTTTATATGAAGATCAGGCGTATTTACAGAGCCAAAGTGGAACAACATTACTAGATAAATTTACTCACTGCCTCCTTGTTAAATGCAGTGCTGAGGCAAGTTGATGATGGAAATGATCTTTAATTAGCCCTAGTAAAAGAATTGTTATTATGATTTAATGCTCTTACACTTAATCTTGCATCACTTCAGTGAATGTAAATTGTATTGGGATTTTAATTTTTATCGCTTGATAAGGATGAGAGATCTTGACATAATGTCTAAAGTTAATTGATAATCATATTATATTTCATTAATTTTTTTTAGCAATTTTTTGTTTTTCCCTTAAAATTTCCTTGATTTTTTTCAAAATAACAGGAAGTTTATCATAATTTAACTTTAGATGAATCCTTCTAGTGATTTTTCCATTTTAACTAAGATAATTAAATTTTAGATGCTGGATACATTACTTACTACACTTATCCGAGAACTACAAAATGACACTATTTCTGGACGCCAACAAGATGCCAGAGTTGTTGCTCGAAGATTTGTACGCTCTGTCACTAGGATATTTGTCATATTTAGTGTGGAGATGGCACCAAATGCTAACAAAAGAAGAGGGTAATTGTTATTTATTAATTTTGTCAGTATAATAAGGGATTATTTGTACTTCATATTTTTATGAACTAATTCAATTAGTGTATTGATAATGTTACTTCTGGTCCTAAAATTATATATTATAAATTAGTCTTTTGTCTTTACATTTATTTTACCCGGAGGAGTCATTTGAATTTGCCTTTAAGTTGTATAAGTTTTAGTTAGCTTGAGTTCTGTGTAATAGAAGTAATTTATACTCTGGAGAATTTCACTCAGTAGAATAGGTAATAGTCATAGTTAATTTATTGTATGATCAGTACTTGATAATACTATGCTATTAAGTAATTTAAAAGCATTCTAATTGATGATAGTGATATCAAGGTGGTGCATTTGAATGTATTAATTTTTTCCTTCTATCTATGCAGGCTAACGAGCATGACCCAGCCTTTGGTCAAGTGTAAAAGAGTGTTCAATTCTCTTCTTTGCTTGTCAGTAGAAGAACTTTGTGAGACAGCTGACTCTCTCATTGCACCAGTCAGATTGGGTGTAGCTCGTCCAACAGCACCATTTGCACTTGCATCATCCAATGTGGACGTTATACATGTAAGGATATTCAAGTTGTTTTACCTTTTTCGTTATTTTTATGAATAGGTTAGTTTATGTTTGGACTAATTGAAGGAATTGCAGTGATCACCTTCTCAAAAACATTGGTTTTATAATATCAATATCAGGGAAATAAATTTTCTGATTCCTATATGAACTTGACTTTACTGTGGCTTTCTTTCAAATATTAGGAGTACTTTTAAAATAATTTGGGCTATTTTGTCATCACATCCAAAATTTAATTTCCTCACTAATTCAATCAGTTACACTTTGGTGTGTGGCCGCAATGCAATGATAGTACATTAGCTTCTAAACTCAGGTCTAAATGAAGAGGATTAAAGATAATTGACAGCTTCAAATTACAATGGAGCTTTCACTCCACATCCTTGGTTATAATGTAAATGGGCATTTAGTGGAAGCCTAAGTCTCATCCTTTAAATCTATGTAGTGATATCTATTTACCACATTCTATTTTATTGCCTTATTTTACTGTTGAATGATTTTGTTTCTTGCCACTAGGAATGAATAAAATTAAAACTTCAGAATAAGTCAGTTATGCTTTTTGAGACAGTGAATGGTGGTCATTTAGTGTTACAGATTGTTTTGCTTTCAACTTATATTTGCCTTTGGTTACATCAGGGAAGTGAAGAATTGTTTTCTGTGGAGCCCCTGACTCCTCATGCAAGCTCTTCTGCACGCGTGGCCCCTGGTGGGGTAGGGTCTGCTCTTGGAGCTCTTGGAACAGGTTTTGCTCCCGATTCTGCATCTCGTCCTGTTGGAATTTCTGCTGGATCTGCTAGATCTAGAGCTGATGACTTGGATGATGCTGATGCATCTGAAGGTATTTAAGAATCTAATCAAAAGTTATTTTTATATTTTGTTTGCATTACTGTGTAATATTTTCTTTTTAAATCTTGAGTGATGAACAAACTTATGTATGTACTTGTCAACTTTTGATGTAGAATGGTGGTTTTCAGTTTAGGCTTCTTGTTATGTTACCCCATATGGAAGAGTAGTCGGCTTTAAATCAATGCTTAGTGGTAAAAAAATTAATTGACAAACCTATCTAGCAACTGACAAATCAACAAATCCAGTTCTAATATTTTGCAGCATTGTTGAACAAAGTAATATAAATCTCAAAAATGTATACTTGCTTTACTTGAGTAATTAGTTATTTCAACTCCTTAGCATCTATAGGCTTAAATCATGCACATTCATTTATGAAACTTGGTAACTCTTCAAAGTGAAGCACATCTGTAAATTTCAACATTCATGAATTATTGAGAAAACATTACATCTCTTGTAGATGATGATATCGCTGTATACATAGGAAGCTTTATATTGAAAATTATTAGTCACTCTTCATAAACTTTGCATAATTTGTTCCTAAATATATAATACTAGAGTTGCATAGAAACAATTTGGCAAATATATTAATGTATGAAAGACATTATAGGCTGTAACTGTGACTTGCAAAAATGTATATATTTTATAGTCAGCAGTTCACTAAATACAGGTGGTGGAGGTTGCTGTAATATTAGGAGATTAAAAGTTATTGCTGAAAAGTTTAAAAACTCTCCTGTGAAAAATATTATTATTTGATGTCTTTCTGCATACGTTTCCTGGTTAGCCTCTTTTGGTGCCACTGAGAATTAAATAGCATTAGTTTTTCATGTCTAGAGTTCTTTATGCATAATGTTTGTAGGTCTTGCTCCAGAAGACGGAGATGCCGAGGGAAGCGAGCAGGAAGACGGAGGTGCAGTAGAGCGTGTTGGTGAAGGTGAGGGCGAAGCTGAGGGAGATGGAGAAGGTGGTGGGGAAGGTCCTGCAGGGGAAGGAGAATCTGACACAGAGCTTGACTTGCTTGCTGAAACAGAATCTGATTCGGATGATAATCAAAGCAATCAAGATAACACTTCTGCACAACGTAGTTCACAGACTGGAGCCACTGCTGGCTCTGATGCTGGTGAGTGTTTTATTCAATTTTTTAAAGTATTTCAGTTATTTTTTTCGCAAACCTTTCATAATTTTTAGTTATCTGGACTGAATCCTAGAGATAAAGTCTCTATTTTATGCATTTAATAAAATTATTAATCATATTAACTGTTCTTGCAGTAAAAGGTTTCATCTAAATGTCCTGACAAAATCAGCATTGTTTTGATAGTCTTTGCTGTCAAGTATATCTTAGAGTAGAGTAGTTATTAATCAAAACCATTAATTTAAAAAATTATGTTATTCATCCTAATTGATTTAAATTGATTGTTGTGAATTATTCTGCCAGTATATGCAGTTCAGAGACGCACTGTCACTAAGAGTAAATCAAATAACTATAATTTGTTTCTAAAAACTGAACTTATTTATTTACCTATTAGTAATGCACTAATATTGGGTGTAATAATATATTTATTTCTAACTTTCTTAAGAGACTGGAGTAATGAATGGACATATAACTTAAAAAGTCAGCATTGGTCTTTCTTTGACATTATAATGAATTAGAAAAACAAAGTCCTCAAGTATTACAGTTTTTGTAAATTGAATGAAAAAATTTTCAGTGGAAAAAAATAGAATAATTCATTTTATTTCTTATTGTTCCTTTTCCAATTTTGTCTAATGATTATTCTACATAAGTACCCTGCAAGCCGCCTTCCGGCGTGTGGCAGGGGGAAGGTTATTTCTAGTTAAATTTTACTTAAGAAAAAGCAATTGTATATGAAATGAACAATTAGCTTTCCATGTATTTGTTAAGTAAGTTACCTACAATGGATAAAGAAATGGGTACATTTATTTATAAATATTATAATATGATTATTATGATGGATGCATCTCAATCTTTTCACATGCATAGTGGAAATTTCATTTCAACCAGGGTTAGCCTATTCTCATATTTTTGATAGCATATTACATAAACTATTGAAAACAATTGCCATCTACTTCAACCCAAATTTACATTGATGAAGTTTATTTTACTTCAGGAATGGCATCTTTACTTCTATTCCGCGAAGATGATTCAGCAGAATCTAGTCCTCAAGAGGAAGACGAATCTGAGGCTGGAGAAACTGATGGCCAAGATTCAGAGGAATATCCTCTCACAGATGAGCAGCTAGAAAGAAGAAGGTATGTGTATATTAAAAAGTAGGACATATTATTCTTTCCCTTGTAGTCATACTTATAGTTTATAAATGATAAAGGTTGTTAATTATTTCCTGAATTTTAATCAGTTAACTAAAATATATTTTACTATCATGATCATGACCAATTTTAAGGCCTTTGCATAACAAAAGTTATCCTGCTTTAGGTTAATTAGATTTCTAAGTTATTTAGGGTAATCCATTCTCTATGTTCAATGAAAATATATTTAATGCTGTCCATTTAATTATGTGGCCATTAAATATGGCAGGGTTCTTCAACCTTTTTATGTACTGCCTCACTTGCTCTATATTTGCATAACATAAACTATGCTGACCCCCCCACATTCCCTAAAAACGTTTGAAGCCAATGAAATAGGTAAACCAAGATGTAATAAAAAAATTGTTGAAACAATGGTTATTCTTCGTTTTTTACTTTTACAACTGACTCATTTTGCAAATGTAGTATATCAAGCAATGAGAATCTTAACCCCTCATGCCTTTTCCTCCCATATTTTTCAAAATGGTCCTGGGGGGCAATATTTTCCCTTTTGAAGACCACATGTTTATAGAACTTAAATACCTGGATTTTCCCAAGGAGAAACAATTTATTTTTTGTGTATTGTGCTGGATATGTAATTTTATACTTGTCATGGAAATGTATGTAGCCCAGATAGTTCTGGAAAGCTTGCTTTTTTATGGTTAAAAAGCTGAAAGCAATGCTGTATAGTGGTGTAGATGATTTAAATGTATTTATCAGTACAATTAACCATAATTTGCTTTATATCACTTTAAAGCTACTATTTGGACATTCATAATTTAATATATTGACTGTTGAGATGGAAAACATATCTGAATGGTGATTTGAATTTAGATCAGAGAATTACAGCAGTAACCTCTCATGTGTATCATTAAGAGTAAGTCCCAGTATATTGGTTGGCTGATAATTATTTTTCCCTTTGAAATTATTCTCAAAGAATGGAAATAAAATTTTATGAGGTCCAATATGGCCATGTAAGTAAGTTATCAGCCCAATTTTGCTCATTTGAGGACTAAAAGAAATCCTCTGAATTTTTAGCAACAATATAAATTAAGAATTGTCTTCTTCCTTGATTGCAGCACATCCACGGGACATGGAAACAGATCTAATTTGGCGCCTCAGTCAATGCAGTGGGCAATTCGCAACCGAGAGACGGGAGCCCGCACCGGAGGTAGGGGGGGAGGAGGTGCATGTCGTTTCAATCTACCTCCACCCTCCTACTCTAACCTCCAACTTACAGACCCTTTATCTACCCTCTGTAATTATGAGGCTTTATCAACCTTATATTAATAAACCCATTCTCAAGCCATTGGTAAATCTCCTCTCAGCCATCCCAGCACGATTAAAAATTTGACCTCTTTTGCATTTTAATTCTGTACCTCCTCCATGTTTATCTTATTCTCTAGACTAAACTGTTACTGTTTGATTTTTAATTTTAATTTAAATGTTTAGTCTAAGCTGATATGGCTACAGTAATTTTTTTGCTGGCTTGAAAACAATTTTGCTTGCATATTTTCCATAGCTTTAGTACTTTTCTTGTATCACTGCTGTAATATTTGTTCTTGTAGGTGGTAGCAGTTTGGTATTCATTGATCCATCATCACTGCGTCGATCTGCCACCACAACAGCAGCCGTCGCTGCTGCTGCAGCTAGTCAAGAGCCTGTAACAATGGCAACGACTGCCAGTTGTTTGGGACGGGCATTTGGAATTGTGGTTCGCCAAATTGCTAATCTTTTAGCAGTTTTGCCTGACTATCAGCCACCGAATCTTCCTCGTACATTGGACATCACTCCACAGGAAGCTGTCAACTTGCCGGTTTGTTTTGATTATTTAATTTTTAAACAATATTTTTTACAGTTTCATTATGTATCAGAGTTCATTAGAGGAATGATATTTCTCTGTCAAAATTCTGACATGTAAATCATACAACTGTTTTGTAGCAATTTACTTATTAGGGAATGATTTGTAGTTGCTTTATCTTTATTATTCTATTATGTGTCATTTAATTCTCAAGTAATAAAGAGAGGATGAAACGAATTTTAATTTTTAATCTTATCCAACAGTAATATATTTGCAGTACAAGAATATTAGCATCTTTCTACCTAAATCTTCTATTTCTGTCTTATGTATATTATTTTATCCTATAATTTGATTTTTATCACTATTTCTCTTTGATATGGATGTAAATTCTCAGCTGATAATGTGTTCACATATATGAAAAGCTGGACATTGATTGTTTTAATCCAAAGAGTGACAAATTGCTGATAAGGCAATTTCTATTTTTTTCGTTAAAATTTGTTTTACTTATTTCATTGACAAATTGGAACACTTAGCTCTTTAGAGTTATTATTGTTTGATTGTAACAACATATGCTATATGCAATTTTTAGACTATTTATATCATTGTAATTTACCTCATTTATAGCTGTACCTGGAGCATCATCTCAAACCAACATGGGACTGGCTTCTAACAGTTATGGACTCAACTGAAGCACAGCTTAGATTTGGTGCTTCTTTGACCACTTGTTCTGACCCAAATCGCTCTCTCCATCCCTTGCACCATAACCCTCATAGTCAAGCTCAAGTGCAAGCAGCCGCGGCTGCTGCGGTGGCTGCAGCTGCAGCTCGAAGAGATAGAGCAAGAATTGTTGGATTTTCTACCGAAGGACAGAGGCGTGAAAGAGAAGGTTTGTTTCATATGTTTGCTTAATACATTTAAATTTTTTATGCATGTGATGATGTTTCCATCTATTGGAATCCTTAACCCTAAAATGTTTAAGTCTTGAAAATCAAATATAATGCATGATAAAAAGTATTGGTATTAAATCATATCGTTATAAATGTGGCAAGGCAAAACAAATTAGTGAACTTTAAGCATATTATATCCTGCTGAATATGAATGTTATTAAAATTTTTTAAGTTGAAGTTATGTGAGGGCTATGATAGAGGCAAAGTATGAAAGAAATACATGTACATATATAAGTAAAATACATACGTATATATGAATTATATTTCATTTTTATGTAATTGAGTTGATATTGTGATTGCATATAAAATCTTTTTCCCCTTGGAATCATTTTTAAGATTTTTATTTGATGTTTTCAGATCCACATTCAGCAAGAAGAGAGTTCTTGTCCTATTGTTTATCCCTCATGAGATCTCATTCCTCTGAGCATCTTGATAGCTTGCCAGTGTTGGATGTGTCATCGCTTCGTCATGTGGCCTACGTTTTTGATGCCCTTGTTTACTATATGCGATCTGGCACAGAAGGTGTTGCCTGCAATTCATCTTCTGGAGTTGGAACATCCGCTTCTAGTTCTGGTGTTGGTGCTTCTGGAGGAGATTCAGACGTCCTTCTGAGGGATGGATTGCCAATTGATACATGGAATGATCAGGTGGATGAATTTATGCTATTGCAGACTGTTTGAAACCTTGTGGCTCCTGCATAGAATGTTGAGGAAAGTTTCTTTTTAGGTGGAAACCAAGAGGGAAGCTATTTGCATACACTGTAATGTGAATATTGTCAGTGCTTGGCAAATATGATCAATTAAATCATTTGCTGCATGCATTTATTGATAGTAGATTTGTCCAAATCAGAAAATTTAATTCAGGAGCCATAAGTTTTCAATTTCCTAATCACCTTAAGAGTAATTAGTTGCGATTCCTTTTGGGAAGATGACTACAAGGCTGATATGTTTCATTACATTTTACTTGGAATTATTCCCTGAATAATATTATTATTTTCCCTATCTTAGAATCAGTGGTTAAAGACATGGAATTTACTTTTCAGTTCACTTGAAATTCAAAAGTTTCTTTTGGGTTTGCTTTGATCCTTATACCATATTTACTTATTTACATCTAACATATATTATATTTATTTATATATTTTCTTATTTGCCATTCATTTCACTCTTTCCTTAAAATAATAAAAAAAGTGTAAGATAATGCAATTTAAACACTTTTCAATGAATGTATATATTGTGTCTGTTCATTGGAACGAATCAGTCCCTAAAAGTAAAATAAAGAGTGAATTAAATATCTAGAATTTAGCTTTATTAATTGTGAAATTCTTTGCTCAATAGGATGAGAATGAAAATGATGAAGCAGAGGATGATCTCAGTCATTCTGTGGCCATGGAAACAGACTCTGTAGAAGATGATGGTATATCCAGTGGTATAGGTTCATCTTCAGGAGTAGTCAGCTCTGGTTTATCTATAAGTGAATCTAGTAGGCCATGTACTTTGGGTGGAGGCAACAGCAAGGGTCAGGGCAGGAAGCATCCATTTTTCCAAAGGTCAGAGTCAACCCTCTGTCTTGGCTGCCCTCCTCCTGATCCTTTTGAGACTCCAATGGCAGAAGCCCTTCCTCTAGCGGACCAACCTCATCTGCTGCAGCCATCTGCTCGTAGAGAGGATCTATTTGGAATTCCAAAACAACCTATCACTGTGCCATGCACTGGTAAGTTATTGTATTATTTTAATTGTTTCAAATTATTGCATAAGAGAGGTATTCCCAAGGGTTTCCCTCCCTCCCCAGGGCAGATGACAAGTGATCCTTCTTAATATCATATACTTAAGTAGTTGGCTCTTACTGTCATTATACTTATTTATTTTCTGTGTTGTGCCCACAACCACCAAGTTTTTCACCTAGTTGTAGTATGGAATTTGTAGTAATGATGATCATTTTGGACCTAACCCAAAGGGGGTATCAGAGTCATGGCAGTAAATTTAAATTCAAAATTCTGGCATTCACAAAAAAAGAATATTTATTTGAGTGAGTGATTAACTTTTGGAACAGTCACCTAAATGTATTTAGCAAATTACAGTTAGTAATTCTAGGAATTACTCAGCTGATTTAACTAAATGCTACTAAATTCTACTGCAGCTGGATCTTTCTTTTTAATGTGTCCTGAATGAGAATTGTGTTTTTAGTATGTAAAAGAATGGCTATGATAATTTTTTGTCTTTCTGGATGAGCCTAGTTTTCTAGTCTCTGAAACTAACCTAGCAACTCTTCTTAGTGTTCATTACTTTATAGTTACATTTAAAATTTTTTACTCAACACATCCTTCTTCAATGTATATATTGCCATTGTTTTATATTTTTACTAATATGGTGAATATTCCCTTAGCAGATTTCTCTCAAATTGACCTCCTTTGTCTTAAGAAATTTTCTTTTGATCACAGATATATCTCCTTGGCCTGTTTCTTTTCAACAAGCTTATATGAACAATTTATTTTAATTTGAGCTAAATATAGATTGACTCAATATTTTTAGGAACCACTCCTCCTGGAACGTACAACCCTTTGGAAGTTCTCCCTACAAGATTAGGATTGTCTGCACGTTCTGCAGCTGAAGGAGAGAGCAGCACTGGGCATCAGCCGCCTAGACCCAAGGATCAGGTGCCAGAGGTTGGCATTCCTCCCCCCTTACCCACACCTTCCTCATCCTCAGCACCTCCTCCACCCATCCCATCCTCTGAGGCATTTGACCAACTAATGCAACCTCCTCCACCTCCACATCCCATTCCCACCACCTCCTCTGCTGCACCAATCTCAGAGGACACCCCTCAGGATCTATCCTTCACTAAGGAAATTCCTGGGCAGGTTGGTCTTCATCCTTTGTCATTTCTCCTTTTCCTATTGCAAAGCCAACTGGAGGTTGGGCTAGTTTTCACATCAGCAAAACAAAGTTCTTCTCTTAGCACATAAAATAGTTTTTGGCCATGTCAAGACATGGGTACCATAGCCAAATGCTATAGGCAGGTGGTCCTAGAATAGCCTGAGTGAATAGTTTCTTTAAAAATTGTCTGTAAAAGGGTATTACTCAATTTTAAGTTTGTACATTTCCTGATTTCAGTTTATTAACCTAACTTGCAGACGTTTTTTCATAATTGATGTTAGATTTTTATTAGAAGCAGCAAAATGAAATCTTGTCCACATATCTCCCAGAGTGTGGATCAGTTCTGGTTAAAGCAAAAGTGTAGTTGTAAATGTTTCTGTGGAAACACACAGATTAAATGGAGGATGCAAGAATGAATGTAACTGACCTGTTGGTTAGTGTTATTATAGTACCTTAAAGGTCATGTTAAGTGTACTAAAAATCATGTAGGTAAATCAGGAGATTACTTTCCTTTGATGACAGAATTGCTTGATTACACACAAGATAAATATTCTAAATTTCAACTTAATATTATCATAGATTATCAAATTACAAAATTACAATATATTGATAGGAATAATGTAGTACATATTTAGGAAAACAGTTTAAACTGTGTCAACCAACCAATAAATGCCTTCAAATCAGTTGTAATGATTTCGAATGCAGAGTTACTAATGAAATGAAAGTCTTGAATTTATGAGGAGACTATGTAAGTGTTAAGCAAGTTACTTCCAGTTTCATTTCCTCAAAGCCAATGTTTGATTACGGCAAAATAGACTATGCTCATAATTAATGAAATGATAAAAACTTTGTAATCTTCCACAGAATGTTTTTTAATAACGACTAGTTTCACCGGCAACCCAGCATTATCAAGTTGCTCGCCGGCAAAACTAGTTGTTATTAAAAAATATTCTGTGGAAAATTACAAAGTTATTATCATTTCATTAGTTATGGCCTTCCACGAGGTTACGCCTTACCATTTTCAATAGATGCTCATAATCATTAGCACTTTCATCAATCTGCACCTAGGTAACTTAGTCTTACTGCACATGAAATTCTATTGGGGTAATGAAATGATCTGTAACATAATTGGTATGGCAAGTAGCACGATTTTGCCACTCTTACTCTGTTGTGAAATTTTCTGATAAATAGTTTATTTAAAAAAATAATTTTATTTAGATGTTGAAAAATTTTAATCGAAACCATATTTTCCAATCATTCTGTATATATTCCTTGAAACATCTGCTTTGATCAAAAGGATAGTGTTATTGCTAGCTACTTATGATATGATGATAGATTTTGGGGCTTCTTTTATTAGTTTGTGTCAACTTGAGTAGCCATAGGCTGTTTTATTTTGCAACTATTAATTGACAAAAGCTGTTAGGTGCAACATTTTCATAATTTTTTTCAGAGTAAACAAAATTTGACATTGTCCACACAAAATATTAACACAGGTGACAGGAGACTACCATCTCATTAAGGTTTACTTCCAAGTTATAGGAATGAGTCTACTTATTTTAGTTTCTCTTGAGGAATCCAAGCTGATATTTAACATTGCTTTCTTTCCCAAGCCAATCTCACACTTACAAAATCTTACCAATGTAGAATATCATACTCAGCTATCAACTCAATGATAAAGAAAGATTGATCATTATTATAGCTTAAATCTCAGAATTTATGTGATAGCATAGTTTAATCACATCACATCTTGCTATTAACTTCTGTAGGATGAAATTAAGATGGAAGTAGATTCACCAGAAAGAAATGGTGGGTGTAGCAAGTGTGGAGAAGATTCTCCCCCATGCCGGCCAGCAAAGGAACCTCGGTTGGAAGAAGAGAGCCCTGCAGACTTGAGTAGACCAGGGTGCAGTTTAACAAATTCCATCAAGAAGGAACCCATTGGAGTAGAAGGAGGGGGGTCCATAGGTGTACCACCTCCACTCATTCCTATCAGGTTTGTCTGTCATTCTTTTATGAGTAGATTTACTTAGATTTATGATTTATTTAGTGTTACCTAAAATTATTTAAGGGCTTTCATGATGCCCAGTACTAAGTTAGTATCAGCACCAACAGATTGTATTTTGTTCTATGGATGTTCATTTTAAGGATAGTTAAGGCGATTTTTGACAAGGAAACCCTTCTGTTTAATATTTAAGTTTGAAAATATTTTCTGTAATTGCAGGTTTTGGGTTTACATGTACATCAGTCTGATATTCTATTGCAAATTAAGTGAATTATAGGAATGTTCTCATAATGGAAATGAACCAAAAAAGATGATTTAATATACTTTTAATTTCCTTGCTAGCTACTAAATTCTTGGAATATAATTTGCTGATGGTTGACAGAAAAATCTTGTAAGATGCAAATTAGGATGAGGCACCTTCATACTATTACTTGGGTTCTAAGTTTTCTTCATTATACTGGAGTAGTTGTATTGATTCTAGCCTCCTCAACATATACTTTGAGATTAAAAATGCTATTTTCTTGTAGAATCTTTTTTTAAGATATTTTATTTACTTAATTATTGTATTTACTGATAGGTGATTTGATAATTTTTCTCCAAACAGAACATCCTCACTTGGTGCAATGGCTTCCAATTCTACCTCTGAAGACCGCAAAAGTCTTGAGCAAACCAGGGCTCCCATTATTGTGTCACCAAGGAAAGCTGCAGCGGCAGCAGCTTTGGCAAATGGTACTTCTGGAGGAGAAGTGAGTGGTCGTGGTCCCGTGAAGAGTGTGATAGTCAGGGCTGGCCCTGCTGCAGCTCTTGGTTCTCAGCCCATTGTGAGTTATTTGTCACAACATTTGCATTCTTCACTATCCTAGGTGCTATCAGTTCACAGAACCTGCAATAAGCAATCCTGAGAGGCATATTGAGGATAGTCAACATTTCTTAAATATCAAGTAATGTAAAAATCATGATGATGTTGGGCAGTCTTTACAGTATAGGATGGTGATTCTCTGTTTCCCTTTCTATTTAGAGTATCATTCAGAAAGTATATTAAAGTAAATTTTTGTTCTATCATTCCCTTTATAAATTCAGGTAACACACATCAATGAGCACTCATGTTGTTCTACTGAATCTAATAAGCAATAAATCGTAAAATTCTCGTTTTTTTAATATTCTAGTTGTTATTAGTAAGTTTATTTAAGGATAAAGTATAAATATTGTCATGTTTTTATTTAGTTTTATTCTACTTTATTAAAACATTCTCATTGTTAAGTTTTATGACAAAACTTTTGTTTTGCATTAGAGGCTTAAAAACACTGCAAGCCTTATGTTGGCAGGTGGAACTCACATTTAGAGACAAATAGGAAGCTCCAGAGTGCCGATTTCAGATTTTATGTATTTGCTCATCAGCTATAATTGTTTTAGTTGTTAGTATTCCTCAGCTTTTACTCCATTTTAATTTTTACAGCCCTCTACATCCCGCAACAATGCCAGCGAGGCTCCTGATGTAATGGTTGTGAATCAGGGAGATTCTTCGGATGTCCCACATGATACTTCAGCCCATGTCACTGTTGAGACAACTCGATCTTCATCATTGTCATCGTCGTCTTCAGCATTCCCTCTTTCCAATGACCAAAGGTAATCATTGATTTATTGATCAAAGATAAATTATAATTACTCAATACTTACGTTTGAAATTGAGATACTAATGGTTTCATTAATAACTCAATTTCAATTGCTGTGTTGAAGTAAAATCACAAATTGTAAGTATAATGAAGGAATATGAATGACAAAGACAATTTCTGAAATGGAATCACTTATAAAATGATTTAATTTTAGTTTTTTTTTCTCTTTTTTTTATTCATAAGGAGATTATTAGTTATTGATGAAATATTACAGTATAATATTACTATAAATTGACTTTTGAAATTCAGTATTTCATTTATAATTTGATACTGTACATATCTACTTAAACGACACATATTTTTGTAAAAAGTTTTGATTAAAATGCTGTCTGTGTCTTATAGGAGAATGTAGTTTTTCTGTGGTATTTGTTATGATAAATCAAGAATACATTCCCAAAACCTTGCTGCATCTTATACACAGGTATATACAATAACCATTTAATTGGTTTATTTCAGGCTGATGCAAAATTATAACCATCATCATCATGGACATCATCATATGGCTCCTCAGCAGCAGCACCAGGGAATGCAAATGTCGAACAATAACTTACCCTTGCATTCATCGTATGGTGGGCCCCATAACAGCTATAGTGGATCCCAAACTCAACATCACCTCTCACACAGTGTAGCTGGTGCCAGTTCTCACTCCATTCCTCCTCCCCCTATCCCCTTGCAACCAACCCTAGGGCAATCTGTATCACATGACCTACTACTCGGCCGTTGGAGGTTTTCTTTGGATCTTTTTGGACGTGTGTTTATGGAGGATGTTGGCTTAGAGCCTGGTTCAGTGGTTTCAGAATTAGGTGGATTTCCAGTGAAGGAGGCTAAGTTCAGGAGGGAAATGGAAAAACTTAGAAATTCACAACAAAGAGATCTCACTTTATTGAAGGTACTATCGAATACTTTTATCTCAAAAAATGTTTGAGTACTATATTTGTGCATCTCGCCTCTTTATTATCCTCACTGACTTATAACTGCTGGCAATTCCAATGTTTGATAATTGAAGTGCATGCTCAGAGCATAAATTTACTGGATTTGGCATGTGTCAAAGCAATTTTTAACTTGTTTCTTTTTTATCCTAAAACTCAACAAACATTTTATTAGTTTCTATTGAGTTTCTCATGAGCTCTCTAGTAACCTGTAGTGCTTATCTGTAATATTCAAGTGTATTCAGTGTTGTTAAGACCACACATTAACTGTTGACTGGCCATGAAATAATATCCTTTCTACTAAAACGTTTGCTTTTTTATTTCATGAGGCTGGTTTTATTTTTCCTTTTAAGATTTCTTCTGTTTCATCATAAAATGTGTATGCTTAATCATGTAAAATATGTGGTTGATTAAGAAAATAAGATTTTGTTTGAGTCTTTTTGGAAAGACATCTAACATCAAAGATTTTTTTTCATAATGAAATAAGTCCTTGGTAAAGTTTGGAAATTTTACTCTGTTTATAAGCTAGGGTATATTGTATTTAAGGAAAATTATTTTGTAATAGTAAACATTTAAATGCTCAATTCCAACATAAGTTATAAGCTTTGATTCTTTAGATATTCCCTTGTTTTGCAGTAGTAACTTTAGTACAGTAGTACAAGAGTAACTCCCAGTTAATATCTGTACTGAATTTAACTAGCTGCGTAAGTTAGCTAATTAATTAACAAATAAATTAGATGCAGTTATAAATTTAAAGTGTTTCAAAAATATGATACAATATATTTTCTCTTGGGAAACCTTTGCATTCATATTCAAGTATTTAATTAGAATTATGTATCAATTTCATTCTTACACCAACATCTTTGAATATCTAAATTTCTTTGTTGTTTTAGATGGTGTTGGTAATCATTGTAATCCATGCTTATGGTAGTAAAAATTGCTGGTATAACTTTCTGATGAATTTCTTATACTTATTTTACCTTATGTATTATAGGTTGAAAGGGAGAGATCACAGCTATTAATACAAACCTTTAAAGAGCTTAATACACAATTCAACAACTATCATCGGCGCACCTCCAATTCTCAGCCTCCCCTCTCTGTAAACCGTGTTAAAGTTACATTCAAGGATGAGCCTGGAGAAGGTTCAGGAGTAGCTCGTAGCTTCTACACAGCTGTTGCAGAGGTAAGCAAAACATATTGTTTTCAGTATCAATTTTTGCTCCCTTCAAATGAAAGAAATTTACCATTCCAAGACTAAAACAACATTTCCTGAATAAAATTTCATGGAACCCTTGGTTTTTTTCCTCTGCATAAACAAGGGCAATACAAGTTGATCAAGATACAAACTTGAAGTAATCTTTATTGAAACTATCAACAAGGGCCTCTTTCTTGAAATGTGATCTGGCAGTATTATTCAGAATTATGTTGAACTCAATCATGCTTCTTATTATCTTAGTTTATCGGTGCTGTAATGCTTAGTTGTTAATTGGAACGACTACTTGGAGTTTTGTTAATTTCCTTTTGAAATTGTGTGAATTTATGGTAAATATAACTAGGAAATACGTAGGGACTTACTTCTTTTGGAATACATATGGAAGAAATCTTCATACTGTGGAATAATGTATTAAGGGTAGAAAAATGAAAAGTGAGATAGTAATATCTCACATTTCCATTGTAATTTAATACATATTATTGAAAGTTAATGTCCATGTTTCTGGTAATGTGACATATGGTATTCTTTTCTCATAAAAAGGCACTTCTGGCAAATGAAAAACTTCCCAACTTAGAAGCAGCTCAAGTAGGCTCCAAGTATTCTCCATATAATGCTCTTCAGAGATTAAGATCAAGAGAACGAGAAACACTGAGGAGACATCCTCAGGTAAGTAATAATTTGGCTAAGAAATTCCATTTGGTTCAATTTATGTTATGTGATTTTAAGTGAAAAGTTAAGTATTATAAAAGGTTAGTTCCTGCCAACTTTGCTCATTACCATAAGCAAATTTTTTTTTCAAAATCCTTTTCCTTATTATATTCTTTTCTTTGGGCCTTTCACTGTTTTATCTTGCTCTTTTCTTTGCAATTGTTCATTTCAGTTTTTAGTTTAATTCTTAATAAAGTGAGCTAATGTCTAAGTGTAAGTGATATATAAATTACATTTTGCACATGTACACTATCTTTTGTTTATACTGTGAATTTACATTAATATACATCCATATTTTTCAAGAAATGTACGGCATTCTACATCCTCATTCTTTGATTTTTTTAGTGTTTTACCATATAAGCTTCAGTGATTTAATTTTGTGCAGCTTACATATAGTCTGCTTCTAATTATCACCAAATATGTTTATAATAGCTTTTTTGGAGAAGTATATTATTTTATTTTCAGACATTTTTTATGTTAAGTAATGTCGTCCTATAATTTTGTTTATTTATGTTTTTCACATCAATTCATTATTTAGCAACCACCTTTCATGTGCTATCAAGTTGAGAGGAGAATGATAATGATATCAATTATTTTAGCCACAGCAGCAAGCCCAAGCACAGCAGCAGCAAACCCCGCCTCAACAGCAGCCACGTAGTACACCTCGGTGCCGAGAATCTCGAAGGACACTCTCGTATGATGCTCGCCCATTCTCTCCCTCTGGTAGTGATGGAAGTAACAATAATAGTGCCAATGACCATCTGAATGGGCATCAGCAGCAGTTGGGTGAAAGACTATTCCCCAAGGTTCAGTTATTACGCCCAATGTTTGCTGCCAAGATCACAGGAATGTTATTAGAGCTTACTCCTCCGCAGCTTATGATGTTGCTGGCTTCAGAAGAAGCACTGCGACAGAAGGTTGAAGAAGCTGTTGAACTTATCCTTGCACAAGAACAAGAAATGGCTTCAGAAGCCCTATTAGGTGAGAAATCCTTGATTTTTTTACTTTTAGTCTTGATGACTTTTGATTTGATGCTGCAATTTGAAAAATAATTCAATTTTCTTGGAAATGAGGTGAAAGTTTTAAAAGGTATTATTAATTTGTCGTGTTTAATTATTTTGAATTGAGAGATAAATGATAGATTTTGATTAGTTATTTTTTTTATTTATGTCCTCAGCTTGTCTCAACATAAATTCAATTTACTGCTATTGCTTGATTAATTTGTCTTACTAATTGTCAGCCTGAGCTCTACTGGTTCAGATGTATAGTTGTTTCATTTGACTCCCTGCCTAAGATTTTTAACTCGGAGTCTATTTTATTTTTCTATACGGGGAAAGAAAGTAAAAATTTTATATATAGCTAAGCAAGTAAATATATTCCTAACATTTGATGACTTTTAAATCTGATTCCTCATTTTCAAAATTCAAGTTTCATCAGCTTCAAATTGAAATACTAGTTAAACATGGTTTTATATGAAATCACTTTTTTTTAAGACTTAATGTGTAACTGTGTATTTCAGAATACAATAATTCTACTTACAGCATTATAGTATCCGTCGTTATGCAATAGTATTATTTTATAATAAAGTAATTTTTTTCTGGTATGTTAAAGTAGAGCCATTGATTTTGTGCTTGACATTGGTCAAAGGATGTTGAGACATGTATATAACCCATATTTTGTTGATTTTTAGCAATAATGTTATAGAGCTATAAACAGTTTGAGTAAAGGGGATAAACAATAAAATTTGTCATTGAAACTTATGTAGTGACTTTTTTTATTGGCAGTTATTGAAATTTTTTCTTCTAATTTCATTTTTGCATACATTCCTATTTTTACTTAGTGGGTTTCATAAAATGCATACATTTTTCCCCCTCAGATCTGGATGTATTTAGTCTTTCGGAAAGGGGAAAAAGGGCAGGTACTAGTGGAAGTAGGGGAGCAGGAGCTTCAAGTGGATCTGAAGGTGTTAGTGGAGGTCCTGATGATGGCGCAGATGATGGTGAAGACAACTCTCCATTGTTCTACAGTCCTGGTAAAAGAGGATTTTATTCTCCAAGGCAGGGGAAGGCATCTTTTGAGAGACTTAATGCTTTCAGAAATGTTGGAAGGTTGGTTATAAGCTGAAGGTTAAGACTACTGAATGAACCAATACATTTTAGTAATAATTTGCTAAACAAAAATTTCTTTCTCCAGATTAATAGGGTTGTGCCTACTTCAAAATGAGCTTTGTCCAATATTTTTGAATCGACATGTGATAAAGTGCATATTAGGAAGGCCTGTTCGTTTCCATGATCTGGCTTTCTTTGACCCAGTCATATATGAAAGCTTGAGACAGTTGGTTTTAGATGCAGAAACTAAAGATAGTTCGTCTCTGTTTTCATCATTAGACCTTTCCTTTAGGTGAGTTCCAATCTTTGTGAATTTCTTTCTTGATAAAGAGATCAGTTGAGGTTATTCCTCATTTCCTTGAAAAATGTTGCTGTTTGAATAAATATTTGTCTGATATGCTAATTTTACTATCATAATTTTCAGCATCGATCTCTGTGCAGAGGAAGGTGGTGGTTCAGTTGAATTAGTGCCTGGAGGTCGTGATATTGAAGTCAATGCTCAGAATGTATATGACTATGTCCGTAAATATGCAGAGTATAGAATGATTAAGACTCAGGAGAAGGCTATTGAGGTAATGCTTTCTTGCCTCAATCTTACAGACGCTGAAGGATTGCACTTATTTCTAATAAAATATAACAATACTTACAGTTTAAAAACATGATTTTGCTGTTCTTTCCATTGAATTGTATGTTTTTATGTCAAGAGCATGTAGTTCTAATGAAGGAGTCAAATGAAGAAGCTTCAGTTAAAATATTTTTTTGATTTTCCATCAGAATTTGTTACCCTGGCATGCAATAGTAATGGATTATTGATATGTAAATTTAAATGTACATATGTGCTTACACTGGTAAATATTTTGTATGGCAAACATTGTTTCTGCTGCTGTTGGCTAATAGTTTCTGTAAATAGAAAGGTGTAAACATTTACCTTTGTCTTGTTGCTGCAAAATTCAGCAAAGTTCTAAATTTATCTTTTATGTGATTGAATTTTCAATCCACAAGTCTCAGTTTATGTTTATAATGGTTCCCTATCTAATAATGGTCATCATACTGTTTAATTATAGGCCATACGCACAGGGGTGTTGGATGTTGTTCCAGCATCATCTCTGGAGGGTCTTACAGCTGAAGATGTACGTTTACTATTAAACGGCGTTGGTGACATAAATGTTGGAGTGCTTATCTCTTATACGAGCTTTAATGATGAGTCAAATGAATCAGGAGAACGTTTACTTCGCTTCAAGCGTTGGCTTTGGTCAATAGTGGAGCGTATGAGCCATGTTGAAAGGCAAGATCTGGTGAGTAGATTATGAATTTTTGTTTAATCTTTTTTTGCACAATTGGTGTCAATTATTGTGATCATCTTAACTAATTAATTATCAACTTAATATCAGATTATCATTTTCCTTCAAAATCTAATGCTGAAAATTTGCCAAAATCAACTACTTCGGCCTCAACTTTGTGGTAGCTATTCATGATGAAAGGAATAAGTAATAACTTATACCCGTTGATGACGCGATGCATCGAAACCTGGTCGTTTTTTTAATAAAAATCCTTTGGTAAAGAGTATAAATTGTTTCTTATTCCCTTCTGCTGAAAATTTGCTGTTTTTTATACTATTCTATACTATAATCTGTAAAGAATGTCTAGTCCATTGAGTTTAAGAAAATTTAGCTTCCCAAACAATCCACCGATCTTAATGAATTAAATTTTGTTCAATAGAACATTCATTTCTATGTTCATTTGTGTATGTTTAACTTGCTATAGCTGTACTTTTACTGTATTTAGTTTGAAAAAGGTGCCTCTTAGTTGCACTTGAAAATCAGTGACCCACCTTCCATTGATTATCTCGCAGTTAATTTTTGTTGTATTAATTTGCAATTGATATGTGTTAATTAATAAGGAATGTTTACAACATTATTATTGATTACAATCTGAAATTTGTACTAGCAATGGACAAAATTAATAACATATTCTAACTTTGAAACAAAATATTCGATTGAAATTGATGAAGTACCATTGTGACCACAAGGATAACAGAGATGTGAATTTATATAGGAAAGTTACTGAAACTTATAAGTATGAATAATAATAATAATTATTTATTTCCATTTTTTCACTGCAAAGCACGAGTTGAGCTTCAGCTTGCACTCTGCCAGTTTGTGGTGCATTGATGTATTTTATTCCCCTTTAATCTCATGTCTATGTATTTTTATTTAAATGTGATCAGAATTACTATGATTAAGTTTTTCGTTCTTCAATAATGTCTTTGAAGTGTATCTGTTAACATCAGAACAAAATTTTAGGCATCAGATTTTGTAAACTTTTTTAAATAATTCTTTTAAAAGTAATTTTTTGTCAAATTCTTTTGCATAGTGATAATTTTCCTATATGATTTCCTTACTCCTTTTGGATTTCAATAAGGCTTTCTTCAATCAGAAGTGTATGTCAGAATCAGAAGAATGTCTCATTTAATTGCGTTATTATTCAGTTTGAACTTCATTATTAAATCTTGGTAAGTATTTGTATAATTTTGTTTAATTGAAATAGTATCCATCAATTTTGTGCTTACAATTTAATTCAGTTGATTCTTAAATGCTGATTATTAACTTTTACGAATGGTTTCCTAAGGAAATATCACTTGCAGAGGGAATTTAATTCTATTATTGAAATTATAAGAAATTAACTTAATTCAACTATTATCACAGGTATACTTCTGGACGGGATCTCCTGCTCTTCCTGCCTCAGAGGATGGCTTTCAACCCATGCCAAGTGTAACCATCCGCCCTGCTGATGACACACATTTACCAACAGCGAATACTTGTATATCACGTCTTTATATTCCCCTCTACAGCAGTCGAGCTGTGTTGCGTCACAAGCTTCTTCTTGCCATCAAGACAAAGAATTTTGGCTTTGTTTGAAATCAGGAAGTGAATGATGTAGAAGACTTATGAGGTGCTGTGTATTCTGTAAGAAATGGTTTTCTAAGTTGCCTGGTTCCATAAGCCTGCTGTGAACAAAAAAAACTATGGATAATGATGATTCCAAGAATCTTTTTGAGTGGCATTTCCAGACGAGTAGTGAGAATTAAATTGATACTTTCCTGCAGTTTGATGGCCTGCCAGGTATGAAGACTAAACAGGTGTGTAACTAAAAGACTGTCCAATCCTGAATGTAATGCTTAGTGAAATGTTAAATGGGCAAAATTCAAAGGTGTTAAGACTGTGCCTTTTTCGATTGTGTAAGCCGCTTAATAATTTGTCTTGCACATCTTTTATCATCCATCAACCTGGAATTTAACATTGCAGTTCTTATTTAGTCATCTGTGAAGTCATTGGGAAGAGAAGTTAGTTCTAGTATTGGTTGCTCATGAGGTTGCTAGCAATCGTCGTTAAAGAGCCAAAAAACAAATGCAGTTGAAGTTCCAGGAAAGTGTCATCTGAACAAGGATGAAACAAATTATCATGTAAGAGCCAAAAAACGCAAATGCACTTACTGTTCCAGGAAGGTGACAACAACAATACATTGGATACACTTTAGGAGTTCTTCAAATTGTTCTCATTTTACCAAATGAAACTGTATAATGATTGAAATACATCATTTCCAGTGCTTAGGTAGTTTAAAGAGTTTATTTATGATTCGCCAGAGGAATATTAGAATTATGGTCCATGTAGAGTTGAATTTTTTTAAAATGCTTTTTATATGGAGAATTAGTTGATGTAACTTTCTCTGCTTACGAAACAAATAGGTGATATTAGTTATGTTTTGCATTTTCACTCCTTTGATGGCCTTCTGGTTAAATATAAATACAAATTTGATTCTCTAAAGTCATATAATTCATTATATGTAGCTCATGTGATTCATTTTCCAAATTTTTCAGTTAAATTCACCTATTTATAGTTTACGATGCTCATTGTAATACTTGTTGTATGTTTCCATAGTTGTGGAAGCATTAAATAAACCCTTGTCTTCTATGGAAGCCTTATTGAATGTGCTCAAAAGGATTGGCTTGATTTGTTCTCACAAAGGAAAGCATTTTTTTTTGTAAATAAAAACAACTGGAAGATTCTTCATCTTGTGCATTTATGGTAATATGATGAAATTTCTTGGAATCATATCCTTAGAGTATGGTATTTAATTTGAAATGGAACAATAAATGTAAATTAAATCATGAGTCAATTATAAGAAATCATTGTAAAGGCCATATCAAACATCTGATAACCCTAAATTATAGGCGTGAAAGGACTGATGCAGGAGTGGTTCTCTGGAACGTTTTTTCCCTTTTTAGCGAGAAATGTTATTAACAAACATTGCCTTCTACACAGCTAGATAAGTTATTTGAAGATGTCAAGCATTTTTTGTTACATGCTTCTTTTATAATGAGTTGTTGACTATGGAATCTACAAGAAAGGTACAGCTTGAGCTTTACTGTACGTGAATGTATTTTGGAAATTTTTCATGACACTTCTGAAAAGACAAGAACATGAAGGTTTCCAAGTGACGAGTTTGAATTAGGAAAGTGCAACTTTTTTTATAAAAGCATCTGTGGATTCAGATGTGCTGCTGAAACTGTTGTCAGTTTTGTAGATAGCAGAAAGTGCTGATGTACATCAACTTTAAGTAAAAAGTGCCCCAAAGGAATCATCGATTAGAAGTAATTAAAATGTAATTTCTATACCTTAAGTATAAGTTTGCGTAATATATTTTGTGGGTGATGACTGATGGTTGAAAAGGTGCTCCTTTAATAGTATTGCTGTTAAAGATTGAAGGAAAGAAGTAATTCACATATTTCTGCCATGTAAGAGCTTATTGCAGCATTAGGTTTCTATTTTACAATCATGATAATTTTTGGACTGCAGTGGAACGTTTTTGAATACTTAATGAATTGCATGTCACCCTGAAGGAGTTATCATTGAAATTTGTTATGATTTATTACCATTCCAGCTGGTTGCTTCAAAATCAAACATTAAATCTTTACAGAATGCAATTATGCTGAATTATTTTTAGTAACAAAGAGGTCTAACTCCTTAATGATCAGAATAAACCGTAAAGAACCTTGAATCAAATGTTTAGTTGGATTTCGGAGGCATCTGAGTAGTTTCCTACTACTAACTCGAGTTATTTAAAAGGATGTTTTCTTTGACTAAATTTTTCTAACCTAACATGCCCTAGACATTGTCTTGATGTAATGATATCATTCATTACAGACCACATACTGATTTTACATCTGAAAAAAAACTACATTTATATGCCACTGTCATAAAAATCTGTTTGGGGACTTTCATTGCTCTACACGAAGTCAGAAAAAATGCATAAGTAAAGCCTGTAAGTCAGAATTTTCATACGTTTGAAATACAAATGATGGCTTTTCAAGAGGAAATCATGTAATTTGGCTTCTTGTTTGATTTAACATCATTAGCTCTGGTTCGTCAAAAAATCTATAACCTGGAGGTTACACTAATTTTATGATAGAAGTCATCGTCTAAGCCGCAAAGAAGATAGAAATTAATATTTATAATTGCTTTTTGGATAACTTCATACCAGATTATTTAGTAAAGTTATACCCGCAATTCTGACTAATTCACAAAGATGATAATTGGACGTTACGAATATGTAGGTAGAAGATTTCAATATATATTTATTTCGACTAATTTTAGTTCACATCTCGTAGTAAACCAATGCTTAGTGATGATTCATTTCGACAATTTAAATATTACACGAGGACCACAAACCAAATGAAGTTAAACGGAGAAATTAGAGGTTTGGTTTATTTCAATTACTTGGGTGATAAGTTCTCTCAACGTTTATTTGAAAACCTCTTGTGCGCGATGAAATACGACTGAAGATCTATTTCAAGGGAACTGCAACTTGTACAAAGATTGTAAAATTCTTGAATGGTGTTACTCATGGATTTCCCAACCTTCGATGTTTACATAACGAGTAGATAGAGCTAATAGATTGCATTTCGGAGTGATGAAAAGTAATGGTAATCTTAGAGGGCGGTTGCTTAGAGTGAATAAAACTTTTCAGTGATTAAATAATCGTGAGGAACATCGTTTTCGATCAATTGTGTCTAATACTAGGTATGAATTCTCTATTCAGTCATCTACTCCAACATCTTCTAAATCCTTAACATAAATTCATCTCCGAGCAGCTGCGTTGGAGTGATTATCATCATGGGTAATCAACATAAGAATGGCAAATAATATTTTAGGTAAGTTACAAAATGCAAATGCACCTTCTATATAATTTCGTTAAGAATTCTTGTCTGTAAAATTAAAAAATCTCAGTTTGTAGAAAAAAATATTTATTGGAAATTTATTTATTTTAAGGGCCACGTCAATTTCAAAGTCAGAATGAACAAATCCATACAAATTTCTAGTTATCAAATATTGTAAGCATTTCTAAGCAACCTCATCTTAAGTGCAGATTAGCACTGGCCAAGACGAACTAGACGAACGCTTAAGATTTATTGATGTTGTATTTGCAAATTTTGAAATACTAACCGATTCTCATAATAAGCAATTTAGTGTTTATTTACATAACGGATAACTGAACACGACCCTCCGACATGCGGACTTCAACTTTTTTAACGTTGGGAGCGTCGCCAGTTGAAACAAAGCATGGAAGAAATTTCTTCTCCGATTGGCTAAGCGATTTGGTCACGTGGTATAGTAGCCAATCCAGGTATTTCTATCATTTCAAATTCTTAACACTCACCTTAAGCGCAAACGTTTCGTGCGAAAGTGTGAAAAGATTTCGAAATAAGTCTTGAGTTTAATAATATAAAATGATGTGTGATATATTACTCAATACCTATGGAACTTAAAAAATTGCTGGTGTGAAAGAAATTTCGAGGAAGTGTTTTAATAGACTTACAATGGAGGCTTTTGCCGGTTTGGAAATACCCAAATCTGTGAAGTTATGTTTTGCATTTTCACTCCTTTGATGGCCTTCTGGTTAAATATAAATACAAATTTGATTCTCTAAAGTCATATAATTCATTATATGTAGCTCATGTGATTCATTTTCNTATTATATTTTATAATAATATCGGAAATTGCAAACTTTTTCTTTCATAGTGGTAATGTGTGTTTTGTAATTTTGATTTTAGATTTCTGTCGTAACCGAAGAATTTGTATCGTTGGATCTTTGGCCAGTAATTCGGATATAGTTGAGGCAGCCCAGGTATGAAATTTTATCATCTGTAATTCATTACTCTTAAGACGTAATAATTCAATAAGGTACGAGCGAAATAGGTGTCAACGTAAATGTAATCAATTTTGTTTCTGAAACTAGAGTAATGTCAGGTGTTAGTATTTTATATTAGGAACAAATGTAATGTCAAGTCACAGTAACATGTAGCTTTAGTTGTCCCCTGTCATATTTCCGTTCAGTACGTTGTGCATCTATATGAATGAATCTAGTATTAAAAATAACGTGTGTATACGTTGCATAAGTTAATAGCTTAGCTTTTACTTTATTCTTGTAGATTTTCTTTTAAGAAAGTAGATTAGAGAGTAGATTTGCTTTACCATTCTTGGGAATTTTAATTGTCATTAGTTAATTTTATTCTTCCTTTCTCAGTCCTTTGGAGTACCTGTTATTTTTTCTGAAACCGGTGCTGAGTACTTGAAAGATGATCATTCTGAGACCTTTTACGTGTTGGAGGAATTCATTGGCCCTGTGTATGACAAAATACACAGAGCCACCCAAAAGATTTTGGGACCAACCGCCTTGAAAGAATATTCCATGAAACGGGAACTTTTGCCCAATATTAACCGACCTTTGTATTGCCAATCTATGTGTGGCTTGGTGCTGTGCTTTACTGGATTTCGTCGGAAAGAGGATTTGGTAAATTATTTTTAAGATTATTGAGTAAATTATGTGATGGAAGGCCTTAATCATTTCAGAAAAATTGAAGATTAAAGTGACGCTTTACTGGTTTTCATAATTCCTTGAAGTATTATCCTTAACATATGACTGATTTTTTAGCTTAAAACTTCATTATTAATTTATAATCGGTTAAAAATTATTAGATTTATTTGGAATGATTTTTTGTATTAATGTTTGTTTCCAGACCAAGCTTATATCCTTGATTCATCACATGGGAGGTAGCATTCGTAAAGAGCTTGGATCCAAAGTCACTCATTTAATTGCAAACTGCTGTGGTGGAGATAAATATCAATATGCTCTAACGTTTCGCGTACCTGTAATGTCTGAGGCATGGGTGCATCATTGTTGGGAACGTAGGAATGAGCCTGGACTTCTAGCTGACCATGAAGACATGGTGAGTTAGAATATCAGTATGCCTTAACTTTATATTTCAGTCTATCCACGGATTCAGATGGAAATAATTATAGTTATTCTGCAGACTACTATTTGGTATTGTGTATTGAATGAATAATAAATAGGCAGCATTGTGAATATATATGGATTCAATCAAATAAAGATTGTATGCATAATTTACTGTATGCAATTAACTGATTATGAATGGAAATTATTTACATTAAACATTACATATATATTCAACAATAGATATGCAAATTCCACCAAATTGGTAATTTTTTTCATTATCATTTGGTTTAAAATTAAAGGAAATACACTATTTACGCATTCTTATGAGCTTATGCACATTTAAGCATTAAGCACATTTATGGGGTTAATGAAGTTTTATCGGAGCTGCAAGCTTTGAGTTCTTGTAGGAGTTCTTGTTGAGGCAGCTGCAGAATGAGTGAAGAATTGGCATGGCAAGAGGGGGGTCTGAAGGAAAGGGTGATAATTTGTCATAAAAATGGATTTTATTTTTCTTTTGTGCGAAGTAGCAGTAAATGTTAGTGTAATGATGATAGAGATTTTGTTGGCTTATACTTAAAGGTTACCCTGGAACTTAACTGAGAAAAATAAGGAAGTCAGTGTCATAAATCAAGGTCTTCATGCAATCTGTAGGCCAGGCATCAGCTAGGTTATTTCTTTCCAGAATTTTATTGCCTCTTAGCCTTACCCTTAAATTGTAATTAATGAGGTATGGTGATATTTGCATTCTTGGTAACACTGGAGAAGTATTGCTAGTATACAGTTTGTTTCAGTTACAAAATGAGTACATAACAACCCTTCTGGTAATGATGGTGGTGGGTACTTTGCTATAAATTCATGGAATAATGACCCAAATGCAGAAAATTTTTTCTCCTATGTATCCCATAGATTGATCGAGAGGAGTATTCTTCAGTTTTAAATGAGTAAAATGGAATATCAATTCAGTAATTTCTGGTCTTTTTCTAAATTTGTTATGACAAATAAAAAAGCCTGTGTTTGGTTAAATTTCACACTTTCATTCTGCACCATCATAAAAAATATGAAAACAAAACTTAAGCAACATTCACGTTTTTGTCAATTTCATAAGTCTGGCCCCCCACTCTCCCTCATGCTAGCAGAGATCAGACAAATGAAGAGCAAGTATGCTGTTACACAAATACTTTTATTTGATATCTATGGTTAGTCTCTTTTGGGGGAGAGGCTTATGACTAAAAGGATGAAACTATCTTCAGCATATTGAAAAAATGTTATATTTGATTACTTATTTAAAGTAGGTTAGGAAGGATTCACAAAAGCTCAAAATAATAGTTTATTAAACTAAACTGCTTTCTTTAGCTCTAAGAAAATGATGCTTTTTTGATGTCTGGATGTTTGTCCTAGTTTAAATTTAATTTTACAGAGTATCTTTTTTGTCATCTTTTAAGTAATTATCGAGTAGAATTATCATGTTTTATACCTGAATCCTTGTTGGTGAAAATTTGAAAGTTCTTTCTGTGTAGAGCTTCATAATCTTATAAAGCTATGCCTCTTATGGCAAATTTGATTAAGTTGGGTTCTTCAGAGGACATGAAGTGCATGAACTAAATAAAGATTATTTTATCTTTTTAGCCAAAAATAGATGAGATTGTTCTCTACATTTTAAAATAACTAACCAGCCTTCAAAAAGTCATATTTAAATATTAAAAGTATAGCTATTTTATTGAATTTATTTTAGCCTCTATTATTTTTCCTAAGAAGTGCCATAAAATCATTACTACAGCATAGAATACACAACAAATAAACATAAATGAAGCAAATTTATGTACAATATTTTCCCAAATTCTCATTTTTCAACACGCTTCAGCTAACAAGAAGGTAAATTAATGAATGCATTGATCAAAATACTGATCATACTGGTTCTACTTTAGAAAATATTTTAAACCTCACTACTAAAGTAATTGCGTGCATTAAATATTATCAGCTGCTGTGTTAATGCTTGCTATTTTTTTGGCACTTGAACCTTTACTCCTGCTGTTTTGAAATTTGTCCACCAATTCCATCCATGGTAACATTTCTTGCTATGGCCTGCACAATGTCTCATTGGCACCTCTTGCATGGGAAGCTAACAAGGAATAAATAATAATAACAATAACTTGTATAATGGAACAGGAAGCTCATCCCAATTAAATCCATTGTATTAAATATTAAAAACAATAACAAAGGATGAACACACACAACCATTCTCTTACTGGAAAAATCTGACTAGCTGGGATTTGAACCTGGTACCTTGGGGCTGGGGTGCTAGCACGATGACCACTCTGCCACCCTGGCTGGTCAAAAATTATTTATATTGCATGTCCCTCAAACAATTAACAAAACATGTTCAGAAGTTGTATTCAAAAGTTGCATTGCAATAAATGTTGAAATATTCGGTTGAGATACTCATGTGATTTGTGGACATACTATGTGAGACTAGGCACTTGAGGAAGAATAAAGGTATCATACCACCCCCATTTTTGCTGGGATAACTTCTCACATTTATATACAGTGTTTATATTAATGTAAAGGTTTTCCAGGTTCAGTGTGATATCAGATTTCTTTATTTACAAATTAAAGTTTTCAGTGAATACTTGGTCTTAAATTCTGGATCCAATTTTAATGCATAAAAAGTAATTGATCATTTTGTTTACAGCTGACCCTTCGCTTGAAACCATTTCAAGGAGCTCGAGTCTGCTTCCTGGGATTCTCAGAAGATGAGAAACGGCATATGGAAGAGGTTCTCATCCAGAATGGTGGAGCTCCTACGGATGTGGAAGATTCCACTTGCTCACATGTGGTAAGTTGGTAGAGATATTTAATTTCATCTTTGTTAAGTGTTGATGGTGTTTTCACAGTTATGATACGATTTTTAGCCTGCAATTGTAAATTACTACTCTGGTATTAAAATTTGATTCATTGTTTTGGATTTCACCCTAGGTAAGATTTTAAGTTGATGTGTGTGCATGAATTGAGGATCTTATCAATTTTTCCCTTTGTGTTGTCATTATTTTATGTTAGAAACCAATGATTTTTTAATAAGTTAAAATTTGGAGATATTTTTTACCTAATGGACGTTGCATCTTTCCAGGTGCATTTAATTTTGATTTGTAAAAATCTTTAACTTTGATTACCTCTATTTATATTACTATGGTATATAGTGTACCCTACAATTATGGGCCTATCAGCTAGAAACGATAGGGAAGTTAGTATTTTTGAGATCTTGATTTTTTATTGGAATTGTATTAAATCTGTAAGAAGTATTAGGAGTCAGTATGATGTGTTATGATATAAAGTGTCAATGTATTGAGTAAATTAAAAAATATCAGTTTAAAGGCTTAGAGAAAAGTAGCAGTTTAGGCATCGAATACATAGCTTTGATTTAGCAAACGGCAAGTCAGGTTGAAAAAGATATCTATGTTTGACGACAACTTTAGTGACTGTCGATAGCAGCTGTCATTTTAATTATAGAAAATTTAAGTACTACTCTGTGAAGGCGTGCAGATAACCTCATTACTAGGCCAATCTGACATCCTGCTTTTGCTGATATAGCTGTTTCCAGTCCTCTTTTCTTGTTCATATTGTCAAATGTTGTACTTTCTCAGCCTCTGCCAAAAACCATGATTTTTTTAATTAAATTCAATAGCAAAACATTGAGAATTAACTATTTTAAATTAAGTAAACTTATTATCATTAAGATTATTAACTTTGCAAAAACTATGTTGAGGTTGCAATGAAAAACATCACTTTCCATAAGTGACACAGTTTCCTTTAAAATTTATCAATCCCCAGTTATTGTTAATTTGTGCGCAGTGGCTGAAGCACTTTATCTCTAGGTAAGATAAAACTTCCATCTACTTAAAGTATCTAGAAAGTTGCCCCATATCACTGATGAGAAATGTCCTGTTTTCAACGTGATGGTTTACGGTCAGCCTACTTTCTCGGAGTCAAAAATGTTTTAATAATGTGTGCTAACTCAGTATTAATACAGATACATCTGAGTGACTTAGTTGTTTCAGTTTTCATTTAATTTTCCTTGGCAGATAAATGGAAGTGAAAAAGTCATGTGTGAGTGAGACTTGAACCCTGATCTTCCCTTCTCCAGGTACACATACTAACTTAGCCAGGTAGAGGAAGATATTCTTAGGTCCCCATCATGTATGACTTTTTCACTTTCATTTATACCTAGGGTTTTTTATCCAAGCTTAATTTATCCTATGTACCTTTCCTTAATATTTCTCAATTATGAACCCTTGAAATATTCTTTTTGTATACCCACATTAAGCTCAGCTCTTAGATTTTAGGCCTTTCTAGAATCATTTATATTTTGATTCTTCTGCTTTTGTTTGAAGCAGGAGGGTGCTACTATTTTCTTAGATGTATAATAAAATCATAGGGTGAAGTCAGTTGCACAAATTAATAACAGCTCTTATGTAAATATTACGAGATTTTAGTAGTTGGTTCATCACATTAAAAATTGTTTTTAATACTTTGAGATATTATTAAGGGAAAATTAAGAACGAAGCTTATCATTTAACCATACTGCTGTAATATTATAAAGATCTTATACAAAGATGTGATGGGCCAACCTGCATGAGAAATACTTAGTATGGGCTCTTTAAGAATGATGCATCTTTGGAATGTGTGTCAGGATTGAAATTGTATTAACATGTAATTGCACCTCAGAAAAAAGCACATTAACAAATTTGCTTATTGCTGTAATTTTCCTAATTGTATCACAGATTTTAGAGATTTAATTCAATTGGCTAATCCCTTTAAATGGTTGAAGTTGGAGATGTATTCCTATTTTCTCTGAAATATTACTCTTTATTATTAATATCCTTATCTTTGCATTCTGTATATTAAATATGTGTCGGAGTAAGATTTACAGAAAACATTTAAAATTCTTTATAAAGCTTTGTTTAGAACTTCTAATTCTCATTTTTCAACACGCTTCAGCTAACAAGAAGGTAAATTAATGAATGCATTGATCAAAATACTGATCATACTGGTTCTACTTTAGAAAATATTTTAAACCTCACTACTAAAGTAATTGCGTGCATTAAATATTATCAGCTGCTGTGTTAATGCTTGCTATTTTTTTGGCACTTGAACCTTTACTCCTGCTGTTTTGAAATTTGTCCACCAATTCCATCCATGGTAACATTTCTTGCTATGGCCTGCACAATGTCTCATTGGCACCTCTTGCATGGGAAGCTAACAAGGAATAAATAATAATAACAATAACTTGTATAATGGAACAGGAAGCTCATCCCAATTAAATCCATTGTATTAAATATTAAAAACAATAACAAAGGATGAACACACACAACCATTCTCTTACTGGAAAAATCTGACTAGCTGGGATTTGAACCTGGTACCTTGGGGCTGGGGTGCTAGCACGATGACCACTCTGCCACCCTGGCTGGTCAAAAATTATTTATATTGCATGTCCCTCAAACAATTAACAAAACATGTTNCCCCAAAGAGAGAGTTTTGTAAGTTTTACTCCTACTTCTATAAACAGCTTTTATTTAACTGACTAGAGTTATCATTCATGTTAAGGTTGAATAATTTTTTTATAAAAAATTTAGATCGTTGGAAAATATTCATGGACTTCAAGCCTATTCATGCTCAGTCATATCTTTTCAGAGCATAACACTCAACATCAGAATGGATAACATACTAACTCAGACTTTAATTATCACATTTTATACAAGCCTTTCAAAATTAAATCTCAAAAATATGTCCTTAACATCTTTCAAAAGATATTCTCTTATAGAGTGAGATATTAGTAAAGATCCCAAGCACAGTAATCTTTTTATCATCATGAGAACCTTAAATTCAGTTTAAAAATTAATGCATTGACAAAACTACTGTAGTTTTAAACTTAATCAGATGATTTCAGACCAAATAGAAGAATCTGCTGTAGGAATGAGAGTTGAGTAATATACCTAGGTAATTAGCATTTCTTAAATCAAGTATTAATGCAATAGATTTATGAAATACATTTCAATTTTAATCTAAAGTATTTAATCCTTCGTTGGATGAAACCAAAATTCCATCTCCACATTTTTAGTTCACTATGTCAATTAAATATAGCAAGGAACGTATTCTATATAGGTTTATATAGGGATCAAAAGTAGTTTGTTATGTGCTATGTCAACGCTTAGCTACTTGAATGTTGGCAATATGTCAAATAAGTGTGGCTTGATGGTTTACAACTTTGTCCTTGGACAGGATTAGCAAACCGTAGAAATGTCCCCAATGTGGCATACAAAAGAATTTTTTTGCATGCAGAACTCTTATGGCACTATCCATACCATGCATTCTTTTTTAAACAAATATGTTCCAGAGTAAATAAATTTGGATTTTTCATTAATAATGAATTTATTTATGTCAATTACAACATCTTGATCTCATCATGGGCATTATGAAATGGATAATATCTGCAACTCTATGGTTTGGCGCCACCTTGGCACACAAATCCTTTATAATTATCAAATTATAAAGGACCTGTGTGCCAAGGTGGTGCCAACCACTTCTTGCCACAAAAGGTTTGTCATGCCTGTCCTTGGATATAATTGTGATACAGTTCTGAGGGGTGTAATTGCCCATGTCTTAATTGTCCTACCATTGATGGAAACCAACCTCACCACTGGATAACTTTTAACGAACTCTTCCAATTCCACAGTAATCTTAAGAGCTCTATTAGTTTTCAAGGAAAAATAGGATGTTTTAAGGTTTATAGGAGATAATAAATTACTAAGGTATGAGACTTGGTGTAAGAATTTAAGAATACCACTAAGTGTAAGCAAGTGAAATTGTCTCTTCTTGAGAGAGAATGGGGTTATGCCATTATCTTTCAGGTTGTCGATGGTGGGGAGACATACAACATTCTGAAGGCTAACATGTTCAACCCTCAAGCCTGCATCTTCACGACCCCTCCTCATCCATCCGTTCCTAATCCTCCTTCAACTCCTGTGTTCCTGACTCCTGTCCGTCCTTCCCACTACCGCCAATCCACCCCAGGGCCCCTGGCCAACAACATAACCTGTTCTCCTGCTTCACGTGTCTCGCTCAGTGCTCGTGTAACACCAAACGTCAGGATGGAGGAGAGCAGGGGACGCCTACTCACTCCGGTACTAACACTCTGTAGATTTGCTTGCTGCAGCTTAAAATGCTTACTGCATCGCTTGCCTTTTTAGCTTTGGCATACTGCTTGATTACACCGCTATTGCTTACAGCTTTGCTTGCCTGTAATTTGTTAGATAATTATTTGATTATGCACTGTTTATTTCTTAGTTTAAGAATTGAACTCTGCCGTAGAGTTATTTAGTTTCTTTTTCAGCTTGTTTTATTGACAAAGGGAATGATGTATCAATTAATTTATGCTGAGAAATCAGATTGCAACTTTAAAGTTTGGTAGTATCTAACGGGGCAATGAACCTAAATATTAGTTTGTTTTTGTGCCAGCCTCCTTGGAAGAAGAATTTTGATTTTGGTTTGGTTTCACTCCAGCTGATAACAGTTAACCAGTTTAAACCCCCCTCTTAAGCTTTATAGAGAGAATTCAGGAATATTTTGGAGTGTTATTTTACATTAATATTCAAACAAAATGTAATGGGTAATGCATGAAATTAGATTCAAAACTTGAAAGAAGAATTTAAATTTAAAAAGCAGTTTTTCTTAGTTTTGGCTTTTAGTTTTTAGTTTGATACCCTGATTAGCAACGTTGATTTAACAGCACTCCATTCTAAATTTAAAAAGCAGTAAGGCTGGTAAGTTAAATGTTATGCTAATATTGTGAGTGGTCTTTTTGATTGCACGCATCATAGTCATTCTATTTTTAGTCTGGGTGAGTCCACCCGAAGACTAACAAAATTAGTATTTTGGGAAAAACGTGTTCAATGTGTACCTTCAAATTTATTTCATAATCCTACTTTCCTACTTCTCTCATATCCATTTTTCCTCAAATCCTTCCTTTGTTCATATAGGTGAATTTTTAGGGAAAACTAATTATATCATGTCAAGTTTAAACCTTCAATTCAAAAGGCTCATAAGATGAAGGGTAGGTATGAAGATTCCATGAGTTAAGTCACATGTTATAACAGTCATAATAAGCATTAACCTCATTATTTAAATTTGCTGCTATGAAATAAATTAAACTCATGGAGTTCAATCTTTTACTTCCTTGCATTCAGTATAAGAAATAACGGATGCAGAATGTAAAACTAGGTCTTTGACTATCATACCTTTAACATCAAATGCTAACTTACTTTTCCAAACAGTATCCTCTTTCAGCGATTGACATTTTTCCTTAGAAAGTAATAGGTCCACAGTAAAGATCAAGTTTTGCTTTTTTAGTGATTATCATTGTAGTTTAGGAGGGTTTTCAATACCGTCTTTTTTAAACAATGGTTTTGTTTGAAATTTCAGTTGAGTATTGAGAGCATACAGAGGCTGAAGTTGGGAAATTTTAAAATTTTGTTAACAGAGTGAAAGTTTTAACAGTGTAATTTTCAATTTAAAAGTTGACCAGTTTAAAGGGCTTATGTATTCATAATTTGTGTTCAGTCCAGGAAAGTGATCTTGATTTTTTTCAGCTGCTGGCACCTCCTGAATTCTTGACTTTTCTTGTTTAAAAATATCAAATTTTTGTTACTTTAGAGAACTCTCAATGCATTTTAGAACGGTAAAGGAAAAATTAAACAGCAGGAATAAACTCCTTATAAAATCACAACAAATAATATTTTGATTTCCACTGCAACTATGTAGGAAGCAATTCCTTTCTATCATACAGTCTCCTGAAATATTCATGTTATTATTATTATCTTACACCTTCTGAACAAGCTTCTCACACCCCCTCATAAGCATGCTTCCCTGATTAAGAGCCATTAAGAGTACAGTGCACATTAGAGGCTTATCCCTCTTTTCACAGAATGGGAAAGACATTGGTGGTGTATTACTGAACAATGAAATAGCCATTGGATTTGGGTTAATCTTAAAATGCTATGTACAGTTTATTTTCCAGTTTTAAAATTATAACTTCATAATTGTTAATGTCACGAACATTAGGACATTATCCTGTCAAGCCCTTCTATTATACATGTTATGACATTTTGTTAGGTTTGTACTTAACATTTTTTTATGTTTCCATACATCCCATATATTTTAAACCAATTTAGCTAAGTGTAACCAATCTTTAGTTTTGATGTAATAGTGATTGTAGACATTCTAATGATACCAAATACAAAATTTTTGTCATTAAAATATCATCTGGAATTCTCAAGGGATGCTGCATTCTATCTTTCAGGATTTTTTGCGGTATCCTCTTATTTTTTTGCATGCTAAAAGGATGAAATAAAATCTTATGGCGTTTTCCCCGTTTTTGCATAGTTTGTATTAGTTACTTTAGAAATAACTTAGTAACTGATTAAAATGTTTTATTTTTTTCAAAGTAGAAAAATGTGACACATTGATAACCGAGTTAAATTACTTTAGCCTGTGTTGATTGGCATGCCTTGATTTGAAGATAGATAATCTTACTTGATTTCTATCAAATTTACTTTGAATATTACAGTTGAATGTCAGGATTAAGTTATGTAATGGCTTAAGATGAAGTATTTGAAGTTCAGGAATTTTCATAGGTAAAAGCAACATTTAGTTAAAGTTTTTTGTTTTTATATGCAGGTCTTTCATCTTATTGGGGATTTTATACTCACGATTAACTCTTATGAGTTTGCATTTATGTTCATTAATTTTTGGCAAATACTAGAGTAACTGTTCCTCAAAGTCTGTTTATAAAATTTAGGTTATTGAATCAAAAATGGTCTTATTTTTGCTAACTCAAATATTTTGGTGTCATGAAATTACAGATATTTTCTTAAAGAAGACCAGATGGCATACTGGGTATGCCTGATCTAGTATATGATGTTGGTTTGCCAAATGTTTTAATTAATGTTATTTTTGTCACTGCTGGAAAGCACACCAGTAAAATATTCAAGCTATAAAAATGTGCTTAAATTTTGCAGTATCAGATTTAAATTAGTATTTGTTTATGAATTTTAAATAAGATGTTTCAGCTTGATGATCTCAAAGGCTATTAAACCTAATGAGTTTGAATTTTACTAACCTCTCTTTTTGTTAATGCATTTATAAATTTATTAGGTGGTAGATGAAGCAAACACATCAATAATGCCAGAAAGTCTACCAGCAAAAGCACACATAGTGAGAGCTGAGTGGTTTTGGGCATCTGTTCAAAATGAAGGCTGTGCAGAAGAGCGTGATTACCTTTTTGAAGATGTAAGTATTTAAATAACTTTTTCTTGGAAGGTAGTAGTGGTGTGCTAATCTTAAGATGTCAGAACTAACTTTTAAATTGAATATAAAGAAAATTTCAAACTTTTATGAATCTATACATTTATTAAAATAGAGATACCTGAATGTTTCAACTTAGTGAAAGCTGTTTTCATTGATTCATACAAGGCACCTAATATTGTTATTCTACTGAGATAGTTGCTAAAAGTGTGATGAACAGAATTGGAATGAAGCAATAAAATGAGTAGAATAAGAATCCTGAAAAAATCACCATATAGCAAGTAATTTTTATACTTTCATTACTGTTTTGGCTGCCTAATTTTAAAGAAAACCATATTACTAAAAATTGAAAAGAAATCTTGTGAGTAGCATAACTCACCTGTTTTCTTAATAACAATAATTGCTTTTGACCTTACGAATTGAAACCTTTCATAATTTTGTATCCAATTAGATTCCAGTTTTATTTTAGTCCAATTCTGGTGTCCATTAGACACTTTAATTTCATGATTAGGAGCATTTCAAAATTTGAAGCATTTAATAAATTTTTCTCTTTGGGAATTTCCTTTGTTGTCTGTAGAAAAATCTGTCTGAACTTCATCCAGTGGTCTTTGAAGTCTCAATTTGAGGAACCTTTTGCTTTTCCATTTAATGTATTGGTGTGTATGATGATCAACTCTATAGGTTATTGGAGTTTGAGTTGTGCTTTCCTTGCCCATAGTTTTACTCATATGCCTTTTTTTTCAGTACCTTGATAATGTTGCCAGTCCCACTGCCTCTGCTGTTCTCGAATCCACTCCAACTACTTCCTCGACTAGGCTTCGGAAGAGGAAGCGTGTAAGGGAGACAGTATCCCGCCTTGCTCCTCCTGTTCCAGAGTTTACATCTCCTAATGCCCTATCCCCTCTTGGCTCCATGGGGGCTGAAGTTGGAACTGCAAGTGGGGGAGAGGGTGGAGGTCGAAAGAGAAGGTCATCAATCAGCGATGCAGCTTTCCTCAGCATGAGTGGGGGGTCCTATCTTGACTGTACAGCAAGTCCTGATCGTTCCATCGTAGAAGGTAGATTGATTACTTTTTTCCGCTTAAAAATCTTTTTAGTAAAATAATTGGAGGATAAAATTGTAACAATTAGAATTACTTCAAAGGGAGATACTTTGTAAGGCTTTTTTTCTCCCCTATTTTCTTTATGGTTTTAAAATGAAATTGTTTTGGAAGGCATTTTCCAAAATTATAAGTTCTCTCTTTTACTGCTAGTTATCACAAAAGCAATTTTTTTAACCTTATCTAGAAGCCGATTGCTTCAATAATTTAGATTATGAAATAAAAATAATCATTGCATTCTTTAACAAATCATTACCTCGAAAATTTATATTTTTTCTTCAGATGCAGCTGCTCATGAAAGTCCTAGGAAAGTTCTTAGTCCTAGGCAACAAGTTTTCATGGAACTTGTTCAAACTGAATCGAATTATGTTGGAATATTGCATACAATTATGACAGTAAGTTTTCAAGACTAAATCATAGTTACATTTATTTTCATTATAATTATCATCTTCATTACTATGCTCTTAGCGAACAAAAGGTATCACCAAAAATATTTAGATCAAGATTGTATATATATACGTTAGTCCTTAATGTTTATTTCTTCATCGAGGTTTGATTTTTTCTATTTTTATGGGATTTTGGTATTGAACTTCCACAGTTTTGTATGTTGGCAAAAGAGTACAGATACCTTTCAAGCTGTATTACAGTTAACAGTAATTTATTTTTCTGCATATCTTGCCTTTTATCATACTATTACGTCTATGTAATACCATCAATATACTATATTAGTTAAGATACATGGAATTCATTCTTTATAGTTTAGTGGGCTGCAATTCATACGACTGGAAATTCGTGATAGATTTATATCGATGGTTGCTTTTTCCTTTGTATATTTATTTGTCTATGTGTATACCCTGCTAGCCACCTTTCGGCGTGTGGCAGGGGGTGCATGCACCAAGACTCTATTTACCTAGTTGATTACCTTCGCGTATTGTTCGCGGAAAAAACGAATTCTTGAATTGGTTCATTTTTGCATCTATTTCTCTTATTTTCCTCGCTGTATCGGAGCGGCCTATATAGCAGGGTGGGTGCATTATGTCAGCGACGTCTTCCGAGAACGTGGTTTCTTGGAACTTATTTAATAAATTTATCCTTAGTGTTAATCTTCTTTTTTCTAATGATTCCCATCCCGCGTTCTTGAGCATCTCAGTAACGCTTACTGATTTATCATAGCAATTCTTCACGAAACGTATCGCTTTTCGTTGCACCTTTTCTATTTCTCGAATGCAGCACTTGTCGGCCGGGTCCCATACACTACATGCATACTCAAGGTGAGGCCTGACTAATGCGAAGTAACAACGCTCGCGGACTTTTTCTTCGCTTCTTCTGACTATTCTCTTAACAAAACCGAGTTCCTTAAAAGCCTTTCCACATATGTTATGGATGTGGGCACTCCATGATAAGTTATTAGTAAGGGTCACTCCTAGATATTTCACCGATTCTTCCGTTATTAAGTTTTTCCCTTGGAGGCTATACGAGTAATCTTTAGTTATCGATTTTCTTTCAAAGAAGTTAATTACTGAACATTTATCTACATTTAGCTCCAATTGCCAATCATCGCACCAATTTGCAATTTTATTTAAGTCATTCGAAAGGATCAATCTATCCTCTTCTCTCTCAATCTCCCTGTAAACTACCATATTGTTCGCAAATATCCTAACTTTACTATTGATTATTTTGCTAAGATCGTTGATATGTATTAAAAACAGTATTGGCCCGATTACGCTTCCCTGCGGGTCGCCTGAGGTTACCTTAACTAGGTTGGAGCTAATTCCATCAAGTACTACGCGTATTTAATGTCATATTTCTGTAAGTTCAAGTGCAACTCATGTTCATAGTAGTTAGTGGTGCATTTCTGGTTGTTTATGAGGTATCACATAATTGTTTAATATTAGTCAATTATTCCATGAATACATGCGTAGTCACATTGAAAATATAATTTAGAAATTGCTGGATGAAGTAAATGATGAGTATGATCGTCAGTGTGAAATTTTTGTAAATTGTTAAGTATGCAAATCATCCAATCTCCATCCATTATTCTAGAATGTCATAAGAATCAATTAAATTATAAATTATCATTTGCTAGATGTTTTCTTTGTCTTCTCTGCATCTAAAAAGTGATGAAATAAATAAATGAAAAATGTTTTTGCTTAGGATTTCTTCAGTTCATAGAATGCAAGACTGTTAAGTCTCCTGCAAGTTTTTCCTGAAATAAGTATGCATGCGTGATTTATTTTTTGCAATCACTAACATTTTCAATCATGTTCTAGCTTTTTAAAGGCCCACTGGAAGAGATGCTGCAATCAGGGAAACCACTGCTCAATAATACTGAACTGAAGATTATTTTTGGCAACTTTCCTCCCATTTATGAGGTGCACAAGCAAATGCTCGAAGAGCTCATCTGGACAGCTAATCATTGGAAGGAGGATTATAGCATTGGCAAGATTTTGTTGAAATATGTATGTTTCATGCGTTTCATTTTGTGGAACCATCTGATATATTGTCATATTGGTGTCACATAACTGCTTAGGGATTTTTAAATTTTAGTTTGTTTTGTCATCTAACTATCCTTTATCTATGTTTTAGGCTCCAGATCTTTTAAAGGCATATCCTCCGTTTGTTAATTTCTTTGAGAATATGAAAGAAATGCTTTGCAAATGTGATGAAACGAAACCTCGCTTTCATGCATTTCTGAAAGTTTGTCAGACCAAGCCAGAATGTGGGCGGCAGAGTCTTCAGGAACTTCTTATCAGGCCAGTCCAGAGGCTTCCCAGCATTAGTCTTCTATTAAACGGTAGGAGGAGGCAAATCTATGGTATACTAGCTGAAGTTCCCATTGATTCTCAATGGGGAAAATAGATGTCAGATTAAATATAGTATACCTATTTGTACATAAGAGAAAATATCATCTCGCATCATAGTTTAGTCCAATGGGACAGGTTATCAGAAACAAAAATTTTCTAATCAAAGTTCAAAGCTGAAATCTACAGTCAACGATAAGAATGTGAATCTATGGAATTTCCTGCTTATGAAACTTGTCTCAAGTTAATGTGCAAGTCCCAAGGAAGAATGGACTTGAAAAAAGTCTGACGGGACTGGAAATCGAACCCAGGTCTCCCAATTGCCAGTGCTCTGTCCGTTGAGCTATCCTGGCAGAATGTTTCTCCAATCCATTCGGAAGACTTTGTGGGCAAGGACGTTGCAAGTTCGTCCACATGGTGGCATCGTTCACGGTCTTGGCTTCATAGAAGCACCGGTCACACAAAGTGAAGGAAAGGATACCCCCCTCAGGTTGTGGGTTGGGATTGAGATGGGATTTTCCTGGGTGTGCACCATCTTGTGCAAAATCACCCTTACCCATTTTCCTGTGTTTAATGTGCAAGTTTGCAAGATTTTCAACTTCTGGCCCTTATCGTAAAATATGCCAAGAGTCTGAATTGATAGGCTAAAAGTTACTCATTTATCTCCATTGGTTCATTACGGTGCTATGTATGTTTGTTGCCCCTGTGATTCTTCACTACAAATTTTTCATGACTATAATAGTCTCTAAATAATTTCCTCCTCTTCATATTGTTAATTGCTTTTAAATGGGTCTGAATACACATGCATTCTTATGGGAAAATGCATGAACTCTGAATCAACAATTGCATTGGTCATCAGGGGGACGGGTTGTTTACAACCTCAAAATTTCACAAAATATTTGTATATTTTATCTAAATTCTTGCAACTTTGAATCGAAAGCGATATTCCATGACAATAATAGGAATCTTTACTCAATTTCCCTTATTTCGCCACTTTTCCCGATTTTATTGGCAAATAAATAAATAAACAGACTACGGTAATCATTATACGGTGTAANTACTTATTTTGATTTTATACGACTGTTTCTTCTAATTTAATTTTGCAAAAGTAATAAAGTATGCAACCGATAAAGTCAAACTTTGTGTATTTCTTATGGAATTCTATCTGAACGATCTTGGTTCAAACCCAGCAAAGTTATAGAATAAAAAGGTGATAGTACTTCCTTCTGGATCTCATAGAACACGTATGGAATTTTGATGCAAATCAGACAAACGGTGTGGGCTCCAATCTCAGACAAACAAACACACAGAATTTCTGCTTTATATATATAGATTGTGTGTATCACTAGGAAGTCACAGTGCAACTTTGACAATGATCGTTATTTTGTTTAATATATCTGTATAATTACATGACATCAGAAAGGATCAAGTATTATATCATTTAAGTTGACAGATAGTTGGGTAAATGCCAAAAGAAACAATGCCAGCCTCTGCTGGTTAGTGATTAGCATATGAACCTTTCAACAATGAAGGCTTAGGTTTGAATCCTGGTCTGGGAATTGTGTGTGTTTGTGTAGAGTTTATTGTAAGAATGGTCAACCTTGACTAAAAGATATCCAATGAAGATGAGATTATTATTATCATTATTACAATGACTGATGTAATTAAGAACAAGTGTTTTAATACTTAACACATGTATAAAATATTCTTTTATAAATATTAATACATGTTATGATCTTAAATGAATTATGTATCCTGTGGGGAAATTTCAGTAATAGAAATATATGAAAATGATGGAAAATAAGTAGTTAATCCAAGTTCATGTTGAAAAAAATGCATCAAAATAAGGTATGAAGAAGTGGTCATCATTTAAGACCTGTTTAGTATTTATCTGTAATTTAAATTAGGAAGAAAAACTAATTATGCAGGGATGTAAGTCCTTAGGATTAGCTTATGGTCTAAGGTGATTAATTTTATTAACTTGTCATTGAATTGTCCTTTTAATTTTTATTCCATCATTCTAGATATAGATTTTTGGTGTGATTGTAATGACTTAACATGAGTAGTTGATGATAAAATTGCCAAAATATCAAGCAACTTAGAATGAAGTCAGTATGATTTAAATGATGGATTGGTAGATTGAGGGTTTTGGTCACTAAGGGGAATGAAATTTCTACTATGATTGTTAGAATGCCCTAATGACACTTTATTTATATCTTAAATCATGCTGATCATCATAAATATATTCATTTTCATTCCTATTTCAGATATATTGAAGCATACTCATAAGAACAATCCTGATCATGCTGCTCTTGAGAAAGCTTTAGCTAGTGTACGGGAAGTAATGACCTTAATCAATGAAGACAAAAGGAAAACCGAGGGGCAGATGGTCATGTTTGACATATTCAATGAGATAGACAATTGTCCAGTGAGTGCCAGTTTCTTTTATTGTTTTGCTACTTATTAGATTATATAACCTCTTAATTTGTTGGATATTGAGATTAAAATGTCTCTTCTTATATTTATACTTAACTGTGTCCTTGTTTTGTCAGTTTTTTATTCTCGTTTTCTTCTTATTTTCAGCCTCATTTAGTTTCGTCCCATAGAAATTTTGTTCAACGTTGTGATGTTGTAGAGCTGAGTGATGGTCTAAGTGGAAAGGGAGATCAATTGGTGCTATTCCTGTTTTCAGACATCCTAGAGGTATGATTAAAGTTATTTTGTTATTAGTGATGATTTAAGAAGGCTTGATTTTTTAATTACATCCACACTGAATTCCATTGTATCTCTAGAACTGTGATTTGAATGTTCATCTTCTTTTAAATTCATGAACTTTGTGACATTTAGCCTGCCAAAACACACTAGTTTTAATATTTTTAAGAAGAATAAGCAATGGGATAAGGGTAAAAAGTGACAGCACTGTCATGTTTGTTGTTTAGAAGTTATAGTTATGCCATTAACATGTTAAGTGCGGATCACTCCACTGTTGGAGTGATAAAGGCATAAGAAATGGAGGAATCACCAATGAAGGGAATATAAGGGAAAAAATTATTATGTAATTTAATGTAATATCCTGTCTTGACTGCTCATCCTTTTCATTATTCAATCATAAAGTAGTAGTAGTATTATTAAAAGTGCTTTGACTGCTTTGGTCATTTTGAGCATTGCCTCCCACCAGGAATCAAACCCAGGACCGCTTTCTTCGAAGTCGAACGCATTGCCCACTTGGCTATCCGGAAGCCTAATCATAAAGTATCGAGTCAGTCTTAAGAAATGTAGATGATTAATGAATGTGAATGAAAAACTACAAAGTATGAAAGGAATTCTGATGCCTTAATTTTTATTGATTATGCATGAGCTGAGTGATCAATGATGATCAAGCTAGTCAGAAATGTCCCTCAGCTACATAAGTACCCTGCAAGCTGCCTTCCTGCGTGTGGCAGGGGGGGCTCATTTAATATGAAACTCTCTTCTTTGGATATAGTGTAATTTACTGCAGTTTTTTAATGTGCAAAGAAGAAAGAAGTAGAGGAAAGATTGAAATAAATAGTTGTAGTATTTAGGATGATATTAATTATAAGATTACCATCAGTGACATTTTAACTACTTTAACATAGGTCTGCAAGAAGAGATCCAAAGCATTTTCATCCATGAAGAGTCCAAGCACCAGCAGTTTGCATTCAATAAGGTTGACTTCTGTGAAACCATTCAAACATATAAGATTGCTTCCACTCTCACATATCAAGAGGGTAGTTGATATTAGAGAAACAGAAGGTGGGATGTTTCTGCTTATTTTTTATGATTCACTTAAAAAATTCTTTGGCTAAATGAAATGGTATTCTCTTAATAGATTGCCGCAATGTTTTTGCTCTGATGTGTCGGAGCAATCAGGAGCTGAAGGAGCGCCTGTATTCTTTCACCATTGTAGAGGATGAACCTCAGAAAGGAGCCTTTCTCAAGACTTTGTGTAGACAAATGGCCAATACAGTGTGTAAAGCAGATGCTGTAAGTGTTGCACTCTATATTTTGTAATCTGGAAATGGGCAATACCTTGACTAATGAAACCAATTATAGTTTTGCATTGGTATTTTTCTAAAAGTTTTGTTAATCCTCCCGTTTTATAAATATTTTGCAAGACTTTTGTTTCATACATGTATTCACATTGTACAAGTGAAGTTTGTTCATAAGTGAAGTTACCAATTCAAGCATAATCAGATAATTTTATATCTAAGGGTTTAATTTTCTTCATTTCCAAATGTTTGGTAGTTTGATATTTTATTGGACTGTATTTTTAACAATTTTCCACCTACTTCAGTAAATAGCATCCATAATTGAAAGTGACTTATGAAATTCAGCCTGTTTATCAGTGGGAAGAGTGGTTTATTTCCACCAAAAATTTGAAATTCTGTTTAAAGAGTTATAACTGCTCTTTTGTTTGAATGCAGTATTTTTAAGATACTTGAGACGAATATAATTAAGCTTAATGGACCTTAGTTTAGTTTTAATAAATANCTTATCAAATTCAATCTGTAGGAAATAACTTTCATTTTCGCTCAGTTAATTGCTATGAAGTATATCAAGTAAGTGAAGGTTTAGTTTAGTGACAACACTGACTAAACTTAATTATTTTTTTAAAAGTACTTTAAATGTAGGTTATTAGAATGTATTTGCAATATATTTTTGGGTGAGAACTCTGTTTCAAGATTTTAGGCAATTCTTTCCTTTTGAATTTTTAAAAACAAGAATAAATAAAAAATAGCATTATATTTGCGCACACATGACATCTTTTCCCATTAAATATGGAAATTATAGTAATTTTCTTTTTGGATCTCTAGCCTTTAGCAAAGTATTACAATTTCTTGTCATGGGATCTAATAATGTCCATAAAATAGCAAACATCATAGAAGTAAATTAAATGACAGTATTTATAATACTTTTATACCTATCCTGATGAAGTGATCCTACAAGGTATTGTTTTATTGTTAAGGTTTAGCAATTCCACCATTCCCCTAGTTTTAAAGATCTTGTGAAACATTTTTATGATAATTCTATTACATTTTATTTATTATTGACAATTTGATTGTACATTCTCAAAACCTTAGCTTGAAAATGTTTGGTGCAAATCTGTATTTTATTTTGTTTTTTTTTTTTCGTTAACTAATTTTGCAATTATACCTCAGAATTATGTCATAATATTTTAAGACTTTTGTAACTTTTGTATTATTTTTTTCAGGAAAATTTCCTTACATCTTTGGATCCTCATCTATTGGATATTAATACCAGTGATGTGGTTGTCGGCACTTTGGGAAAGGCATTCAAGTAAGACGTGAATTTTAATCATAGAAAGCTACTACATGCAGTATTTTTGGTCTTACAAACTTTGCTGTTTCTTGTTTTATGTTATTAACTCTTAATTTCCATCAATAGCATTATCTATGATTTATGGAAGTCTTTTTATTGCTTTTTTTTTATAGATTTGCATCACGCACAAGGATGAAGGTTGGGCGTGCATTTAGCTTTAACAAGACCCCAAACAAGCTCAAAAGGGCAGTCTCCTCTATGATGAGTCCTTTTAGTAATTCAACTTCTAACTTGCAATCTCCTGCAACACAGCTTGGCCAGATGAGACTAGCCAGCTGCAATAACCTCACGGTGAGATAAATTTGCATGCCAATGATGTTTATGTGTTAAAGGTTTGATTGTGTGGAGTTACTAACACTTGGCAGTGTGATTATTTTCATTGTAGTTTTGTTTTCATTGCTTTGGTGGTTATTGTGTGGTTATTTGTGGCATTTATTTAACTTTTATATTTCTGTTATTGATGTGTGTGTATTTGATTTAAAACGTATAATGTATTAAATCTAGGTAAGCACCTTGCATTTGCCGTTCAATGATATTATTATTATTATTATTATATAAAAAGCCGTCGCAGATAGACTTGTGTCTGGTGGCGACGTTCATAAAGTACAACTTTATATATTACAACTGCTTCACAATATAAGCCCACTATATACTATGAACACAATACAAAAATAGATTCATATATAATACAGTGTCAATGAATAAAAACATAAATGAATTACCACCCATCCACAATATCAACACATTACATCAACTACTATAATTAAAATACATCATTAAGATATTTACAATGTATCCAGTATAGTACTACGCTAACTAACATCAACTACATTAATTTTATGTACAGAATTAATTGTCATGCAAGACTTTTCAGGGTTCCTGATAGGCCTGATAGTTAAATCCATGTATTTATAGTTATTGAAAACTAGACTAAACCTTTTGTAATGTGTATATGTAGACTATTTTTAATGTGCTAGTCAGCCCAGATACTTAAAAAGATTGATGGATTTATGTTTGTAATTACATAACCCAAGGTCAAAGTAAATTGAAAGTTCTATATTTTCTGTGGCCTATGAATTCATATTTATGCTTATCTATCAAAAAGCCACCACCTTCATTGTTGATCTTTAGAAACAAAATATCTATTCAATGTTTCTTTAATGTAGTTTTTTTAATTACTGATTCATAATTCTTACATGCTATATTTAGAAACAGTGAATTGCAGTTCTATGAGATGAAGTCAGTAGATTTTAATTCTCATTCTCTAACAATACATGTTGACAAATATACTATTAGAAGGAGTGCATCATTTCAAGTATTTTCGCCGTTTGACACTATTTATTTCATTGACAATGATGTCTAAGATGAAGAATAAGTATTGTAAAACTTTTTTGAACTGAGTTTTCAATCCTTTAAAGAATTAGATAATTTATCACAACATATCACTTTATCCCAACATTGCATTAACATAAATACATTATGTGTTACAAATTTAGTTGAGATGAGTTCAAACTAGTGTAGATTGATGGCTAATGCAGGTAATACCTTAGGTTTAGGGTATTGTGTGTCATTTAAAAGGGAATTTAATTATGAAATAGTAGAGTGCAGTTGCTACACTAATATAGCCTCTAGAACTATTTTGTTGAAGAAGCATTTATAAAATCTTTCAGAAAGAGGAAGACCATTACTGTATTTGCCAGTGAAAAGATGTGTGCCAATTCTTGGGAGCAAAACTTTGGAAAAAAGTTTTGTGGGTAAAAGGCTAGATAGTTGTAAATGCATGTCCTTGCTGTTGGCAAATACAGTATTTCTTTTCTTGGGCACATCTGATTCTAATCTTTTAGCTGTTTCTTATGACAGTGGGTTATTTCTTGCAGCACAATGTCTAGAGGAAATTATTTTGGTTCTTTATTGTCAGCTAAATTCTTAATATAAATTTAACCTTCTAGAATATTTTCCACTTTAGAAAATGGGTTGAATGCGGTCAACTAATACATGGGAACTAATCATTTCATGGGAATGCATAGTGCTGCCCTCTAGAGTGTGATTCATTCATAATTCACCAAATTTATCGTCTTTAGATTATGAAGGTTTCATGGAAGATTCAAGCAAATTATACAGGAAGGTTATGTTTTGTTTTATTTAGGAAACTTTGGAATCAATTTCAGTGTTTGTAAAGCCTTTTAGATACCACTCAAGCAGTTTTCTCAGAAATGGAATAATTATCCTGTTCATTCGGTTGAAATTTTTGAGTTTGAGATTCATTAAAGCTATTCTGGAATATATTTTTGGGTGAGAACTCTGTTTCAAGATTTTAGGCAATCCTTTAGATTTTGCTGGAAATCTGCCAGGTGGTGTGACTGAAGTATCGTTATCTGACCTTGTGTTATTGGCCCTGAAATATTAACTATAACTCCTTTTAAGTTTGCTTTCATGCTTAGTCGGTCCAATTTAATCTTTTTATAATTTTCTGTGTCATTTGACTCGTTTAATTTTTGTGATTGTCCTCTTGTTTATCTGTTTGTTGATGAGTTGCTGGGATGTGTGACAGAAAAATTTACGCCGTTGTCATTGTCCTTGACGTTTTATCTATTGTATGAAAGTCATTGTTTTGTTTGTCCTTTCGTCGTTCTGTCCAGTATTTGTTCTGTGTTGTCCATTGTTTTGTTCACTGTGATTGTTCTGCTGAGAATCTGTCTTTGTCATTTTGTTTGTCCATATTTGTCCCTGTTAGATATTTTGTGCAGAGCTATGTATTGTTTTGTCAGTCAATTGCTGTTATGTTTAAAATGTGTTAGAAATATTGGAAATGTTTTGGCAGTAAAGTTATTTTTAAAAATTTTCCAGTTTATCCACAAGTGAGTTTTATATGATGCTAAAGGTCCAAAACAATAACAAATAGAATGTTATGATGACCTTATACTTTTTATAAATTTTATAAAGTGATTATAGATCTATGGGAGATTTAGGTTGCATAAAATGGACTCTATGAACATTGGAAACAGTAGAGTTCAATTAAAATATTTAGTCATCATGAACCTCGTTTTTTTATCAAATTCAAAATAAGTTATATAAATCTTAATTCAGATTAAATTGTAATACTCAGAATGGCTAGAAAGTGGAATATATACTGTGATCGTAGTAAGACTTATTTTTTTCAGTATTCAGCATAGCCTGTGTGGAGCTGAATGTAGATTTAGGAGCATTAGAAAATGTTTAAACTATTCTAAAAACTCTGTTTTTATACTTGCATATATGATTAGGAAAATAGCTCAGTTTACCTTAATTCGAGTGATTGTATATTTTTAGGTAGTTGCTTTAGAAAATATTCATCTAATTCACTTAGTAAAAGAAGTTTTAGATAAGAAAACTTGAGCCATAAAGTTTTGATTGTTAATATAATGATATACTTGTTTTGCTCTAAGACTGTAGATATTTGAGATGAAGTGCAGTTTTATTTTTGGAACTCAAAAGAGTTATGAAAGGTTGGGAAAATCTGGATATTGTTTCTCCCTAGAATGCTTCAATGCATCAACTAAGTTTATATAGAGTCAGGCAGGGTTGCTAACTCTTTGATTCTGGGAGTATCTGTTTCAGGAAGGATATTTTGTGAGAAACTTAGTTGTAATTTTTTAAATCCTATAAACCACTCAGGCAAAGAAACCATTAAACAGAACCTTTTGGATATATGCTGATTTAGGATTGACATTAAGTATAGACGTTAGCATACCTGCACCGAGAATTTCATTAATATTTGGGTTGCTTGGTGTCTTCTGTTTTATTTAGCCTACAGGACAGTTTCATGGTCCTCAAGCATGTTAGGCTAGAGGATAAAACATTTAAGTTAACCTATTAATTCATGTATATAGAAAACCTTTTGCAACAGAAGTTTCTGATGGCAATTCAGTTTTAAAATAAAATAGATGGGAAGTTTTAATAGAAGTGAAGTATTAGTAAAGAAAGGAAGGAAGTTGATATTTATTATAGCCTCTTTTCATCAGCCCTGTAAAATTCCTCCTGTAGCACCTTCTTTTTCAAGAAGGTATTTTATAAAGAAAACTGATACGGTATGCTCTCAATAAGATTCATGTTGTTGAGTAAAAGCAGTTAAAAGTCAAGTCAGGAGAAACGTATTATTATGAACAAAATTGAGGAGCATTTCATTGAATCCTAAAGAGTTGGCAGCTCTAGGGTCAAAGCTTTGGGTTGACCATTTGCTCGCTTTTAATTGGGCTATGTATGTTGTAACTTCAGAGGTGGTATCATAGCTTAGCAGTTATTCAGATATCATTGTGATGATGCTTGTGTGTGAGGACCATTCAGATTTATGTGGAGGGCTGCTTTGATGAGATTCTATTATGTCAGATTTTCATCTTCCAACTCATTGTCATATTTTCTCTGAATTTTTAGTTTCGTATTGTTGCTGCATCTGTTAGCCCTGGCCGAGTTTTTCTGCGATATATCCGGTGAGTTTTTATCTAACTTACTGTTTTATCATGAGCTATTGAGGTTTCTTTTATCAGGGTTCATTTGGCAGGAAAGGTGGAATCAAATAGATTAGGTTTTGCTTTAGTATTTTTCAGCAAAATGTTGTGCTTTTATTGTTTGTCAGAATCCTGTCTCAGCTTTGTTGCTGTCTATATATTTGGCAGTATTGTGACATGGCTATGCAGAAGCTTTTGTTTTCCAAGTGCTAGAATTTTTTCACATGTGTTAGTTTTGAATGATTCATATTCTGTCTTTCCTTTTAGCTAGGAAATTTTTGGAAAGGAGTTCTTAGGAGGCAGTGCTGATGCTTTATGCTAGAGTATTGACTTTCAGACCTTAACTGTGATATGAACTTCATCTTTGAAGTATGGAAGTGGTGGAATGATCTGAAAGTTCCTTGGGAAGATTTGAATTGATGTTAGCATAGTTATGTCATGGAGTGTTGTATCCAGTGAATTACTTCGATTATAAGTAAATTTTTCTATGAAGAAACATAACGCGTTTTCTTAAACATTCTGTATAAAGAGCTTTAATATATTAGCATTATAAACATTAAGTGAAGGGTTTTATAACTCAGGTTCTTAAATGAGTAGCCATTTGTATCATGTCTGACAGCAGTTATTTGTTTTGCCAACTGTGATCAATTGTACAACTAATTCTTATTGTTACTCGCATAGACAGCCTATTGACCTTGAGATTTATTTCAACTGTTCTCTCGAATTAAGATGTTTATTAGAATCTGCAATGTGTCTTATTGTCTTGTGCTATTAAAGGAAGCCTGCATAGCTGGGGATTTTCTGATTTCTGGTGCTGAGGGCTTTCCCAGAAATTCCATACACATCAGTATTAATGTTGATTTACTGGATTAATAAGCATAGCATTTTCAGAAACATATTAATGTATGGTTACTCTATATTATAACTTAATCATTTATTTTCTTTTTAACCATAATCTGAAACATTTAAACTTTCTGTGTGTTTCTCTGAAAAGGCATCAATAATCTTTTTGTTTTGAATTGATGGAAATTTAAATTTGAGAAGACTCATTTCAACTTATCAAATTCAATCTGTAGGAAATAACTTTCATTTTCGCTCAGTTAATTGCTATGAAGTATATCAAGTAAGTGAAGGTTTAGTTTAGTGACAACACTGACTAAACTTAATTATTTTTTTAAAAGTACTTTAAATGTAGGTTATTAGAATGTAATTCCACTTTCATTTGGATTTGAAATCAATTTTTTGATTGAAATTGTCTAGGTCTACATTTGGTTGATTGAAGTTAACCATATAATTGTTCTGCCTTCTTGTGACAGTTAATACAGCACTAATTAGAAAATTAAATGTGATTGTTTTAGCATTTCATGCATTCTTCTTAGAGAAGTCTTCTTTTGTGTACAAAAAGAAATGTTGTATAATTTATTGATTTTATTTGTTTTTCAATTCTTGTGTTTCTAAATTAAGAATATTCTTCAGGAACTTGGTACGCCTCTGAAAGGGGATGGATATGCAGTTCCACTCACCGTCCAGCCTGCAAGAAAAATGAAAAGTTCATCTTTAAGTGTTGCATCTTTGAGGAGATTGTGACTCATTCACCGATGATGGTCTTGTTTCTTCCTTTTTTCTATGAATACCATTCTTATGTTACCATCTCATGTGTTATGTATTTAATGTTTTGGTAACAGCTATCATGCTAAGCAAGTGGCTCTAAAAATATTTGTATTTTGTTTCTAATAAGTTGCTTATCAGGATAATCTTTTAGAATGGTTATAAAATATTCCAAAGCCACAAAATACCTTCCTATTCTCGAAGACTGTGTTTCCTAACATGTTTAAAATATTCCTTTTTCAGTCTATCTATGATGTTGTTAGGATTTTACATTCCTCATCAAAGTTGGGAAATATTGCAATGTCCAAAAATATCATTATTATTTGCAGAAATGAGTGAAGGAGTTGATGAAGGTCAGATGTTTCCCATCTTGTTGATTTTTCATATAGTTGGGAGTAAAGATGGAAAAACAGTGTTAACGCAGATTAATGCTGCACCTGTAAATTATATTATTCAAAGATCTGAAGTTTCCATATCTTAACTTTGGGCAAATAATTTAATTTAGAAAGGAGTTAGTGTAGATGTAGCACTAATTTACCAAAGAACTCTATTTTTCGATGTTGAGGTATTTTTATCAGCTCTCTCATTTAACATTGAATTATCAAATATCATTGCAATACTTAATCATGTTACATTACAGCAAATAGTATTTGCATACTCAGTTGTTGATTGTGGGTTTGCAAGATATTGAGTACCTGTAAAAAGCGTAGGCATCACAAAGAACATTTTTGTTTTGAAGCACAAATATTAGTTTCTTGTTTATTATAAAATTTATTTCTTCCTAGAGTTGTGGTGCGTATATATGTATATATGCTTCTCTTTATTTACATTGATATTTTGTGTATTTATCTGCATGTGTACAAAATGCTGGATTAATGATTTGGCATCTATGTTATACAGATTGAGATGCATTACTCTGTGAAACCTTTTTTAATTTTTCAGCTACTAATGTCTTCAGCTTGTTAGAGTGGCATGTTCATGATCAATTCCTTTTTCAGCAGGTTGTGAAATGTATACCATAGGGGCCTTTGTACAGATATTGTGTTGATTTATAATAGCAAACCATTTTGTATGAATATATATCAAGACCTATAAATTGTTTAATAAATTTGTTAAATGTATACTTGAAAGTATGCACGGTTATTTTTGAGACATATCATTTTATATACAGAGCTGTATTATCTGTAAAATAATTTCTAGAAATTAAAACTTCTGTAAATATGTTGGGTGTGTTGAATTATGATTTGGCCATCAATTATTTATAGATATTATAATTAATAATAATGTCTTTATTTGGGTAAGATCTAGGCCCAAAATCCTTCCAACTAACCACATTGTTTGTGACTTTGTGAGAATTCTTTTGTTTTCAGTATGAGTCGACTAAGAAGACTTAGAATGAATTTAGAGAGGAAAGTATAATATATTAAATTACTTCTGCAGTTCAGGGATGTTTTAGATTTTGTTATAGTAGGACTCATTCATGCCATATTTGTGGGTTTCTTAAGGTGTACATTAGCTAATTGTGCTTTATTGCATACTGGAGCTACATAGTGTCCAAGATAGCAAGTATACATTTACATTTGTACTTTATTAAAAATACAGCCATCTGCTGTATTTTTCACAGTTACCGGTGACATATTGCTCACTTTTTATGTTCTAGTTGGAAAACAAGTTCATTTTTCCATTTAACTAGTAATTATTTATAAGAGACAACAAAATGTTAATCTATTGACATACGTTTTTCCACTCTTTCTGTTGTGTATATAAAGTGCGGATATGTTTTTTACTGGTCGTAGTGCACCTGTGAGAATGTTATCTAAAACCGGAAATATCTTTATTCCGGAATAGACCCGGTCCCAAACATTCCTTTACCATGTTGTTGTGAGCAAGGTATTTTTTCCACAGAATATGATAAGTGATGAGAAATGCATGGTTCACATGCTTGAATTTAGACGAAGAAAGAATATGATGTCCTACCAAGTCTTGCCTCCCACTGTCGATTTAAAAAATTATTTAATTGAATTAATCTAATTTTTTAATTTCCAAACTCATTACTAGGTATATTTAACCTCTAGTAATTTTCTTTTTACTCTTAGAAGAAACAGATACGGCAATGCCTTACCGAGGAGAAAATTTCATGTAATATGTAGTCAGAGCATTAACTGCCATTGTGGTTACTGGTTTTTTCCTGTACTCCAGTAGATCCACCTCTTTTAATTTATTACCCACCTCAATTACTTTATTGCATGGCATATAAGAGGTATCTTTTCCAAAATTGTGGCTCAAAAAATGACCCCAGGGTTTTGAAAGTAAAAGTTCTGTTTGTTACATTTTGCTTGTTTCTGCAACATCTAAGGAGGAGCAGCAGTGATATAGAACAGCCTTGGTCAATCTGACTACAATTTCAAAAATACTAGCATGAAAGCTGAAACTTAAAAATCAAACAGGACCATAACTTGAGCTTTATCAGTACCATTAAAACCTTTTTCTTAGGGTTTCTGTACTAAAGTTAGGGAGAATCTTATATGCTACCAAAAATGGTTGGTTTTTGTGATGATGCTCCTTGCCAGGAAATGAACCTGGGACTGCAACTGTTTATGGCTATCCAGGAGCCTATTTTAAGACCATAATTGTTAAATTTTCAAAGCTTAAACTTTCTTGCTTTGGATATTTAGATACAAAGTGATAATTATACCTTTGTGTACCCCAAAATTTTAGCTATTAGGAAGTTCCATATGGAAGGAAAAACATTGGAAAATATTTCAGTAGAGGATATAAATTTATTTCATAATTCTTGTTTGTGCCAGGATGAATTCACATGGTTCAGTTTCTTATCAATATACAGTAGAGGATCACTTACATGGAATTCTAAATAACGGAAGCATCCAAAAAACGGAACCAAAACACTTTGTATCTTCCAGGGATATATTTTTCTTAAGAGAGGCGACTAGTTTTGTCATTATTTTGTAACAGACATCTTCAGGAAAAAGTTTTCTGCATCATCACCAGATGCCAAGGATTAATCGGTAAATAAAATTTGTATTAATATCACGATTGTTGTCATTTTTCCATATGTGAAATATAATTGCATAATATAACAAATTTTAATGTGATTAATTGCGTATGAAATCTTTTTGTTAGATCAAGTAATAACACTATTCTTTCTGTTTTTAAGAAGACTGCTTGAATCACCAGATTCACTGCAAGTTTTTTTTATGATTACGATATAGTATTTAATCATTTATTAAAAAATCCTGTGTTTTTCCTTTATTCGAGATTGTCAGTTAATCTCTTGACTTACGTTTTTCCATTCTATTTCTGTTGTGTATGTGAAGCGCGGATATTTTTTTACTGGTCGTAGTGCACCTGTGAGAATGTTATCTAAAAACCAGAAATATCTTTATTCCCGAATAGGCTTGGTCTTGAACATTCTGGATTAGCGATCCTCTACTGTATTTTG
>KZ308386.1:564005-648267 GCA_000376725.2 Ladona fulva | reverse complement strand
CAACGGAAAGCGATACGTTTTGTTAAGAAGTGCTACGATAAAAAAGCAAGCGTTACCAAAATGCTGTCAGATGCAGGTTGGGAATCCTTAAAAGATAGGAGACTAGAAGCTAGATTGCGATTGCTTGATAAATTTAGGGAAAGTACATTTGCGGAAGATATAGTAGATATTATGAGACTCCCCTGCTACCTTGGACGATCCGACAATAAGCGCAAAATATGAGAAATAGATGCTAGGACGAGTCGTTTTAAGAATTCATCCTTTCCGCGAACTATACGTGATAATAATAGGCTAAAAAAATAGTCCGAACGCCCGGTGTTTTCACCTGCCACACGCCGTAAGGCGGCTTGCAGGGTATTTATGTAGATGTAGATGACGGAAATCATCGTTAAAAACAGACGCAAGAACGAGCTTAGGATACATTTTTGACTCGTAAAACTTCTACGTAACTAATCGAAGCTGAAATATTGTGAAAGTACCTACTAATTGTATAAAATTATCGATATCTTTATTATTTTATGCTTGCGTGTATTATCTGCCATGTTTTACCTAACTTTTACGCATGAAAAACGTGATTGGCTGATAGTCGCGTCACAACCAAGCTCATTGGTCGATTAAAAAAATTCTACGTCAACTACGTCAGTGCATGAGCATGTTGTAAACTGCGTAGTACAAAGTCAGCCATCTTGGACGAAAATAGGTCACCCGTAACGTAGTACAGGTAACTGTTTAATTTACTGGTGATATCAATTCCTCCAAGGTGGAAGATACCGCCCAAGTTTTCATTGCATATTGCACATTAGATATATACGTCTTTTTTAACGAAATGCGGCTTATTTGTCAACAGCTGTTTAAAAGTGTTCCGGGCATGTTATATGATACATGTATTAATGTCATTGAAAGGTAGGTCGAATCCAAAGATGTATAAAAGTGATGTTCGGTGTTCGATTTTGGTGTTATTACTTACAAATATCATTCCTTTTTATGGGTATCGCCATCCGATGTTGTGATTCAGCAAAAATAGCCTCGCGTGACTGGATGTATTCAGATTCGCCAAAGATATTTTCGTCAGAATTAACGAAGGCAGTTTTCAAGAACTGGAAGTCGGCAGAATCGTATGTAAATATGTTTAATTCACTTCAAACTACACTGTACGACGTATTTCTGTAGATATTTTGTGTCTTTTATCATAACTACATTAGAAATGATTCATTTTAACTTTCGCTATAAATAATTAGTGTTAGTTAACATTGTTTTTTCCAAAAAATATTAGACGTGATTGTTAAGAATATGTTGCATTATAAATCGTTACAAGATATTATTAGTGGTCTAATTAAAGAACTATTTCGTATTGGTGATATCGGATAATTTAAATACATTATCAATAATGACTATCGGTAGCATAAACCGGCATCACGTTAAGATCCGTGCTGAGAAAATTAGGAAAGGTTAAGTAACTAAATCTGTGAGGTATTATTACGTCATACAAACCGACAAGCGTGACAACAATGTTCGAATGTACATTGTTGTGACAGACAACAATGTTACGATTATTTATTCATTATCGTTATCGCTGATGAATTGAGCATTTCAAAGATTTTTTTTATTAAATTCAAGGATTGAAATAATTTTTGAATTATTGAGAAGGAAAGTTAAGTTTTGCGTTCTGAAATGATGAAAAAAAGGAGGTTGGTTATGTTTTTAGAGCGAAAGTTGTCTTTATGAATCGCTAACAATGGAAAATAAAACGCATTGGTGATGAAAAACAAATTGCAAGGATATTGATGTTATTTTTGCCCAGGATGACTTCAAACGAAAGAAATGGTGTGACTGGTATTACTGACTAAAAGCTAAGTTGAAAATGGTCGTTACGTACATGAGTTTACGACGTTCCAGGAGTAGAATGCGCCGTCCAATTACTAAATTCCACCCTTAAGTAAGAATATCTAGAAGGATGTTTCTTTGGCACTATAACTGTCATTAGAACTTTATCACCACCGTGGTTATTGATCCATTCCACCAAGTTTGTTTCACCAACACGCTGATTACAGATATTTTGTACAAGCACTTCCTGTTGTATAGGTGACAGCACGCAACACAATATCTTAATTTTCTAGAAACACAGAGATGAATTATGCCCAAAAAGAGGCGGAACACCAAAGTAGTCGCCCACTTGGTAGTGTGGGTCACGGGGTGATTATTACGTAAGATAAACACGACATTTTTGATTGTTGTCTCAAAGTTCTTCAAAGTTAGGAGGAAGCACTTTTCACTGAACGCGTCCACCTGCAGGCGATTCAGCGGAAATACTGGCTTCTTCTGATATTTTTCCCAAAAAATTAGCGACGGACGATGGTGACATTTCTTGAACTCGATACCACGCCCGTGAGGTGCCTCACCATGGACTGAGGAGGGGTTGAAATGGATACTCGATTGGAAGGCCAGGTTGTCCTCGGTTTTAAGAGTTTCTGTAATCTGAACTGAGGAGATGAATTTTTTGATCTTGGATTGACTTAATGGCTTCCGGGAATAGTTATTCTAGAGAGCTCTGCAAGTAAAGCTGTTGTCAAAGGTAGCTGAGGAGCTAAAGTATAGCGGGTAATAATGAGCCGTTTCTATGGCAATTTATCTTTTGAAAATAGCTGTATTCAGAGCCGCGCCCAATCTATCTGCCGTCCTGGTGCAAACATGATTTGCCATACACATTTGCCCATATCCTGATTTGCTGGTAAAACTATTCTATAAGACTTTGAAAAACTAGTTTTATGACTTCGTTCCCCTGTTTACATTGGTCAGAAAACATCGGTAACAAATAATCATGCATATTCCGTATGCTGACATAGTGAATGGCCTTTATGAGTTACTCATGAGGTTCACGTTGCTTTTGAGTATCATTCAGCAACAATCAAACACGCAAGGCTATTAGAAAATTAAAAAAAGACTCCATCAAATTTATCGTGATGATATATTCCAAAACCTGAAGAGGATCTATTTTGCAAATGGAATAAACCATGCAAGCGATAAAAGAGAGCTTGACGTGCATTTCTTATGGAAACAGTTTGAAACGTCTAGAGTCGAACCGGGAACAGTTGGGTGAATAAAAAGTAGCTGTTATCTGCCTGGGGAAGACATTAAACAATCTTCGCAGTTTGAAAGTTGTGCGACATCTGGTTATCGAGTTTTAGGCGAACATACATACGTAATAACATTCTATTTTTTATATAAGGTAAAGCACGATGAAGGTTGATTTCCATGTTTTCTATTGCCAAATTGTTGAATATTGTTATCAAACAATGGATTGCTGTAGCGTTCTACGTAACAGTTACGCTCTCTGTTGCGATAGCGACCGTAAGAGGAAACGGTGATTTTATGATTGCGCTCTTGCGATTGTTGTCGAGCTGGGTATGAAGTCACCAGCGTTCTGAAGGAAATCCAATTACCCTGTGAATCATTCCAATCTCTGGCAAGAGTTCCATTCGAGGTCCCCTATCAAACCCCAGAGAAATGCCTTGTAACGAGATCCGGTCTAATGACGCGATCGAATTGGCCGATCTTATGCATTCCGGAACGTTCTTGGCATATCTTGGGTTTCCGCTCGCGGTTTCGGAGGCGGGGGTTAGACTCTAAATTTCTCAAGATAGAAAATTCGAGAGAGGAGATCTTTTTTTTTTTTGTTGGGGCGTGGGGATTAGTTTATGGCTTGGTGAGGAAGCAGATCTTTGGAAAGAATTTTTTTTTCAGGGGTTGCCAGTGGGGTATCTTGAATGGGGTTTGTGTGGGGCGGGGGTGGAAACAAATTGAGATTTTCATCATGCGTGCGTCGGAAAATTACTGATCTTCTCGCCCTCTTTCCGGGAGACATGTCGATGGAGGGGGGATTGAGGCGACTTGTGGAGGGGGGAATGAGGCAACTTTTTTGGGCAGGAGAGGTACCTTAGAGATGCTAATCCCGTGGGTGTATTTATTATTTGGTCCGATAAATCCTTTCGGGAGGTGTATCGTTAAGGGGAGAATGCCGAAGAAGAGTGTCGGTTAGCGGAGAAACTTTCTTATCTTGTTGCTGCTGATTTTCCGCTGTAGAACTTTGATTTAATCTCTTCCATGTTTTCTTGATGGTTTTATCTATAAAAAGAAAATCTTTGGGGAGTTGGCCTGGTAGATGCCTCATTTAATTGGACTGGCGTCTGCGTTGAGGAAATGTTAGCCATTCTCTTAATCGTTGATTGTGATCTATTCAGTATTATCAGAATGTATTTCAGAATATTTCAGTATATATGCCACTATAATTAATATTATAGTAATACACATAGTTACTTCATTTCATATGTGCCTCGGTAGCGCAGTAGGCAGCGCGTAAGTCTCATAATCTTAAGGTCGTGAGTTCGATCCTCACCCGGGGCATTGATTTTGCCATTTATTTTACTTTCAGATAACTATTGACGACTCCTGCGTTTAAGTACTTTTTTCCCGTTTTCATCCCCTTCCAAGTTTCCTCATTGGGAGAGAAATTTTCTTTGAAGAGTGTTTTTTATTGATTTTATGCTATAACGTCTTCGTTTACCAGTTCAGTTTTGAATTTTATTTTCTACTTTTTGAAACGATTTTACGTACTACATAAGGACTTTCTTTTTAACATGGAAAATCGCCTTAAAATGTAAGTATGTGTGTATTGGAATCGAAAAAATTCAAAATGTTTTGTACAAATTTCAAAGCAAAGAGTTTAAACGTTTAAGGCTAAATGAAGGTTGACTGTCTGAATCCTTTCCTAATTAATTTAATTTTTAAATTCTTAAAACGTACCTAAGTATTATATATATTCAACGGATTATTTCTTAATTATTTGATTTTAAAGATGTTATGGATATTTTCTTGGGAAATATGTTTTTTTTCATAATTTCAATTCTAGCGGACTTGTGTCGAAGCTTTATTATCCCAACATATTTTCAATTCTTTTAATTTCTACTACGGTTGTATATTTCCTATATTTTATATGCAGTCCCTGCAAATACCCTGAGTTAAGAACCTTATGTTTAAGCAATACTTGCCTATGATCCTGGGTGATCAAGTCATAAATTACCAATGACTTATGAATCGTGGTAAGGATAGTTAGATATTGAAATTTAATGCATTTATACAATTAATACTAATTTGTATCACTGAAATTATCCAAAAAGCCATAGTAATTGATCAGTTAAATACTTTAGTCGAAATTTCAATTACAAAGTATGTCCAATGGGAAAGGTGACTGATTTTATTTCTATGCAACTGCTAAAGCCATTAGTTTGCAAACAATTGGGTTAGCAACGGATACATTTAGACTGTCTTCTGTAAAAATTTCACTGCGGTAGCGTAGCCATTTCGTCTAAAATTACATAACTGTTGACAGTACCCTCTAAACCTCGTTCGTTAAAGGAACACTGGAGCTATGCCAACATTACGATTTGTTAAAAATTGGGTAAAGGTGCCATAGATACTTTAAAAATGACTGAGACCGTTTATGGTCATGAAGAAATGAGTCGAAAGAACGTTTTTAAGAAGTATGTGAGAGTTTCTGTTAATAGAGAAAGTAGGTACCGCGGACCAAAATTCCGGGTGCCGTAGGTACTGGGGATAATCCATGTCCAAGACCATCATTGAAAGTTCGAATTGCAGAAAATGTTCAAAAATAGGCAGAAATTCTACAAAGTGGTCATTTTTCGTATACTAGGATGATCGCTAAACTCCCATAAATTCCTAAATCCACCGTCTATCTGATGTTAACTAATTATTTGTGCAAAGGTCTACTCTCGCTTTGTACGGCATGCACTGACGTACGATCAAAAATATTGCAAACGTAGGCTGTGTAGAGTTGAATAAAGGACGACTCAGGCTCTGCGTTTGATCTATTGTTTGTTTTTATACTCGTATATGGTGTTTTTCAAATATTTTCGATTTTCTTCTTTTCCGGCTCGTGTTTTCCATGGCATTAATTGAAATAAATAAACATTTCCCCGTGTCTAGGAACGCCCACGAAGGATATGCTTCGTTAAAATTCTCAGTACCACAATATGAACGATGAAATGAAAATAATAAAAAAAAAATTAAATTACAGCAGGCCCAGACTCGCAATTCACTTCATCAAAACCAGTTCAGACTCAGCTTCAATTTGGAAAAGAGAGGGTATTCAGTTTCAGACATGTTTTGTCGAGAACTCTTAATTTTAATTTACACGAACGAGGTTACTCGTTTGTTTTACCGTTATATAGGCGATTTCTTTATATTTTTAGTGTTCGTTATTAAAATTATTATGTTGTGTTTATTTCCTCAGCCAAGTTTGTGCGGGTATCAATTTGTTTATTTTTCTCGTTTCTTGGCAATGAGTGAAAATAAACAAATAAATACAAGTTATGCGTTCACAAAAATAAACAAGAATTCCCTTCTGCGTATCTATGGGAATTGTACGCTTTTAAGATTACGACCTAAACTTCTACATATGTGTAGTAGCCACATATCGGCGTATAACAGGGGGTGCGTGCTATCCAATTATGTATTTTGTTCATTGATCATTCTTCGTAAGGAAAAGTTTTGAAGAACAATCTGCCCTTGAGTCTATCTCTATTATTTTGCGCCTATTTTCTGATTGCTCAGAGTAGCAAGGAGATCTTGAAATAAACATTCATTCTTCCGTAATGCACTTTCTCTGAATTTATTCAGCAATCGCAGACTAGCTTCATATCTCCTTTGTTCAAAGGAATCCCTACCTGCGTCTCTAAATTTATCAAGCAATCGCAGACCTAGCCTCTAATCTCAAATCTTTCAGCAGGAAAATTCGTATTGTCATAGTCATCTTTGCCGGCCAAACGGGGGTTTCGCGGACGCTTAGTTTGGCCTGGCCTCTAGTTTGAAGGGGCCCTATTCCTCAAAGCTATTGTTTATTTTGTAGATAATTAACGATTTATCTTTAAGAAGGACCTAGGTGGACAATTGTAGGTGGACGATTGTAGGTAGACAATNTGGCCATTGAACTCTATCGAAAGCCTTTTCAAAATCGACAAAACATGCACATACATCCTTTTTAAATTCCAGGCTTCGTTCTACTAGTACCCTCATTACCCCGATTGCATCCCTCGTTCCTTTCCCTTTCTGAAATCCGAATTGGTCTTCTCCGATTTGCCCCTTAATTTTTCCTTCAATTCTTCTATTCAATACCCTCAGAATAGTATTGAAGTTTCTTCGCTACATTATTAGTGATCTAAAGCAGTGTTTCCCAATCTTTGAGAGACCGGTGATCACCCCAAAGGATTGAATACTTCAAGCGAAACACCAAGGGCAATGTTTCACTAAAATATTTGCTGTTAATGCTCGCACTTGATAAAGTAAATCCAGTTATAGTTTTTTTATGCTTGAAATGTCAATAAACGCCTTATTCCACACCTTTTTATCATGAAACATTACCTTTAATATTGGATAAACTTCGGAGAACGTGACTCGAAATCATGCTGTTTCAGTGGAGCATCGTTTGGGTGACTGATCTAGCAAATCCAACCAGCAGCTGGTGTGCCGCGTAACATAGGAGATAGGGCATTACTTTTGTTTGACCATTTGTATCAGTCTAATTTTCTTGCGATATATTAAAGCATAAGAGTAATGAGAATAGAGATATCATTTTCGTAAATATGAACTCAGAGTGAGGTACGGTTCAAATTAAAAAGAAGTATTCTAATTTTAAAGGAAAGTTCATTAACATGACACAATGGACACTCTTCTTGAAGCAGAGGAGGATTTAAGTGCACATTTCTCTGTTTAGNAAGTAGACAATTTTAGGTGGAAAATTGAAGTTAAACAATGGTAGGTAGATAATTGTAAGTTTACGATTGTAAGTAGACAATTTTAGGTGGAAAATTGAAGTTAAACAATGGTAGGTAGATAATTGTAAGTTTACGATTGTAAGTAGACAATTTTAGGTGGAAAATTGAAGTTAAACAATGGTAGGTAGATAATTGTAAGTTTACGATTGTAAGTAGACAATTTTAGGTGGAAAATTGAAGTTAAACAATGGTAGGTAGATAATTGTAAGTTTACGATTGTAAGTAGACAATTTTAGGTGGAAAATTGAAGTTAAACAATGGTAGGTAGATAATTGTAAGTTTACGATTGTAAGTAGACAATTTTAGGTGGAAAATTGAAGTTAAACAATGGTAGGTAGATAATTGTAAGTTTACGATTGTAAGTAGACAATTTTAGGTGGAAAATTGAAGTTAAACAATGGTAGGTAGATAATTGTAAGTTTACGATTGTAAGTAGACAATTTTAGGTGGAAAATTGAAGTTAAACAATGGTAGGTAGATAATTGTAAGTTTACGATTGTAAGTAGACAATTTTAGGTGGAAAATTGAAGTTAAACAATGGTAGGTAGATAATTGTAAGTTTACGATTGTAAGTAGACAATTTTAGGTGGAAAATTGAAGTTAAACAATGGTAGGTAGATAATTGTAAGTTTACGATTGTAAGTAGACAATTTTAGGTGGAAAATTGAAGTTAAACAATGGTAGGTAGATAATTGTAAGTTTACGATTGTAAGTAGACAATTTTAGGTGGAAAATTGAAGTTAAACAATGGTAGGTAGATAATTGTAAGTTTACGATTGTAAGTAGACAATTTTAGGTGGAAAATTGAAGTTAAACAATGGTAGGTAGATAATTGTAAGTTTACGATTGTAAGTAGACAATTTTAGGTGGAAAATTGAAGTTAAACAATGGTAGGTAGATAATTGTAAGTTTACGATTGTAAGTAGACAATTTTAGGTGGAAAATTGAAGTTAAACAATGGTAGGTAGATAATTGTAAGTTTACGATTGTAAGTAGACAATTTTAGGTGGAAAATTGAAGTTAAACAATGGTAGGTAGATAATTGTAAGTTTACGATTGTAAGTAGACAATTTTAGGTGGAAAATTGAAGTTAAACAATGGTAGGTAGATAATTGTAAGTTTACGATTGTAAGTAGACAATTTTAGGTGGAAAATTGAAGTTAAACAATGGTAGGTAGATAATTGTAAGTTTACGATTGTAAGTAGACAATTTTAGGTGGAAAATTGAAGTTAAACAATGGTAGGTAGATAATTGTAAGTTTACGATTGTAAGTAGACAATTTTAGGTGGAAAATTGAAGTTAAACAATGGTAGGTAGATAATTGTAAGTTTACGATTGTAAGTAGACAATTTTAGGTGGAAAATTGAAGTTAAACAATGGTAGGTAGATAATTGTAAGTTTACGATTGTAAGTAGACAATTTTAGGTGGAAAATTGAAGTTAAACAATGGTAGGTAGATAATTGTAAGTTTACGATTGTAAGTAGACAATTTTAGGTGGAAAATTGAAGTTAAACAATGGTAGGTAGATAATTGTAAGTTTACGATTGTAAGTAGACAATTTTAGGTGGAAAATTGAAGTTAAACAATGGTAGGTAGATAATTGTAAGTTTACGATTGTAAGTAGACAATTTTAGGTGGAAAATTGAAGTTAAACAATGGTAGGTAGATAATTGTAAGTTTACGATTGTAAGTAGACAATTTTAGGTGGAAAATTGAAGTTAAACAATGGTAGGTAGATAATTGTAAGTTTACGATTGTAAGTAGACAATTTTAGGTGGAAAATTGAAGTTAAACAATGGTAGGTAGATAATTGTAAGTTTACGATTGTAAGTAGACAATTTTAGGTGGAAAATTGAAGTTAAACAATGGTAGGTAGATAATTGTAAGTTTACGATTGTAAGTAGACAATTTTAGGTGGAAAATTGAAGTTAAACAATGGTAGGTAGATAATTGTAAGTTTACGATTGTAAGTAGACAATTTTAGGTGGAAAATTGAAGTTAAACAATGGTAGGTAGATAATTGTAAGTTTACGATTGTAAGTAGACAATTTTAGGTGGAAAATTGAAGTTAAACAATGGTAGGTAGATAATTGTAAGTTTACGATTGTAAGTAGACAATTTTAGGTGGAAAATTGAAGTTAAACAATGGTAGGTAGATAATTGTAAGTTTACGATTGTAAGTAGACAATTTTAGGTGGAAAATTGAAGTTAAACAATGGTAGGTAGATAATTGTAAGTTTACGATTGTAAGTAGACAATTTTAGGTGGAAAATTGAAGTTAAACAATGGTAGGTAGATAATTGTAAGTTTACGATTGTAAGTAGACAATTTTAGGTGGAAAATTGAAGTTAAACAATGGTAGGTAGATAATTGTAAGTTTACGATTGTAAGTAGACAATTTTAGGTGGAAAATTGAAGTTAAACAATGGTAGGTAGATAATTGTAAGTTTACGATTGTAAGTAGACAATTTTAGGTGGAAAATTGAAGTTAAACAATGGTAGGTAGATAATTGTAAGTTTACGATTGTAAGTAGACAATTTTAGGTGGAAAATTGAAGTTAAACAATGGTAGGTAGATAATTGTAAGTTTACGATTGTAAGTAGACAATTTTAGGTGGAAAATTGAAGTTAAACAATGGTAGGTAGATAATTGTAAGTTTACGATTGTAAGTAGACAATTTTAGGTGGAAAATTGAAGTTAAACAATGGTAGGTAGATAATTGTAAGTTTACGATTGTAAGTAGACAATTTTAGGTGGAAAATTGAAGTTAAACAATGGTAGGTAGATAATTGTAAGTTTACGATTGTAAGTAGACAATTTTAGGTGGAAAATTGAAGTTAAACAATGGTAGGTAGATAATTGTAAGTTTACGATTGTAAGTAGACAATTTTAGGTGGAAAATTGAAGTTAAACAATGGTAGGTAGATAATTGTAAGTTTACGATTGTAAGTAGACAATTTTAGGTGGAAAATTGAAGTTAAACAATGGTAGGTAGATAATTGTAAGTTTACGATTGTAAGTAGACAATTTTAGGTGGAAAATTGAAGTTAAACAATGGTAGGTAGATAATTGTAAGTTTACGATTGTAAGTAGACAATTTTAGGTGGAAAATTGAAGTTAAACAATGGTAGGTAGATAATTGTAAGTTTACGATTGTAAGTAGACAATTTTAGGTGGAAAATTGAAGTTAAACAATGGTAGGTAGATAATTGTAAGTTTACGATTGTAAGTAGACAATTTTAGGTGGAAAATTGAAGTTAAACAATGGTAGGTAGATAATTGTAAGTTTACGATTGTAAGTAGACAATTTTAGGTGGAAAATTGAAGTTAAACAATGGTAGGTAGATAATTGTAAGTTTACGATTGTAAGTAGACAATTTTAGGTGGAAAATTGAAGTTAAACAATGGTAGGTAGATAATTGTAAGTTTACGATTGTAAGTAGACAATTTTAGGTGGAAAATTGAAGTTAAACAATGGTAGGTAGATAATTGTAAGTTTACGATTGTAAGTAGACAATTTTAGGTGGAAAATTGAAGTTAAACAATGGTAGGTAGATAATTGTAAGTTTACGATTGTAAGTAGACAATTTTAGGTGGAAAATTGAAGTTAAACAATGGTAGGTAGATAATTGTAAGTTTACGATTGTAAGTAGACAATTTTAGGTGGAAAATTGAAGTTAAACAATGGTAGGTAGATAATTGTAAGTTTACGATTGTAAGTAGACAATTTTAGGTGGAAAATTGAAGTTAAACAATGGTAGGTAGATAATTGTAAGTTTACGATTGTAAGTAGACAATTTTAGGTGGAAAATTGAAGTTAAACAATGGTAGGTAGATAATTGTAAGTTTACGATTGTAAGTAGACAATTTTAGGTGGAAAATTGAAGTTAAACAATGGTAGGTAGATAATTGTAAGTTTACGATTGTAAGTAGACAATTTTAGGTGGAAAATTGAAGTTAAACAATGGTAGGTAGATAATTGTAAGTTTACGATTGTAAGTAGACAATTTTAGGTGGAAAATTGAAGTTAAACAATGGTAGGTAGATAATTGTAAGTTTACGATTGTAAGTAGACAATTTTAGGTGGAAAATTGAAGTTAAACAATGGTAGGTAGATAATTGTAAGTTTACGATTGTAAGTAGACAATTTTAGGTGGAAAATTGAAGTTAAACAATGGTAGGTAGATAATTGTAAGTTTACGATTGTAAGTAGACAATTTTAGGTGGAAAATTGAAGTTAAACAATGGTAGGTAGATAATTGTAAGTTTACGATTGTAAGTAGACAATTTTAGGTGGAAAATTGAAGTTAAACAATGGTAGGTAGATAATTGTAAGTTTACGATTGTAAGTAGACAATTTTAGGTGGAAAATTGAAGTTAAACAATGGTAGGTAGATAATTGTAAGTTTACGATTGTAAGTAGACAATTTTAGGTGGAAAATTGAAGTTAAACAATGGTAGGTAGATAATTGTAAGTTTACGATTGTAAGTAGACAATTTTAGGTGGAAAATTGAAGTTAAACAATGGTAGGTAGATAATTGTAAGTTTACGATTGTAAGTAGACAATTTTAGGTGGAAAATTGAAGTTAAACAATGGTAGGTAGATAATTGTAAGTTTACGATTGTAAGTAGACAATTTTAGGTGGAAAATTGAAGTTAAACAATGGTAGGTAGATAATTGTAAGTTTACGATTGTAAGTAGACAATTTTAGGTGGAAAATTGAAGTTAAACAATGGTAGGTAGATAATTGTAAGTTTACGATTGTAAGTAGACAATTTTAGGTGGAAAATTGAAGTTAAACAATGGTAGGTAGATAATTGTAAGTTTACGATTGTAAGTAGACAATTTTAGGTGGAAAATTGAAGTTAAACAATGGTAGGTAGATAATTGTAAGTTTACGATTGTAAGTAGACAATTTTAGGTGGAAAATTGAAGTTAAACAATGGTAGGTAGATAATTGTAAGTTTACGATTGTAAGTAGACAATTTTAGGTGGAAAATTGAAGTTAAACAATGGTAGGTAGATAATTGTAAGTTTACGATTGTAAGTAGACAATTTTAGGTGGAAAATTGAAGTTAAACAATGGTAGGTAGATAATTGTAAGTTTACGATTGTAAGTAGACAATTTTAGGTGGAAAATTGAAGTTAAACAATGGTAGGTAGATAATTGTAAGTTTACGATTGTAAGTAGACAATTTTAGGTGGAAAATTGAAGTTAAACAATGGTAGGTAGATAATTGTAAGTTTACGATTGTAAGTAGACAATTTTAGGTGGAAAATTGAAGTTAAACAATGGTAGGTAGATAATTGTAAGTTTACGATTGTAAGTAGACAATTTTAGGTGGAAAATTGAAGTTAAACAATGGTAGGTAGATAATTGTAAGTTTACGATTGTAAGTAGACAATTTTAGGTGGAAAATTGAAGTTAAACAATGGTAGGTAGATAATTGTAAGTTTACGATTGTAAGTAGACAATTTTAGGTGGAAAATTGAAGTTAAACAATGGTAGGTAGATAATTGTAAGTTTACGATTGTAAGTAGACAATTTTAGGTGGAAAATTGAAGTTAAACAATGGTAGGTAGATAATTGTAAGTTTACGATTGTAAGTAGACAATTTTAGGTGGAAAATTGAAGTTAAACAATGGTAGGTAGATAATTGTAAGTTTACGATTGTAAGTAGACAATTTTAGGTGGAAAATTGAAGTTAAACAATGGTAGGTAGATAATTGTAAGTTTACGATTGTAAGTAGACAATTTTAGGTGGAAAATTGAAGTTAAACAATGGTAGGTAGATAATTGTAAGTTTACGATTGTAAGTAGACAATTTTAGGTGGAAAATTGAAGTTAAACAATGGTAGGTAGATAATTGTAAGTTTACGATTGTAAGTAGACAATTTTAGGTGGAAAATTGAAGTTAAACAATGGTAGGTAGATAATTGTAAGTTTACGATTGTAAGTAGACAATTTTAGGTGGAAAATTGAAGTTAAACAATGGTAGGTAGATAATTGTAAGTTTACGATTGTAAGTAGACAATTTTAGGTGGAAAATTGAAGTTAAACAATGGTAGGTAGATAATTGTAAGTTTACGATTGTAAGTAGACAATTTTAGGTGGAAAATTGAAGTTAAACAATGGTAGGTAGATAATTGTAAGTTTACGATTGTAAGTAGACAATTTTAGGTGGAAAATTGAAGTTAAACAATGGTAGGTAGATAATTGTAAGTTTACGATTGTAAGTAGACAATTTTAGGTGGAAAATTGAAGTTAAACAATGGTAGGTAGATAATTGTAAGTTTACGATTGTAAGTAGACAATTTTAGGTGGAAAATTGAAGTTAAACAATGGTAGGTAGATAATTGTAAGTTTACGATTGTAAGTAGACAATTTTAGGTGGAAAATTGAAGTTAAACAATGGTAGGTAGATAATTGTAAGTTTACGATTGTAAGTAGACAATTTTAGGTGGAAAATTGAAGTTAAACAATGGTAGGTAGATAATTGTAAGTTTACGATTGTAAGTAGACAATTTTAGGTGGAAAATTGAAGTTAAACAATGGTAGGTAGATAATTGTAAGTTTACGATTGTAAGTAGACAATTTTAGGTGGAAAATTGAAGTTAAACAATGGTAGGTAGATAATTGTAAGTTTACGATTGTAAGTAGACAATTTTAGGTGGAAAATTGAAGTTAAACAATGGTAGGTAGATAATTGTAAGTTTACGATTGTAAGTAGACAATTTTAGGTGGAAAATTGAAGTTAAACAATGGTAGGTAGATAATTGTAAGTTTACGATTGTAAGTAGACAATTTTAGGTGGAAAATTGAAGTTAAACAATGGTAGGTAGATAATTGTAAGTTTACGATTGTAAGTAGACAATTTTAGGTGGAAAATTGAAGTTAAACAATGGTAGGTAGATAATTGTAAGTTTACGATTGTAAGTAGACAATTTTAGGTGGAAAATTGAAGTTAAACAATGGTAGGTAGATAATTGTAAGTTTACGATTGTAAGTAGACAATTTTAGGTGGAAAATTGAAGTTAAACAATGGTAGGTAGATAATTGTAAGTTTACGATTGTAAGTAGACAATTTTAGGTGGAAAATTGAAGTTAAACAATGGTAGGTAGATAATTGTAAGTTTACGATTGTAAGTAGACAATTTTAGGTGGAAAATTGAAGTTAAACAATGGTAGGTAGATAATTGTAAGTTTACGATTGTAAGTAGACAATTTTAGGTGGAAAATTGAAGTTAAACAATGGTAGGTAGATAATTGTAAGTTTACGATTGTAAGTAGACAATTTTAGGTGGAAAATTGAAGTTAAACAATGGTAGGTAGATAATTGTAAGTTTACGATTGTAAGTAGACAATTTTAGGTGGAAAATTGAAGTTAAACAATGGTAGGTAGATAATTGTAAGTTTACGATTGTAAGTAGACAATTTTAGGTGGAAAATTGAAGTTAAACAATGGTAGGTAGATAATTGTAAGTTTACGATTGTAAGTAGACAATTTTAGGTGGAAAATTGAAGTTAAACAATGGTAGGTAGATAATTGTAAGTTTACGATTGTAAGTAGACAATTTTAGGTGGAAAATTGAAGTTAAACAATGGTAGGTAGATAATTGTAAGTTTACGATTGTAAGTAGACAATTTTAGGTGGAAAATTGAAGTTAAACAATGGTAGGTAGATAATTGTAAGTTTACGATTGTAAGTAGACAATTTTAGGTGGAAAATTGAAGTTAAACAATGGTAGGTAGATAATTGTAAGTTTACGATTGTAAGTAGACAATTTTAGGTGGAAAATTGAAGTTAAACAATGGTAGGTAGATAATTGTAAGTTTACGATTGTAAGTAGACAATTTTAGGTGGAAAATTGAAGTTAAACAATGGTAGGTAGATAATTGTAAGTTTACGATTGTAAGTAGACAATTTTAGGTGGAAAATTGAAGTTAAACAATGGTAGGTAGATAATTGTAAGTTTACGATTGTAAGTAGACAATTTTAGGTGGAAAATTGAAGTTAAACAATGGTAGGTAGATAATTGTAAGTTTACGATTGTAAGTAGACAATTTTAGGTGGAAAATTGAAGTTAAACAATGGTAGGTAGATAATTGTAAGTTTACGATTGTAAGTAGACAATTTTAGGTGGAAAATTGAAGTTAAACAATGGTAGGTAGATAATTGTAAGTTTACGATTGTAAGTAGACAATTTTAGGTGGAAAATTGAAGTTAAACAATGGTAGGTAGATAATTGTAAGTTTACGATTGTAAGTAGACAATTTTAGGTGGAAAATTGAAGTTAAACAATGGTAGGTAGATAATTGTAAGTTTACGATTGTAAGTAGACAATTTTAGGTGGAAAATTGAAGTTAAACAATGGTAGGTAGATAATTGTAAGTTTACGATTGTAAGTAGACAATTTTAGGTGGAAAATTGAAGTTAAACAATGGTAGGTAGATAATTGTAAGTTTACGATTGTAAGTAGACAATTTTAGGTGGAAAATTGAAGTTAAACAATGGTAGGTAGATAATTGTAAGTTTACGATTGTAAGTAGACAATTTTAGGTGGAAAATTGAAGTTAAACAATGGTAGGTAGATAATTGTAAGTTTACGATTGTAAGTAGACAATTTTAGGTGGAAAATTGAAGTTAAACAATGGTAGGTAGATAATTGTAAGTTTACGATTGTAAGTAGACAATTTTAGGTGGAAAATTGAAGTTAAACAATGGTAGGTAGATAATTGTAAGTTTACGATTGTAAGTAGACAATTTTAGGTGGAAAATTGAAGTTAAACAATGGTAGGTAGATAATTGTAAGTTTACGATTGTAAGTAGACAATTTTAGGTGGAAAATTGAAGTTAAACAATGGTAGGTAGATAATTGTAAGTTTACGATTGTAAGTAGACAATTTTAGGTGGAAAATTGAAGTTAAACAATGGTAGGTAGATAATTGTAAGTTTACGATTGTAAGTAGACAATTTTAGGTGGAAAATTGAAGTTAAACAATGGTAGGTAGATAATTGTAAGTTTACGATTGTAAGTAGACAATTTTAGGTGGAAAATTGAAGTTAAACAATGGTAGGTAGATAATTGTAAGTTTACGATTGTAAGTAGACAATTTTAGGTGGAAAATTGAAGTTAAACAATGGTAGGTAGATAATTGTAAGTTTACGATTGTAAGTAGACAATTTTAGGTGGAAAATTGAAGTTAAACAATGGTAGGTAGATAATTGTAAGTTTACGATTGTAAGTAGACAATTTTAGGTGGAAAATTGAAGTTAAACAATGGTAGGTAGATAATTGTAAGTTTACGATTGTAAGTAGACAATTTTAGGTGGAAAATTGAAGTTAAACAATGGTAGGTAGATAATTGTAAGTTTACGATTGTAAGTAGACAATTTTAGGTGGAAAATTGAAGTTAAACAATGGTAGGTAGATAATTGTAAGTTTACGATTGTAAGTAGACAATTTTAGGTGGAAAATTGAAGTTAAACAATGGTAGGTAGATAATTGTAAGTTTACGATTGTAAGTAGACAATTTTAGGTGGAAAATTGAAGTTAAACAATGGTAGGTAGATAATTGTAAGTTTACGATTGTAAGTAGACAATTTTAGGTGGAAAATTGAAGTTAAACAATGGTAGGTAGATAATTGTAAGTTTACGATTGTAAGTAGACAATTTTAGGTGGAAAATTGAAGTTAAACAATGGTAGGTAGATAATTGTAAGTTTACGATTGTAAGTAGACAATTTTAGGTGGAAAATTGAAGTTAAACAATGGTAGGTAGATAATTGTAAGTTTACGATTGTAAGTAGACAATTTTAGGTGGAAAATTGAAGTTAAACAATGGTAGGTAGATAATTGTAAGTTTACGATTGTAAGTAGACAATTTTAGGTGGAAAATTGAAGTTAAACAATGGTAGGTAGATAATTGTAAGTTTACGATTGTAAGTAGACAATTTTAGGTGGAAAATTGAAGTTAAACAATGGTAGGTAGATAATTGTAAGTTTACGATTGTAAGTAGACAATTTTAGGTGGACAATTGAAGTTAAACAATGGTAGGTAGACAATTGTAAGTGAAAAATTGTAGGTATACAATCGTTTCCAGGTCCCATTCGGCAGATGCCCGGACCAGACAGCCATGAACAAGGCAGCAGCAAAGTCGAATGCCAGACTCTGATTTCTCCACTCTGTACCAAAAATAAGCTGGAAAATATTCCAACCCAGTATGGCGGTATGAATGTCCTCTGTAGCATGAACACATTTAAAATTCAAGGAAAGCAAGACGTCCTCAGCATCGCCATAATAGGATTACGTCCCAACTAAGAAGAGAGCCTTCCTAACCTGCGAACCCTCGCCGCGGAAGGTAGGTGAAGTAAATCAAATTGACAATCGGAACGTCCCCTCGCGAAAATAAGGGAGGATCTTAGCTCGCCGTTTCATTCACTCTCCCAAATTTAAACGGCTTAGCGGAGGTGGTCGTGGACTTTCTAATGGAGGACGCCTTCCTCCAGAGGGAGTCGTCTTCGAGAGCCATTGGGTTTGCATAACACGGATTCCTAATGGGCCCTCCTCTTTTGATTATGAATGCGGGTTGAAAGAGACCCGCTCGGAAACTGTCCTTTTGGGCAGAGGGGCTTTGCACAGGGAAGTTAACGTCCTCAACATCCCAACTCCTCCAAAGCAATTATCGTTCTCGTGAAGGGAAAGTGCCCGTTTTCGCCGTGCCCGAGAGACTGCTACGACCGATACGTCGTGCGGCCCGCATTCTTTTATTCTAGATGATTTCGGGGAACGGTCCGGCGCCCCGTCAGCTTTACGACGGAGGCTTTCGGAATCGCGTTTTCGTCGTTAAGGACTGCGATATGGGATGATAAAACGTAACGACGTTTCTGAGTATCGATAAGAAAGGCCCTGGAAAAGGTTATGGAGCAATGATTTGATGTGATTATGGCTTCGTTTTGTTCCGGAATCGACTGGTGGAGATTAGAGCAAGGTTAAGGTTTCATCCTCATCATCATGGATAGCCGATCGGATGATCGTTGCGATTGCATGAGCCAGGAGTTCTCAATCTGGGATACCTTAAACCCCTTGGGGTCACTGGAAGGTTGTCATGGGGTTGCTATGAATTAAGGGCGAATGGTTCTATCTTGTTGCTATGGTGATTCAAAAGTTGGCGTCTCAGATATACTTCCTCGGTATTCCGTTGATGCCGTTTAGCATAATTTACTTGCTTTTGCATGTTTGTGCTATGTGTTTATTATCATTCGTGTTTTATTAAGAGTGTTAGTCGGAATTACTTGCTTAAAAGACAAGGCAGCATTTTCTTCCTGTTTCATGTTTATATTTTGCTCTTTTTCGTAATTCGTTTCTTATTAGGACGATTAGGGGGTACAGAGTTAACGAAACACGCCAAGTGGTATTTGGTGGAACAACTTCATGATTTATTAAAGATTATGATACAAAACAAGACTTATTCCACAATAAATAATAAATAGTGCACATTTATTGCGGACTAAGTCTATTTTTGTATCATGATCTTTAATAAAACAACCAGAATTATTTGGAAAAGGTCGGCAACCTCTGATAAGTAAGCCACACTCTTTCTTAAGTCTGCATTCCGGCTTTTTCCGAGCTAGGTGGTGTAAGGGTTGCTAGAGTGTTAGCCTATTAATGCTTCCCATTGAGGTCTCGATTCCTGCATAGATCCTGAAATAGTCATAGATAGCTTACAAAGTTAATTATGAGTATGGAATCGTAAGATTAAAAATCGACCAATTAGAACTTCATTGTTATTATCATTTCCGGAAAATTTTGATTATTAAGCTACTATATAAGTTAATATATGTCTAAATTTTATAATCCAAAATTCTGTGCCATAGTCCTAAGAATCTTGTAAAAAATACGTTGCAGAATTACCGGACATGTATCTTAACTTAATGGGCAGTCGTGGCCGAGTGGTTAAGGCGACTGACTAGAAATCAGTTTCCCTCTGGGAGCGCAGGTTCGAATCCTGCCGACTGCGTTAAATTTTTACTCGTCTCGGTGGCGCAGGGATTAACATGTGTGTCGTGTTTCGTGCTCTAATTCTGCTTAAGGGGGGAGGGGGGAAGGGAGGGGTAGAGAACTGCCCCCGTCCATAAATATTTTATGTAGTCGTACCGTTTCCCAGACAGAAAATAAGCTACTTTTTATTCACCCAACTGTCCCCGGTTCGACTCCAGACGTTTCAAACTCTTTCCATAAGAAATGCACCTAAATCTCACTTTGATCGCTTGCAGGGTTTATTTCATTTGCAAAAATAAATCAGAAAGAATAGCCGTACGAAATCGAGACAAGCACCAAATTAAGGGAAATTGAATGGAAATTCTAATTATGGCCGTGAAACATTATTTTCGAATCGAAATCGCCAGAATTTCGATGAAATAAACGAAAATTTTGTGATACATTGTGGTTGTAAACAACCGGTCCCCCTGGCGACTATTTCCATTGTTGAATCCGAGCTCATGCATTTAAGTTCACTTGCAGGGTTTGTTTCTTTTGCAAAATTATATTAGAAAGAAAAGTCGCAGGAAATCGAGACAAGTACCAAGAGAGGGGAAATTGAATGAAGATTCTTAGTTTTCTCGTCGAATATTGTTTTCTGTTCAAAATTGCGAGAATATTGATAAAATAAACGAAACTTTTCTAAAACTTTATGGCAGATAACATATCGTCCTCCTGACGACTAATTCCATTGTTAAATCTAATCTCCTGCCTTTTCGTATAACACAATTAGAATTGAGGCTCGATGAGAAATGTTGGTTAATCTTTTGTAAAAATGGTAGTACTATATTTAATTATATCTCTATTCTCCGTTGAGAATCAACCGTCACTTTAGCGAGTATTATTTGAATAAGGGAAATTGATTCAGGAATTGACTCAAAGGCCGTGCTGAGTGCCCAAAAAGGTCTTGACGGCAGCAAGTTCCCAAAGTCAGCTTTAAACCCTCTTGACCCGCCATGTCAATTAATAAATTCTAATTTTGTATCGGAGATCGGAAATAACTTTAATCTTTGTTACTCCCCTAAAATAAATTATTATGACCTGTTTCACAAAGGGTTGAATTCATCATTTCGTAATGGTTACCCCTTCAAGCTCCTGTGTTCGGTTTGTTGAAAATTATTTATTTTATAGATTTATACAATTTATTCATTTTANTTTCTTTTGTTTTAATCTTCAAAGGCTCATTCCTTTACTATTTCGTTTAAAAAGAATATTACTTCGTCTTCAACATCTCCTATATTCTTGCTAACATAATACTAAAAAGATGCCCCGGGTGAGGATCGAACTCACGACCTTAAGATTATGAGACTTACGCGCTGCCTACTGCGCTACCGAGGCACTGTGGCAAGTGAATAATTCTGCATATTACTAGCACGTACTTTTGTTGGTTCTAGGGTTATAAAATTATTTGAGAGTCATTTGTTGACTTGTCTTTGATTATTTCATTATAACGAGACCAAAATCTTATATTCAAAATTAATTAACGTCAATAAAATAGCGGGGCAGGTCAAAGACTATAACATTTGGTTTAATATCATATTACTTGTAATAATATTCGAGTATCATTGTGAAAAGTGCTTCGACAACTTAGGTCATTTCGCACGTGGGCCCCCACCAGGAATCGAACCAGGGACCGCTTTCACAAAAGTCGACCACGTTGCCCACTTGGCTATTCAGGAGCCGAATGTAATAATAAATTAATTGTAGCACCTACTAGTATATTATAGTAATAATTTTAAAGTTATTATGAAATAATTNATATATCTATTACCGTATATATCTGGTCCTCCTAAGCCAGAAACAATCCGTCGTAAGATCATAGTAACCCAAAATATTTCTTATCGTTATTTATAAATTTTATTCTACTGTTTTCAAGTCATGAAAGCCTACTTTACGAAAATTTCTTAAAGGAAAATATAAGAACTGATTATCACTGTGCACTTATATGGGATAATTCATGAAATCAACATTCAACAATAGCCTTAGTCGTCAAAGTGATGGGTTGTTTATTTCCAAAAAAATTTTACGAATATTCCGTATGTTCTATCAAATTCCTCGAAAGTTTGGATCTATATCAGTATTTCACGACTAATATAAGATTCTATGATCATTTTCGTTTCCTGCGACAATTGTCTCAATTTTGTAGGACCATTGTTTCTAATTTAATTTTGTAAAAGAAACGACCTCTGCAAGTCATGAAAACGTAATTTACGTTCATGTCTTATGAAAAAGTATTTTGTGCTCCTGGGTTCAAACCCGGGCCTTTGCAGAGATGAGAAAAATTTTCCTAGTGGTTTCAGCATCGTAGAAACACATTGCAGTTTGTTTCAGATTTCTTAGTGAAGCCGTTTCTGAGATAAATAGGGGGACGGACGGACAGACATTTGCTTTTATATATGTAATTATGGTCTCTTAAAATATAACTTGACTCATTTTCTAACGAAGGCATTGTTGCCAGATTGATTTATCTGGGTAAGTGAAATATCTGAAAGAAGTATCAGAAATATAGTATATATTTCATAAACATAAGGAAATGGATATTAAAATGTATTTATAGACAGCGATTAGTGACATAAATATTGTAAAGCACTTATTTATAGTAAAGAATCTGGTCCAATAGAATTGGCAACGCAGCAAATAAGTGCAGTTATCAATGTTGTGAGTTGTGACCTCGAGTCTTATGTTTTTTGAGTCTTATACCACGTTGTGCTGTCAGCGGAAGTGTGTGGGAGTTAAAGCTACATTAAATATAGCCTATGAGTTTCTTGATTTAGTAGTTTCGTGGAAATATTTGGGATAGGTTAGGGTTTAAGATAATTAATTTATGGGTTACCTCCGGCACGAAAGATGTATTTTTTCATGTCGATGATGAAATCCATGAAAATTTATGTTTATCGTCTGGTTTAAGGGTGGATTGTATTATTGTAAGTCTGCATGTACTCTGAGATGCTATCGTCGGAAAAACATGAAAAAATCATAATCCGTGACATAAACGCAAATTTCGCGATTATCCCCGAAACTTATTTGCATCCTTACGACAAAAGAAGCCATAACGTGTTGCATGGACCCTGAGACGCTATCATGGCGACTTCCCTGCAGATCTTCAAAGTCACCCAGTTCCACATTTACGATGTCATTCATATCCGTCCTAGCGATGTACATCATCATCATCATCATCATAAAATTCTAAACTGAATTCCATATTTGCCCACTTTGTTAAAACCATTGGGGTGGAAAGAGGACAAAGGAAGAATACGCCATAAAAAGGGCAACTTTCGAGTAAGAAGGCGACTTTTATAGAAGGGGAAACTGTTCGTTTTCGTCCGTCGAAATGTAAAAAGAACGAATTTCCCTGGATTTTGGCCAAGTTTATTCGTTAAGTTCTCCGTGCTTTATTGGTGTGCATTACTGCGTAATGTCGATTTTCCTATTTGAGTGCAGAGTCGAGTTCGTTTCTGGGATTATTCCGCAGGCAAGTGAAATGAGCGCTCCATTTTTGAAGATTTGCAGCTTGTATTTTGAGCTATCTGTCTGTATGTACAGTATTCAACCCGAAGGCTGGTCATTATCGAGAAGAAATATATCAAGCTGAAGTTTAACGCAGTTTGATACTTGATTAGGAATACGTGCGATATAAGATTCACAATAGTATGTTGTAAGGATATAAGCAATATTTGTCATTTATCTTTTGGTACGTGATATAGAAAAAGGTATCTTTTATATATTTTGCCTCAGTCTTGTTGATGGCCGTGATAATGCGAAAGCTACTGATTGTGAGAGATGAGTCACGCTGAATAATAGCATTAATTAAGGTTTCTCCGAATGGAATGTTACGAAAAGTGTTACTCGTAGAGTCATTGTGCTTCCCTAACGTAGGCTTGTTCTGCATATAGCATCCTGGTTTACCGAGGAAAGCAAGGGCAAACTACCTCACTCCTCATCTTGCCTAGTAAGCATCATTTCCCTCTCCTAGCTCTTCGTAGCTGTTGGTAGAGGGAATGAAGTCCCAACCGGCCTCTTGGCTGAGAACTTTACAGATATGGCGATACATACTTGTATTTAACTCAGTGTGGTGTGGAATATAAATATATCATGTCTTTCTTTCTGCTTTAAATTTGTGGCTTAGTTTATAGCTCAGTGTTTACAGTATCGAACAATTTTAAGGAAAGTGAGTGATCGGTTAATAAAAATAATCCGTTCACAGACAACGTTTACTGCTTGTATTGATCGTTAACCGATCGCTGATTTACCATATATTTTTATGGAAATTGGATGGATTAGTTCTTGGGTCACAAAGGAATAAAAACAGTGCATTTACATATGAACAGTTATCCAATAATATGACTATGTGAATGATAAGGGATTCTCACGTCCAGTAGAGAATCTGTCATGTATTTTCATTGGGATAAATAAGAACTTCTGTGCCTCGGTAGCGCAGTAGGCAGCGCGTAAGTCTCATAATCTTAAGGTCGTGAGTTCGATCCTCATCCGGGGCATCTTTTTATTTTTACGTATAGAAAAGTATATTGTATAGAAAAGAGGAAATGAATATAGCAGATATTTATCCCTAATGTTCCGTAAAAAGTTAAGTTTGAGGTATTTTGGAGTAACGTTATTGGTTATCGAAGTCGCTGAAATCCATCTATTTTTAATCATTAAAACGCTCCATTAGAGTGAACTTTTTACTATACCACGTAAAAACAACCTACATACGACTATGGTTTCGTAGCATGGCTACATCATGATGTAGCCATCATTCCCGGAGCTGTCTTAATCATTGTTCCTTTCCCCGTTTCGACTAAATATTACCAACAATCATTCCCGGAGCTGTCTTAATCATTGTTCCTTTCCCCGTTTCGACTACAGATTACCAACAATCATTCCCGGAGCTGTCTTAATCATTGTTACTTTCTCTGTTTCGACTAAAGATCATAAACAATCGTTCTCGGCTGGCACAATCCGGCCACGTTAATTGTTACATGACGGCATTATTGTTGCGACGTTCATTGTGTTCGATCCTCTCCTGGGGCATCTTTTTACCATACAGTGCCTATAAAGAGTTCCTGCAGCCATATCTATACCATGAAAGAGGAAACTTTGTTTCAATCTTAGCCAAATTGAAGACGATTTATCATTAGGTCTTAGAGAAGATTATATTATTTATTTGTCATTTTGTATAGGATAGAGGAAATGTATATTTCTTGATGTCTCAATCTTCTTTATGCCAGTGGTGACATTAGGGTGCTGAGGTATGTACTACTGATGCTGAATGACGATTTTCATTTTCTTCTTTAATCAAAGGCTCGGCATTGTCGCTGTAACCAATTTGTCATGTTTTATGCTATTTTCGTGAGCTGCAGGTAATTCTCAGTATCCATCAGTTCTTGTGCCCTGTTTAAATACTGCACCCTTGGTCTTCCTTTCCTCCAGAGCACCTTTCCCCGCCATCGCATCGACAAAAAAGCTATTGCGTCCAAGCAGGTGTCCTAAACATTTTATATTTCTTTTTTCCATTATATTGAGTAGAGTTCTCTTTTCATTAATTTCCTATAAAGCATTTTCATTACTTTTCCTCTCTGTTCAGCTTATCTGTAGCATTCAAATCCACATTTCTACTGCTTCTAATTGCGTTTTTTTCCCGTTTCCGGAGGGTCCAACTCTCGCTTCCGTAGAACTGAGTACTCCGTACGGACGTTCTTGCAAACATTTCCCGAGTTTCGGTATCCATGTGATTGTCTGTTAGATGGTTTCTCTTATTTTGAAAGGCCTCTTTTGCTGTTGCCACTTTTCTTTACCTCTGCTCAACATCGTTCGGGATTTAGAAAAGGTGCCGCGAAAGGCGATACGTTTTGAGAAGAATTGCTACGGGAAATCAGTGAGCGTTACTCAGATGCATCAGGACGTAGTATGGGAATCTTTAGAAGTTAGAAGATTTAAACAAAGGATTCATTTACTGGATAAATTTAGAAAAAGCTCGTTCAGAGTGATGTAGCCGATATAATGCGTCCATCATGTTACATACGCCGTCACAATAATATCATCAGTAAATTTAATACTGTACATGCTCGGGTCGTGTATTTTTATTTCTCTTGTTTTTTCCTTCATTTTTTCTATACTTTCCTCAATAAATACGTTGAATAAAAATGGTGAAGACAGAAAAATTCAGTTTGGTAGCCTTTAATGAATGTTATAAAAAGTTTTCATTGATTCACTGTGATCCTGTTACCATAGCTTGATGAATGCATTATTTATCATTTGTCTTTTGGTACGGGATAGAGAAAAGTGTATCTTTTATATACTTTTGTCTCAATCTTATTCATGGCTGTGATGATATGGAAGCTACTGAGATATGAGTTATGCTGAATAATAGCATTAATTAAGGTTTCTCCTTATCGAATGTTACGAAAAGCGTTACTCGTAGAGTCATTGTGCTTCACTAATGTGGGCTTGTTCTGCTTATAGCATCCTGGTTTAGTGAGGAAAGCAAGGGCAAACTACCTCACTCCTCATCTCGCCTAGTAGGCCTCATTTCCATAACGTTCGTAGCTGATGGTGGAGGGGATGAGGTCCCAACCGTCCTAAGGGCTGAATACTTAAAAGACTGACAGAGTCACTGTCTGTCAGCTGCACTTATGTGGACTTGTTCCATTCATAAGCATTTTGGTTGACTGAGGAAAGTATTGCGATGGTGGAGGGCTTGAGGTTCAAACCGGTCCCCGACTGATATACTATCAGGGTTCTCTGGTTAATGTCTTTGATAGGGAATGCGTCAGTCGCTCGCGGAGCTTACATAGGAAGCGGATTCCTCCAGCATAAGGGGAGAAAGAGGTCGGACTCAGTGAGATGTGCATCGGGATCCCGTCTAATATTGAGCCCACCATATTGTTGTCCCTTGCCATCTCAGGGTATGACGCAGGCGCGATGCAAGCAAGGGAAGCCGGGAAATGCCTTGAAAAGCGATTACGCGAGGCTTCGAACTTAGACTCTGATTTCCATGATCTGCGCTTAGCAACGGTAGATGTACGGGGTGGAATTGATGAGTGACATGCGGAAGCATATGCTAGTGCCTCTCACTTTATTTCATCACTGCAGTTGATCTAAATATGTAGTTGAAGCATTTGTGATACGATTTTCGAGTATGAGACTGGTATAGTACGGGATATAAAGGATATCATGATTAACATAAAATATATCTGCGGTGAAAAAAGGTCGCGATTTAATGTAAAAATCGACTATACTTGTTATGGAAAAAAATTTCCTTTGAGATTTTTCAATTTGATGGTTTCATGCCGTTCGGTTTTGAGTTGAGCTACCCAATGAATTTAATGGAAATGTAAATTACCATGAAGGTAAAACTGTGGAAAAAATATCGGGTAATTGGTTACAATAATAACATCAACAATAATAACAATAACAACAACAATGATGATGATGATGCTGCTGACGATAATGATGGTGACGATGGCGATGATGATAGCGACAATGCTGATGATAACAATAATAATAATACGTCATTACATTAATAATGAACGTCATCGTGGGTTTTTCTCTGTAAGTCTAAGTTGTTTTGTTTTGTATTTATGAGCTTTATAGAAAAAATTCAGAGTTTAGGAGTAAGAGAGGCCCATTGGCCTAACCTTCCCGAAAAGGATTAAATACATAAATTAATTAATTTAATAGGTAACGAGCAAGCTTCCTTCTATCCTTGGCACGGAAGATATACCACGGTATTCTGTTCAAGCTTATATATTTTATATGTTTATAAATATATAATGACAAAAAATAGGCAGCGGAAAGTTACCATCGAGATAAAATAAGAAATAAAACACCCTGCCTGGTATTCACCGTTGTCCGAAAGGAATATCCCCAAAAAATTCCAAAGTTAAATTGTTTACTGCATACTACTAATATAACTAAGCCTTTAATTTATTTTCTAACCTTCAATATTAGTGTTTAAAACTTCGTTGTGCTTTGTAAAGCGTTCAATGGAGGCCACTCAGAAATAGACTGCTCTGAATGCCACATGCTGGCGGCAACAGGAGCTAAAGAGTGTAGTAATCCCACAATGCATTGTCTACGGATGTAAATCATATCAAATGTTGTAACGTTCCCTACAATCCACGTGTTACATGTTTCCAAGTTAATCCAGAGGTTTATGCTTGTAGTGAACGGGAGTATTCAGAAATTCGCCGAACAGCTTTAATCTCATGCTGGAAGCAGTAATTCTGAGAAAGCCTAGTATTAATAGCGAATAGACTCTGTAAGCAACAAAGTTAACGATCTGCATACAAGTAAAACAGAAACTAGTAATAGTAGTAGAATAGTAATAAAAGTTAAACATAGACTAAGCTGAGTTAAGAATATTTTCCATGGATGCTGTAGCATTACTAATTTAATACAAATGCTTGTGTTTACGTAATAAAAAAGGGAAGCATCACGAGGAAAAACTAATACAGGGTTTCGCAAATGAAATTATCGTCGAGGCAAACTTGTGCATACAAATACGCATTTTCTGCTTTATATCACCGTAAACTCAGTTCGCGGGGCATTAACCCAGCGCTCCACTCAGCACCCCTCGAAATCTTCGAGCCAACCTTCTATTTTCCCCTATCTTCTCCATTAACATTTTGATTGGGGCGGGCGGATGTAGGCTGAGCGAAAGACCAACTTCGAATCAGACGGCGCATATCATTTCCAAAAGCATAGGATCCCTTTTAAACTAGGAGCAGTCGCGAGTCTTCCGTTTGGAGGCCCACGGGACACTACCCACTCTTTATCTCTCCGAATCCCTTGATATCTACATTACTTCCCATCCCATTGCACGGTTCTTACGTGTGGTGGTACGGTATTATAAAAGTTGTTTATTTACCATTGAAATCACACTCGTTTAGTTATTTATCTATGCTATTTTCGTGGATTTCCATAAAAATGCATTGGCGCAGAACGAGGAAATTAATTCCATAGGCTTCCAGAAGGTTTATCTTAATCATGTCGTCGATGAAGGGTCAATGCTCAATCAAACTTACATTTTACCGAAAGAATCTTTAGTTCCATTCCAGACAACTCGAAAATTTCAATTGAAAATAGACGCGAGGTTAATTTTTATCGTTAGTTTACAGCTTTCCGCGAACGATAGGGGAAAGTAATCGATTAAGGAAGTAGAGTTATGGCGCATGCACCCCGTGCCACACGCCGAAATTCGGCTTGCAGGTTACATATGAAGAGTTAGGTTATGTGAAGTTTGATTTTCAACCACGGTGCTCAAAATTTGGTCACCTAAGAGACGATGGAACGAGTCATCAGTAAGTAACAGCAATCATTCTAAATTGGCTGAAGGAAATGTAAATAAATACAAAAAATATCGGAAATTATTGTAGTTGTTTGTGTTACAGTTTAGGCTATAAAATTGAATTACATTATTATGGTGTATTGTAGTAACGTTGTATCGCACAGTTGGCAAGAATCGAAAAATGCTGGCTGAGAAGCCAAAATGTTTTTTTTTAAGTGAGGGACGAAATTTTTAAGCATAAACTGAGAATGATCCTCAATGTTATCAATTATTATTAAGTTAGCCATTAAAGTTGAGTTTTGTGCATAGCAACTCGTGTAAAGTTACGACGAAAGTCAGCCGATAGCTGGTCAAATCTTGATTTTGGTCGCAAAACGTTAGATAATTATATATCCATCTACTCCTCTAATATGCTAAGTAAAAATTTCCTAGTACGCTCTAAAATTGCTATGGGGTAATTTTATAGCCTTTGTAGCCGGAATATAACATGATAATAACTAAAAAGATGATATAAGACAGCCGAATAGGCAGCGCGACTGAATTCGGGATGGCCGTGGCGCTCAGCCGGCCCATGCCGCGCAGTCGAAAAAGCCGCGGCAAACCCAGGGAAGTTGGTGAATCGAAACAGTTTCTTCAGAATCTATATTTAGAAACCTTATAAATTGACGTAGCATATATCTTATGCTACGTCAATTAAGTACGTTTTACGTTTTAGTACGTAGTACGTTATTAAGTACGTTTTAGTACGTAGTACGTTACGTTTAAGAACAATTACGTACGTTTGATAGTTCGGAGCCGTTTTCCTTACTTAATCTCAAAAACTGGCCGAAAAATCTGTCCGCCATTTCGTTACGTTAAATGAGTAGAGGTCCATCATTGAGCGCAAAGGCTGTAACGAATGAAAAGACCAGAAATCATACAAAAATACGGCATAATCGGATTTTCTACAAGTTTTCTCCAACAACTTCTATATCGCAGCAGACTCGAAAGTTTTTCCGAGAAATACGAAAACATCTTTCTGTGAAATTTGACCAAGTTTGACACCCTGTATCTACGAATAACGAAGAATTGAAAACAATGTAACAAAATTCAATCCTTTCTGAATAACTATGCAAAGTTTCAACAACAAAATTCAATATTTTCTGAATAACTTTGCAAAGTTTCACGTTCCCCATTAAAAAAAAGCATTTTTGACCTTTTGGCCGTTTTTATCGATTCTATCCCACTGTGTAACATTGCAATATTTTCAAATTTTCCCTGGTTTGATTAATTATCATCAAACAAGATTTGAGCGATATTCAGGTGTAATGCAAAAATCATTAAATACGTAAAGAAATGTTCTTGTAATGTTTTTAGGTACAGCTGCTCTTCTAATAGATATCTAATGACGGAATTCGAAGGAAATCCAAAAGTTTGCCAGAGGAAACTCATTGTTGTCCGCATGAAGCCATTGTTAACTCTCACGCGGGGATCTGCGGAGACTTTTCATTGTTGTAAACTTGCAACAATGCTGCACGACAATAGCACATTCTCATGCTTCAGTTAAAAATATTTCCAGACGTAGTGGAGCTTGATTTCGGAAACTTTTTGAATGCCTCTATAATATACTTAATTGTAGTAAAAAACCAATGACGATAGTGCAACTTTAATCATTTTTACAGGACGCATTCACTCGGACAATGTTTTGTTATTGGCATTTGCTTTGTCGCACTTCATTCGTCATTGTTGAATTTTTAACATCAGCCTCTTCGTTTTATATGCATGAGATGTACTGCAGTTATTCATACAGGCGGAAAACACTGCGCATTATTTACGCATCCTGAATATTTTAGATCAAACATCGGATCGCATACACCGAGGGCATTTCCATACCTTTGTCGTAGAGAAAATTTGAATTTTTTTACGTTTTTAATGATAACCATGTTAGAAATTTGGACTGCGGTTCTAACACAGCATTTCGGATTCCCTGTGATGATTTGCTCTTTTTTGAATCCTGTTTCAAATGATCATAAAAGGCCATTCTCTTCATTATTTACTCATCGGAGTATTGCAATTGTTAGCATTGCGTATCATTGAGTACTGAAAAAGTCTGAATAGCATTGTTGATTATGTATTTTGTTGATATTCTATTGTTGTAACACATCGTTAACAGCGCATTATTTAACGGGAATTTATTCAGTTTATTACATGAGTGAAGAGTGATTGAAACGAGACCTCTTTTTGTGGGGTCAACGAGGCCCCATGGTGTGGGGTTAGAGATACCCCACGAAGTATGTATTTAATCTTCCTAGTCTTTTACAAGTACTACAATTATGTGTGACCATACTGAAATAGTAAGTGACTATTGCTTTTAAATTCGAACCTATAAACATATAACATACATAGATGAATAACTTAGAGGTGGGAAACAATTCTCCATCGGAAGGTCTGATATGAAATCATCAGAGGCTACAATTTAGCAATTATTGCATGCGTTAAAATAGTTTTCATTAGTTATTAACTATCTGAAGTGCCCGTTGATTCTCAACGGTTAAAATTTGAAAACGCATGAGCTCGGATCCAACAATGGAATTAGTCGTCAGGGGGACGGTTCGTTTACAAACTGAAAATTTTAGAAAAGTTTCGTTTTATTGATCAAGACTCTCAAAATTTGAACAGAAAACATTGTTCTATGGCCAAAGTAAGAATGCTTATTCAATTTCCCTTCTTTTGTAGCCTGTCTCGTTTTTATGCGACTATTCTTTGTTATTTAATTTTACAAATGAAATAAACCATGCGATAAAAGTGAACTAAAATGCAACAATGGAATTAGTTGTCAGGGTGTGCAACCACGAAATATCACAAATTGTTCTTCTATTTCATCAAAATTCTAGCAATTTCGAATCAATGAATCTAAAGCAATGTTCCACGACAAAAATAAGAATTCTCATCCAATATCCCTTCTTTCGGTGCTTGTCTCGATTTCGTATGGCTATTTTTTCTAATTTAATTTACAAAAGAAATAAACCATGCAAGCGACAAAAGTGAGCTTTACGTGCATTTCTTATGGAAACAGTTCTAAACGTCTGGAGTCGAACCGGGGACTATTAGGCGAATAAAAGGTATCCCATTATCTGCCCGGGGAAGACATTTAACTTTCTTAAAAGTTAGAAATCTGTGCAAAATCTGGTTCTCGAGTTATAAGCAAACATACACATACACCCATCCAAACATTCTACTTTATATATTATATCTTCGAGATTTGATTCGAAATATTTAAACAACTCAAGTTCTAGCGCTACAAGCGTTAGGATATTTAACCTTTACATTTCATGGTTGCAATTCTACAATTTATGGTTCGATTAACTAATCATAACCTTCATTGTTACCCGCAGTATCGGGCACAAACACTTTCAGGAATTCATATCGCGCGATGTTATTCCCGAATCGAATTTTCTCTTAACCTTACCATTCATCAGATCGTAGCACTTAAGGAGGGGGATATTCCCCGCGGTTAGATGAGCCCCCCCTCTTTATCTCTTCCATTTCTCATTCCCGAAAACTCCATCCCGGCGATCGATGAATTAAGTTCTTCCCCGCGGAATCTTCGGGGATTGTTTTTTTAAGAAAAAAAGAGAGAAGGGGGGCGAAGGGTTACGGGGGTGGGCGAGCTAGGATTAGAAGCTTTTGGTAGCGGAGGAGCAAGTTTATGTGGAGAGGGCTGCACACGGCACGCCGTCCAATATATCAGTGGCTGATCCAGCTGCCGGTTTCTAGAGGGCGGTTTTCGCGAAAGTGGGCTCCTCTCCGGAGAGTGGGGAAGGAATTTTGAGAGATCTGGAGCATTAGAGGCGGGACAAGGAGGATGGGTTTGGGAGATTTGGGGGGGGGGGGGTGACGTCTGGAGTCATATATCAATGGCGGATCCAGGCGGTGGGTTCGAGAGGAATGGTCAGACGTTTTAGGTGCGTGTACTCTCTCTGTGCGTGCGTGTGGGGTGACATTCTCAAGAGGGGATATTTTCCGCGCGATTGGAATTTTTAAAGGAAAGGTTGGGAAATCTTTAAGAGAAGTTGATGCTATAGGCTTGGAAATCATAAGTAGTACTGTTTGAAGTGCTTTGACTGCTTTTCGAGCGTAGGCCCCCACTGGGATTCGAACCCGGGAATCGCTTTCACCAATAAGTTCTGATGTGCGTTACTTAGAGAGAAATTCATTGTTTTCTCCCATTTGGAAAGACAAAGAAATTTTGACGAAATATTTCTTATGATTTTCTTAGATCAATGCGTCATTAATTCTGAATGCTATCAAGCGATACTCGGTGGAATTTCATATCAATCAAACAGTATTTAATGACAAAACGTGCGCAAAATCCACTCCGAAGCCGGTGAACGTGAGCTTAATAATGTTGTGCATTTTGCGCAAGTTCTGTCATCAAATACTGTCATTAATTCTGTTATTGTCGTGAGAACTTACGTGCACATTAATTGTTGTCACTAGGTTTGCTATCGATTATTGTTGCCATGGCATTGCTTGGTAGTGCTAAATGTTGCCATGAAATTTTTGATAAACTTGGCTTCTTTTTACACAAAATTTTGGCTGGAGATTGAAAAAATGCTAATGCACGAGTGCTAGACATCTCCGGGTTTTCATCGGTTCACTATGATGCATATTCGTATACACCTACATCAATACCCTGCAAGACTTCTTTGGCAGGGGGCGCAAACACCAAGCGTTCGAGTTATCTCTTTAGCTTATTGTTATCGCGTATCGTTCGCGGAAAGAATGGGTCCCTAAAACTACTTGTCCTCACATCTATTTCTAGTATTTTACCCTCATTGTCTTATCGGCCGAAGAAGCAGGGGGGTCTCATAATACCATCTACGTCTTCCGCAAATACTTTCTCATGGATTTATCAAACAATCGCAGTCTAATCTCCTTTCTTTCTAGGATTCCCAACCTGCGTCTGAGAGCACTGGCTTAACGCTTGGTTATCTATCGTAGCACTTTTTAACTACTTTTATCGCCTTTCATTTTCTCGGGTTGGTGGGTACACGTTTCATCCGCTGGGTCCCATATACTCGCCGCATATTCCAGATAGGGCATAACTAAAATAACGCGAACATAACGGGCATGAAATAACATCGCCCCCTAACCTTTTCATCACATAAATTACATAAATCGTATAAACAGTATAAATTCATTCACAAGAATTAGATTAAATGGTCTTGATGCAACAATTCGTATTATATATACGAAAAGCAAAATGTTGGTCCGTCCGTCTGTCCGTCCCTTTCTCTATCTCAGACACGGCTTGATGCAGAGATACGAAACAAACTGCATTATGTGTCTTCCACTTAGTAAGTCCCACGAAAACAGTTCGATTCGAGATTGCGAGAATTTTGATGAAATAAACGGGAAATTACATGCGGAAGTGGTGCCCTCTTAGGTGGCAGCACTAATATTAATCCTGACTAATTCTATGGATGCATTAATGATCGGAATTTGAATAACTAATTTTATATATTTTCGTGATGAATTATTTTAAGAGTACATTTCAACTAACCATATCTGTCATTTGTAATTTTGGCTGACTTAAAGTAATAAATAATTAACATTTATAAATAATTGAAATTATTTTAATATCGTTTTCTTTTTGCTTAAGCGTCTGTAGCAACGAAGTGCTGTTTATAGCAACGTAGATGGTTATGAATGTTAACGTAAAAGAAAAGGGATTTGCATAAGTGTGTCACTTGAAATTGTGTCAGTTAATTTAAGAGATTCTCAGTGCATTGGTACGTTATAGTAGATAGTATTTATTTGTATTTATCAGTTCCGTCATGCTTGACGGGGGCGTTTGCCATTACATTTATAAACAGCATAACAATAAAATCTCTCACTCCTATCAACAATGTCAGGGACTTTGTTTGACAACAAAAATACATTGTTTAAAGTGAAAGAAAATTCTATATATCGCCTGTTTACTTTAGTTAATTCTAATGTCCATAGATTCACACATATGTACCGATGTTTGCATTATAAAAGTTGATTTTTACACCTTTTAAATTCTATCGACTCTGTTGTTAATTTCTCTTCATATATATGTAACACCTTCTAATCTTACACGATCCCTTTCGACCCGTAAAAGTTATTTCGACAGCTTCCAGCCGCAACTAAAATTGATAGCTCGAAAACTTCCCTGTGGACCATTATTATCTCTCTCGATGCGAGTAGATATAGAACCCGAATGACTTCTTAAAGAGCGATTAAGTCAAAACGAGGAAATAAGCGTCGTCGAATCCCATTTATTCCCTCTGTATTAGTTAATCATATTTATAGGGCTTATAGACCAGTTTCATATGCGTTTAACGATGTAATACTTGCCCAATTCCGACATTAAATTAGCTTAGTTGGAGCTATAAGCTTCGAAGGGTCCAATTAAAGTCCTGGAACATAAGATGGCTCGATTACCACCATATGCGAGCTGTTAATGTATCTGATATGGAAATTCATTGCGGTTTATCGAAGTGTTGATAGATGGAGTGGGATGCTCTATACCGATGTTGATCTCGTGTCATGAAAATACCTATGGAAAAGAAAGTGCCATATCATCTGCGTATTTTCATTTTCTAATAAAATATTTGGACAATTTTAACATTTTTTTCGTAAATAAAAGTTCCATAATTTTTCAATTCATTGAGATAAACTTAGTTATGTAGACTAGGACTCAACTACTACGGTGTGTCTCAAAAGCCACTATTTATTTCAATGAAATCTTATCTTTTTAAGTATTATATTGTCTTAAAAATAGTATAGACAATTGATTGCTATTTACGACACCCTGTAGTTTTCGTAAGGATAGCACTGTAGAATATTTAGAAAAAAATTATTCAGTTTGCAAATTATCTGCAATCACAACCATGCATTCATGATGAACTCACGTTGCGAACTAGCAAAACCTCCATTGTGGAATGCGAAACATTTTCCGCATCTTTTGACTCACTTTGACTTTCTAGCTAAAATCATTAGCTGCCAAAATTTTTGAAATGGGAATGAGGCTTACTAGGGCAGGTGAGGAGTAAGGTTGTGTGCTCATGTTTTCTTCACTGAACCAGAATGCTATGAGTGGAAACATACACGTGAATAAAACACAACGATACAGGAGGGAATGAGCCCTACTATAATGGATGAGGAGTGAGGTATTTTTCCCCTGCTTTTCTCACTGAACCAGAACGCTATGTGTAGAAACGTCCACATGAATCCAGATCCTATGATGAACTTGTTCCATAGTATTCGACATGGAGAGACCTAAATTAATTCAGCATCTTTCTTATCTTCAGTATTTGAACATACTGCCGACATATGAACTCAGATACGTATCTGAGAGGTATCCTGGAAGATGAGAGGTCTACGAGATATCTTTAATACATCTCTGAGATGTTGTTTCTGCATGTGGATGGGAATAGAGTAAGTGATATCATATACTTTTCTGAAGTACTTTTCTCAACCAGAAAGCGGATGGAATAATTCCGTTGAACTTACGGTTAAAAGAACCCGCATTATCATCAATCTTGCATGACTATGGCAGCGAAACACCTTTATTTCTCTCGTATTTCGTTTTGGTCGAAACAATCGCGCTCAAGATCTTTTCCTTTGGTTTTGATAACGTGAAATGTATGGCAGCACGATGTCAGTGACCGCGAGACCGAGGTGGAAGTCCCCGCCTGAAGGAAGTTAACTCTTTCGCTGCAATTTTAATGGAGCGAATGTGTCAGCGCACTCTTCAACTGTTTTTTCCAACTGTCTCACTTCAGCCGGTTTTTTTTTTTGCTTTTCCAAAGTTCGAAAAAATATGTAAATTTCAGCGAACTCTTATGACTTTAGATTTTCGAACCATTTTGTGAAGGTGATTTATGTCTTATAATGCTCCGAGCGAACCTCCAAAGGGTCTCGAAATTGTATTTTTTTGCGTCATTCTGGAAATATTTCGCTTCTTTAAAAAGGGTCTGCTGTCTATTGCGTAGCAAAAGTTGAAAGTTTTCTTGTATTCATCATATGCATGATCGAGGGGCTTGAAGCAGTTTGAGAAAAGATTCTAATTTTTTGCTAAAGCTTTGGGAACGAACGAGGAATACTTTTCTTTGCAAAAAAGGATAGGTTTGTTTTCTCGTATGCCAAGTTTTCTTCTCTTTCCCTCATCTGCTGAAGCAAATGCATGGGATTGGGCCTTGGGCTTCATTTATCTCCATGGTTACTCCTCGCTCTGTAGAAATTCCGCCTTTATTTTTTATGTTGGTACGCTCGCCTTGAAGCGCGAGTAAAGTTGTTTTCTACGGTTTTTTCTCTTCACTAAGCCGAAACGAATGTATATTCTCATTTAGTTACTTGAATATTAGGGTTTGAGTCCGAAAAAAACTTATTTACATTTTTAAAGTAGGTATACTATAGGAATTAACTAGCTGGAAAATAGATATAGTATTGAATATAGTACTTCTACCGGGTGTAGGCATAAACGCAGATTTACTCAACGAAAAGAATATTTATTAAGTTCATCATTTTTAAATCCCTTAGGCAAATATGAGCCGATTAATAACACAAGTGAAAAATGCCGTATTTGTGTCCCTGCGATTGGTCAATTCAAATAATTCATTTGCAACTGTAATTTCTAAAGTCTGATAAAATATCTTTCTCTTCACAGTCTATCACTGATTATTACCATGTATTTAATATGTTTATAATATGTACTATCAATTACCAATGCATTATTAGGGGAAAATGCATTAGCTCGGACTCAACAATGGAATTAGTCGGCAAGGGAACGGTTTGTTTATAACCTCAAAAGTTTAGAACAGTTTCCTCTATTTTGTCAAAATTCTTGCAATTTTAAATAGAAAGCAATGTTTCAGGACCAAAATAAAAATTTTCATTCAATTTTTCTTGTTTTGGTACTTGTCTCGATTTCATGCGACTATTCTTTCTTGTTTAATTTTGCAAAAGAAACAAATCATGCAAGCGATAAAAGTGAGTTTCACATCCATTTCTTATGGAAACTGTTCTAAACGTCTGGAGTCGAATCGGGGTCAGTTAGGTGAATAAATAGTAGCCTATTTTCTAATATGGGAAGGCATTTATAAACCTCGAAAGTTTGAAAGTAGTGCGAGTTCTGGTTCTCGAGTTTTAGGCGGACAAACATACATACACACACTCAAAGATAAGACATACATAAATGTATAGAGGCTGAATAATCAGGTTTTAAACTTCTCGTGAGTCTTTTAAAGGGAGGACGAAAGACGTTCTCGAGATTATGAAAATACTTCAACAATGACTTTGTGAATATTATATTATTGCCAACAATCACCCGTTGTTTGTTAAAATCCTACCTAACGACTATTTTAAACGGCTCAGTTAATTATACTTAACCAATTTACTCCCCCTGAATTTCAATCCAAATGATTGTTGTTGGAAGTGGTCCAACAATGAGGTTATTGTTGCCAACCTGAAGTTTAGGCCCCCTCGTTGAACCTTGTAAATTTAAGTAATCTCAGACTAATGGCTCATTTTTTTTCAGTACACCGTGGTCTTGCTTTACTATCATTGCGAAAATCAGTGCAAATTCAATTTTAGAGATAGTTTATCCTGCAAAAACCCAGGAAGTTGTCTTAGCTGATTTAATGATTTCGTTAGCTTTGTGTGCATAGTAAGGGAAGGAACCCACAATAGATTTTTGCAGTGTGTACGAATTTCTCGTGAGTTCGAAAAGTGATTCTCGTGCGGATAAAATAGCCGAAAATTTATATTCTTTGGATATTAGCAAAGCTATCGAAATGTTATCTAGTTTTCTTGTGAAAAGTTGAACGCTACGTTCTTCTAATGTTATGGAATGCCACAAAGTGACCGTCTAATTGGAAAACATCAAAATCACTCGTCAATTATACATTTTATTCCTGTAACCGGAATAGGTTGGCAAAAATTTTTCCTTAGTACAAGGAAGATATTACTTAAGAAGCTAATACCCGAACGCCTTGTATAGAAACATACCACGATCACATAGTTAAGAGGTGGTGAACACAAATCGTATATTGTGTATAACGTACTCATTCGAAATTTCACGTAGTGTGTGGTCAAACGGTGTGTGGGAACCACTCCCATCGAATGGAAACTTTGAAGTCGAAAACATTCGATAGTCTCTCGTCGAATGTTTCCTTTTTTTTTGAGAGATTCCTCAAGATTGAATATTCGCGATCAAAAATGTTTGCCTCCGCGAAACTTCAAAAGTCATGCGAAGTGAATTTTCAAAGGTTTCCCAGCAGACGGTTTTCGATTCGGTTAAAAAAAAAATAGACGGAAAGCGATTCCGTCCCCTCACAGTCTTTCCAAGTCTCTTTTTAAAAAGTCCACCGACTTATGATGGCATAGCCATTTACGTAAATCAGAGATTTTTTCTCCGTCATCTCCCCACGATCCAATATTCCCTCTCTGACCTTCTTTTACCCTTTCCTGCTCACCCCCCGCTGCACCGAAAAAGGGCCACCCCCTCCACTTTCACTGCTCCGTTTTGAGCCCCCTTTTAGGCCGAGTCCCAAAGGAAAAACTGCCTTATGAAATGGTAATGACCGCATGTATGTTCCAATACTAATTTTTGAATCCATTTTCGAGGAAAAATGCGCCTCTCACAGCCATTTCCTGTTTTCAAGTCCAACTCTGTTCTTTCCAATTCTTACCAGTTCTCCCGACAATATTTGCATTGTTGTTGGTAGATTATATTAGGGTATAGATTATATATAGTATATGATAATATAGAATATATTAGGGTGTAGGTATTATAAAGGGTTACATTTAAGAAGAAACTAGGAAGTCTTTATCTCATCCTTTAATAAATACGTTTATCATCATCATTATTATCATTAGTATCGCCATCGTCATCATCACAACCACCACCACCATCATCATCAATACCATCATCATAATCATCATCATCACCACCACCACCATCATCATCATTAAAATTATATTGGTATTGTTTTAGGCTTATATCATTGTTGTTGCGGTTTGGAGGGTGGCACCTTCAAAACAGATTTGAAGAATTGCTTTCTTGCTACTGGTTCTCCCTACTTTGTTTACATTGTTGTTGGTTTATTACGTTAGCATTATTGGCGGCTCATTTCATTGTTGATATACATCAAAAATGGTAATAATGAAATCGGCTTAAAGAATTAATTGTTCTAGAAGAAACGAGCCGTATTTATGAATCACCGCATAAATAATAAATCATAGCAATAATGAGAGTTAGTTATTTATTTAAGTCGACAGATTTTTAAAGCTAAGTCGGAATATTTTCATGATATTTCACAGTTCGTAATGGGCTTAAAGTCGAGAACGTTAATGATTATACCAAACTGCTTAACTTAACTAAACACACAGCAGCTTCACGGAATTTTTAGAGAATTTAAATAGTGTCTATTCTGACACATTTAATTAATGTTAGAATTATTAAAATGATTTGTAAATTGCGCACGGCGAGCGGTGCTCCAAAATCCTCTGTGCCAGACGACATTCGAGTTCAATTCAAACTTTTCTAGTTATCATATCTAATCAGTTTAATCTAGTTAAAGAGAGGTCCAAACTTTTCTATTCTTGTATTGAAGCCTTTCTCTTATATTTGACCTTTTAGAGCGTAACGCCGATAAAATTTTACCAGGTAAGGAAAGTGACTTTTAATACCACAATAACATTTTAATATGCCCTACTGATAAAGCACTCCCGAAGCCCAGAAGGCATTGAAATAAGGTCGTAAGATCCCCATCTGGGGTTTTAACGTTTTTAACCAAAATTACTTTGATAACTATGCGAGCCATTAATCAAAATTTTGGTATTCATGCCATATGCATGCGGTCTAGAGGAAATCGTTGGCTCTTAAGTTTAACGCGCATTATTTTTGCGCTGTCGATACTCGGTTGCATTGTTGCGCTGTTGTTGTTTACAGTAACAGATGTATTGTTTATAGTTGCCAACTTATGAATAAATGGCTACATTGATCATCTCTGGGGACATATTTCTGGCGCATTCCTATGAAACCGGACTTTTCAATTGTTGGCAACAATTTGTATTCATTTAGTAACTTAAAGATTTCACTTGCGGATGGCTTTGTTGTGAAAGTATGTCTTTGCATTATCGTATTTGTTGTAGCATTCTTAAAGTTTATAATTTTTATTATTGTTACGTAGTGTTTAAAGTTATATTTCATTGTAGAAATTGAATCCGTTATGTATCCCAGTAATTCATTGAGTATCTTTTGCCTAGTGAAATGAATTCTCATATAAAACCCGCCGTACTTGACAAAATACCTTACTGATCATGGCTTACATAAAATTCATATTTGTATTCATGACTCTTTTTGCAACGGGATGGAGAAAAACAAGTTTATAGATAGGAAAATCATTGATGACATAGGGATATATTCCAAAGTTAATTAATGTGATTCAAGGAGATCTTCAGACTCAAACTCAAAGATTTCAAACCTTTTAAAGCTATTACATATCAAATTTATTTATATGAATTAAAATAAACCATTACACACTCATTTTATATGTGCCTCGGTAGCGCAGTAGGCAGCGCGTAAGTCTCATAATCTTAAGGTCGTGAGTTCGATCCTCACCCGGGGCATTTTTTTTACATCACATTTTGTGAATATTTATAGAAAAGAATGAATTAATCTAGCAAAGTCTGAGGTATTTAGGGGCAACTTTATTCGTTAACAAAGTCACTGAAATGCATTTATGCGTCAGTTACAGAAATATCTTCGTGTAATAACATAAAAGTTTGTAATTACAAGTTCACTGCAAGCAAGGATCGAATTTTGTATCGGTGAATGGGGGAGTGTTCTGTAGTCAAATTCATCGGTGCCTCCTTTAAGCCAGGTGTACTAGCATAAAACTGTTTTAATCATCGTTTTTTTTCTCTCTGTTTTGACTAATGATTACCAACACTCATTCCCGGAGCTGTCTTAATCATCGTTTCTTTCTCCGTTTCGACTATAGATCACTAACAATCGTTCCCAGAGCTGTCTTAAGCATTCTTTCTATCCCTGATTCGCCTAAAGATTATCAACAATTGTTCCCTGAGCTATCTTGATCATTGTTTATATCTCTGTTTCGGTTAAAGATCGTCAACAATCATTCCCGGCTGGCACAATCCGGCCATGTGAATTGTTACATGACGGCATTATTGTTGCGGCAAAAAGTTGTTTCCCCGCGTATTATTTCTTTGTTATCGAATTTCTAAAAAAGTCGGTAAATTCAACTTAATGCAGCAACTCGGCATTACTTTGAACAACGAACAGCTAAAATTTATCAGTAATTTTTGTTAAAGACGTTACCCTATATTAAAGCGTTCCCTTGCATTTTCGTGTAATCTTAGGTGTTATTAAGGTGTATTATGGTTCGTAAAGTATACGTGTTTCTAAAACTTGCTGCCAGGAACCGGAAATGTATACCGGTTTTCGGTTCGGTTCATTTTTATTTATGGGGTTTATTTGTTCGGTTTAACGGTTAACGGTTATCAAGAAACGTTATTTTTGATTTGAGTTTTCCGGCTCGATGCCCTATTTTCACCCTGTATCCTTTTCCTTTCACTATCCCTCTCTCCTATCATTTCTCACCCTTATGTTCCCACACTCCTCCCCTTTACGCTACTCACCCCTATTGTAACCCTCAACCCGGTTACGGAAATTCAGGATCCCCTATAGTAACACACAAGAGGAAAAGAACCCAAGGGGTTAAACCCTCTTTGGTACGAAGCCAAACTATATAAAATAACCTTGCCCAAGGAGGGTAGGGGATGTTTGAATATATGTATGTGGGTTAGAATACGGTTTCCATGAAAACAGGAGGGGAGTTTTGTTTTTGAGATGATTACTCCTTGTAGAAGTGTATGACAGTGTGAAAAATGGAAGGGATTCAAAGAGAATAGGGAAGTTGATGGGGTACGTAAAGGACGGCCTCGTTTCGGACGTGGTTAGGCTTGTGAAGTCTCACTTTAGAGTCAGGTTTCGCTGTAAGTAAGTGTCAAGCGGACAAAAATCAATGGTTTGCTGCGATTTACCCTTCAAATAATGCCCGAATCAGAGGGTAAGGTATTAAAGATGCGTGAGGAGGGTATACATGAGTAACTTTGAAAATAGAATAGGGACTCATTTTAAGAAAGTACTTGTTTACCTCCACAAGGGCTTCTAATGCTACCAGTTTCGTTAAAGGGTTGTCTTGCACACCTGAATATGTCAATCGAACAGCTGACAAAACCGCTCGAATCAAAACCTTCTGTAGAGGCTAACATTTTTAAGGGTATACATGTATCTAACAGGGTATAAAAAAATCACTATTTTTGAAACTGATGGGAATTATCGTAACTGGGTTTAAACACAAAAAACTATTTCAATTTATATGCTTCTAGGCATAGGTTCCTAATTCATTCGCATTCAAGGCTTTAATTTCCATTTTACTACAAACCATTGTCATTCGCTATTCGTTATCAATCAATGGTATGCTATAAAAGCAAATTTCAACTGATGTCGCCCATATTTTTGACAGTTTACGAACAATTGCTCAACAATAGTCACTCGTTAACAGTTGCTTGGCAACAATTATTCGCCAACAATCGATCGTCAGCAATAGCCAGCGAGAGAATAGTCTTCATGAGGGTATAGGAATGAAAATAGGATAACATAGAAATAGCTAAGAATAGAATGGGCGACTTATGTGACATCCTGTATATGAAATATTCGAATATACAACAATAACACATACACGCATTGTTACGAAAATACTTCAGAATTTCTGAAGTGTAGTTGCATTATTGCCAGTCTACGTGGACGAGTTAATTCCGTTCTAAATCTGGCGGCGGAAGGATCGACGGTTATTTATTTCTGGCTCGGAAGAGCATTTGGAGGGCAAAAGAGGGCACATAGGATTCCCCTTGGCGGATTCCATGTAAATAACTAGGGGCGACCATTATCTTGGCGTTGGAGCTTTCCTGAACGAAATTATTGTTATCGACCCACGCGCCACATATTTTGCTCGTTGGCTCAAAATAATTAGGGACGCGGGTCATGTAGCTCTGAAATGTTAGTCGCTTGAGGAATCCAAGGTGGGATAAGGCAGTTCTGTTAAATTGCAATTGCCGGTGGAGTAATTTCATTTAGAATTGTAGGATGTGTGTACCCTCGACATACCATGTATTGCAAATATGTGATCTTCTATATTAAACATACACGTGTGCATATACATGGTTATCCGCAGTATTTCAGTAATAAAAAAAGTAGATTGCATACATATATACATATATACAGTGAATTTGACAATGTAAGACCTACAAAGTCCAATCTTCCGTTTAATCCACAAGCAGCAGCATAATAAGTTATTACTTTAAGACCCGGTATGTTAAGAATACTTAAAATGGACGTTAAAATAATGTTCGTTTTAGGGCCCGATATTATAATGTTTTATCAGAGTTAAAGTGAATATTATTGTTAATCTCCTATATGTAAAGTAGAATGTTTGTAAGTTCGCCTGAAACTAAAGAAACAGATGTCACATAACTTTCAAACTTGTAAGATTGTTAAATGTCTTCCCCGGACTGATAATAGGCTACCTTTCATTCGCCTAACTGTCCCCGGTTCGACTCCAGATGCTTAAAACTCTTTCAATAAGAAATGCTTACTTTTATCCCTTGCATCTTTTATTTCATTTGCCAAATTAAATTAGAAAGAATAGCCGTACGAAATCGAGACAAGCACCAAAAGAGGGAAATAATATGGAAATTCTTATTTTGGCCGTTGAACATTACGTTTGATTCAAAATTGCCGGAATTTTGACAAAATATACGACATTTTTTTGATATTTAGTTGTTGTAAACAACCGGTCTCCATGACGACTAATTCCATTGTTGAATCCGAACTCATGCATTTTAGTTCATTTTTGTCGCTTGCAGGGTTTGTTTCTTTTGCAAAATTAAATAAGAAAGAATATCGCATGAAATTGAGAGGTACCAAGAGAAGGGAAATTGAATGAACATTATATTTTGGTAGTCGAATGTAGTTTTCTCTTCAAAATTGCGAGAATTTCTATGAAATAAACGAAACTATTCTAAAACTTTGAGGTTATAAACAAACTGTCTCCCTTAAAACTTAAGATCACGAATTCCATATTTTCCCCGATGAGAATCTACGGGCACTTCCGAGCTAGTCTCCTACATACGTATACAAGTATGATTGATGGACATTAACTTTCATTTTCTCTCTAACCCTAACAAACCATAAAATACGAGGCAATAAATTGTACATTAGTTGAAATCTATATAAAGTACACATTATAATACTGATAAATTGTTATATTATTAAGAAATGCAATGCAATACAGTAGAAACGTCTTTATTGCGGGAAATTGACAAACGTGTGACATCCAACTGGATAATTAAACACCTAAATGATAAAAATATATCGAATTTCGTGAATAATAACAATAAAAATACCCCTTTTATTATTGTGAACCTTTTCTCGATGTATGGGCGAAGAAGTAAGATTCAAAGTTTTTCATAATTACTTTTTAGGACCTCAGAAAAAACTTTAAACTGTTGGCAATGAAAGACTGTGTAGATAATTACGTGCTATAAACATTGAAACTCATTAAAAAAATAGTTTTTACGGTTTTTGCTGTATTATATGTGAAAATGACTTACTCGGGTTTCACCCAAGTTAGTTCTGGAAACATTATAACGGAATTGTCATGGAAACGTTGCCGACAGATATATTTCAAGAACTTACCTGGGTAGAAAACAGTGTTATTTTCTATTTAAATCCTTATTTAACTCACAGCATAGAATATCTCGTGACGTTCTTTGATAAATTAAATGTATAATTCAAAATATAAGGAATCCTTTTTTTTTAGAATGATCTGCATACAATCGATTTTGTGCGAATATCATGATTAATTTTTACTTGATTGATTGATTAACTTTTGCTGAGCGTATTTATCCATCATTACAAGAAATGAAACTAGCTTCCGAGTAACATATGCTCTCAATATGATATTGAATTAAAGGAGATAAATATTTTTGCCAGACTTTGCAGAAAAAGCAATCAACGTCTTCAATTATCTTTGGTCGTAAATTATTGATGGGGAAACACAATATATCGAAAGATAGCGGTAGAAAAAAATATGCCCCGGGTGAGGATCGAACTCACGACCTTAAGATTATGAGACTTACGCGCTGCCTACTGCGCTACCGAGGCGTTAGTGAAAAAGGGTCTCGGCGAATAATGCAATCATAAGAGTTTAGGTTTTAAAAACATTTTTTACACCATTATTATATGTAATGCTTTTGTATGCACATGATCTGACGAAATGTATAAAATATTTTTTTATCGTTGTGTGTTTAGATTTAAAATTTATTTATTTTTTTTTGCGGCTCTGAATTCGTAAAGGATATAGCGGAAGAAGATTCTCTGTGGGAAATATTTCGACATGAAAAACCATATACATATATATATAATCAGCCACCTTGTATATACCCAGCAAACCGAATTTCGGCGCATGGCAGGGGGTGCATACATTATGACTCTACTTCCATAATCGATTACCTTCGCGCATCGTTCGTGGAAAAAATGAATTTTTGAAACGACTGGCTATAGAATCTGATTTTCTCCCAGTATCAGAGCATCCTATGTTATAGAGAGGACGCAATGTATGTACTACATCTATTTAAGGATGCACTTTCTGTGAATATATTAAGTAAATTAAGCTTTTTTTTAAAATTTCCATCCTTTTGAGATTCCCTTCCTGCGTCTTGAAGCATTTGAGAATCGCTCGCTGATTTCTCGTCGCCATTTTTGTCGCATAACAGTTATGTACATGAATCGACAATGAATATTGTAACATTGGTAACACTGCTCATTGTATTGTATTATNTCTTGCATGACTATGGCAGCGAAACACCTTTATTTCTCTCGTATTTCGTTTTGGTCGAAACAATCGCGCTCAAGATCTTTTCCTTTGGTTTTGATAACGTGAAATGTATGGCAGCACGATGTCAGTGACCGCGAGACCGAGGTGGAAGTCCCCGCCTGAAGGAAGTTAACTCTTTCGCTGCAATTTTAATGGAGCGAATGTGTCAGCGCACTCTTCAACTGTTTTTTCCAACTGTCTCACTTCAGCCGGTTTTTTTTTTGCTTTTCCAAAGTTCGAAAAAATATGTAAATTTCAGCGAACTCTTATGACTTTAGATTTTCGAACCATTTTGTGAAGGTGATTTATGTCTTATAATGCTCCGAGCGAACCTCCAAAGGGTCTCGAAATTGTATTTTTTTGCGTCATTCTGGAAATATTTCGCTTCTTTAAAAAGGGTCTGCTGTCTATTGCGTAGCAAAAGTTGAAAGTTTTCTTGTATTCATCATATGCATGATCGAGGGGCTTGAAGCAGTTTGAGAAAAGATTCTAATTTTTTGCTAAAGCTTTGGGAACGAACGAGGAATACTTTTCTTTGCAAAAAAGGATAGGTTTGTTTTCTCGTATGCCAAGTTTTCTTCTCTTTCCCTCATCTGCTGAAGCAAATGCATGGGATTGGGCCTTGGGCTTCATTTATCTCCATGGTTACTCCTCGCTCTGTAGAAATTCCGCCTTTATTTTTTATGTTGGTACGCTCGCCTTGAAGCGCGAGTAAAGTTGTTTTCTACGGTTTTTTCTCTTCACTAAGCCGAAACGAATGTATATTCTCATTTAGTTACTTGAATATTAGGGTTTGAGTCCGAAAAAAACTTATTTACATTTTTAAAGTAGGTATACTATAGGAATTAACTAGCTGGAAAATAGATATAGTATTGAATATAGTACTTCTACCGGGTGTAGGCATAAACGCAGATTTACTCAACGAAAAGAATATTTATTAAGTTCATCATTTTTAAATCCCTTAGGCAAATATGAGCCGATTAATAACACAAGTGAAAAATGCCGTATTTGTGTCCCTGCGATTGGTCAATTCAAATAATTCATTTGCAACTGTAATTTCTAAAGTCTGATAAAATATCTTTCTCTTCACAGTCTATCACTGATTATTACCATGTATTTAATATGTTTATAATATGTACTATCAATTACCAATGCATTATTAGGGGAAAATGCATTAGCTCGGACTCAACAATGGAATTAGTCGGCAAGGGAACGGTTTGTTTATAACCTCAAAAGTTTAGAACAGTTTCCTCTATTTTGTCAAAATTCTTGCAATTTTAAATAGAAAGCAATGTTTCAGGACCAAAATAAAAATTTTCATTCAATTTTTCTTGTTTTGGTACTTGTCTCGATTTCATGCGACTATTCTTTCTTGTTTAATTTTGCAAAAGAAACAAATCATGCAAGCGATAAAAGTGAGTTTCACATCCATTTCTTATGGAAACAGTTTTAAACGTCTGGAGTCGAATCGGGAACAGTTAAGTGAATGAAAATAGCCTATTCTTTTATTCTGTTCATTGATGATAGCTTAAGAATAGTTGAATTTTCAGTTTATAAGATAATGGACCTTGAAAGCAATTATAGCGGCAAAAGTTGAGGTGACAATGTCATAATCAGCCATTTTCAATCCGAAGTCGAATGTAGACTTCCCCATTTCAACAATGAATAACGAAAATTCAACAATGGTAACAAAGTATTAAGCGATAACTGAAGCAATTGGCCCCAATTCAATGATGAATAATGTAGACCTCCCCAATTCAACAATGAATAACGAAAATTCAAGGTAACAATGTATGAAGCGATAACTGAAGCAATTGGCCCCAATTCAATGATGAATAATGTAGACCTCCCCAATTCAACAATGAATAACGAAAATTCAACAATGGTAACAAAGCATATAGCGATAACTGAAGCGATTGTTGAGTGGCAAATGTTGTGATGGATTCGGTATCAATTACTGTAAGCAATTTTCACTTATAATTATCACTGTCGAAAAAAGTTTCTTCACATACAACATAGTTACAATGTTACATAGTTACAGATTGCTGAATAATAAAGAATACTGAACGCATTTGTTAATCTAAAAACGGCCCTTGAAAGCAGTTGAAATTACGCCCAGAAAAGTTTCATTAACAATGTATGATGAAATAATTTAAGTAATTAAAGAGTGAAACAGTAGTATAATTTTTTACGGCAACAATGTAAACAGTCAGCTGTATCGTTGCCGAACATTTTGTGCTAAGTTTATATTGGCCTCAATGTTTCCTCACGCTTTTCCATGTAGTACAGAAACTTAATCAAAACCTGCCTGAGACTCGTTCCGATGCTACGTTAAATAATGCGATCCGCAAAGAAAATGCGGATTTAAAGAGGAACGGAAGGAGTGCTCTCCCTAAATATTCAGCGCTGCCTTCGGTATCAGGCTCCACTAAGCGAATAGGAGGTTCCTATTCACTCGCCGCGGTGCGCTCCGCGCTTCCTCCTTCACTCATAGGTTAAAACACCACCGACTTCTGCTATCAAAGTAATGGATGGTTTATAAATGTTGGAGGGAATCCAAACATTTGTCTTTCCTTAGACTTCTGTCGTCATAAATAACCTCCGTGTAACTATGGAATCATGGTTTGTAATCTCAGATATCAGTGTTTGCACGTGTCTTCTTAAAGCATTACGATATAAATGACGTCGCCGTTTCACAGGCCTCTGTCTTGAAACTCTAAATTCGACTTTATCTCTTGATACCACTTACGTTTGTTGCTATGGAAACTTGGCGAGGGAAACAGTTGCTTCTGCTACCATACCTTGATTGATATAATATTTTATATTTGTCTTTTGAAACAGAAATACGTGCCTTTTATTGAAAACTCCTGTTTTGTGCATGGTCTCGACCAGGGGTTGTAAAAAATTAATTGGAGCATTCACAATCAATTATTATTCTGTCAATCAATTAATTTTAATTGTTACATTAACCAGCCGACAATTGCAATTAATTGTAATTAATTGTCAATTATTTTGTAACATGTATAACATGGTATTAGCTTTGATTTCAGGAGCACATGTGACTGAAAATAAAAATAAAAAGCCTTGCAACATAAAAATCCTTTATTAACAAAAAGGTGAATTTTTACACTCAGTGCTCATTACATATTTCTGCAACTGCTGCTTCGTCCCAGAAAGAACGATTCACTTTAAGAAACAGCTGCATTTCCAAATTCATTGGCAAAAGGCGTTGCCGAAAGTCATTAAAAGCATAACCTGCTGTGCTGAAGAAGCGTTCTAGGATATTTGAGGTAGGCAACAAAAATCTACAATCTCTGTATTGCTGAACTGACATTTTGCTTATTTTATGCTTCTTCAAACAGACTGATGCAAATTCATAATTTTCTCGTATTTGTGGCTGTTGTAAAATTTCGTCCTCAATCACTAATTTTTTACTTTTGTAAAGAAGTCACTTCATCAGGATTTAACTCTGTTTCTGTCCCCTTTAAAATTTTTACAACTCCATTTTCAAAATGTGGGCTATGAACAATGGCTGCTGATAGATACTTTTGAAATTCATCATGAGGATACAATGCAAGAATTTCATCAAAAAGAACTCTAACGTCTCACAAATCTAGTTCTTCTCTCTGTAACGCATCTGTTACTGTATATAACTTCTTAAGATTGTCTTCCAGAGTCTGTAGATTGTTATTTTCGCGTGGAGTCAACAGATAATCAACAATTTTAGGGTCATCTTGGAAAGATTCTAAAAAAGACGTGAGCTCAATGTATCTTTCAATCATATCATAGGTAATGTACCATCGTGTTTTATTTCTTTGGATAGGTTGTAATGGTGTTTGTGTCCGAAGTCTACCAGCCAGTTTCAACGACTTTAGTTTGCCCATCAGTACATTAATTTTATCAAGCAAAATTTCCTTCATATCTAAATAAGCAGAAACTGCTAAATTAAATCTATGAGAGGCACATCCTATCAATGGTATCCCACACAAATTTGCTATAGATTTGTTTACTTCAGCATTATCACCAGTAATAGCGACAACGTTTTCCAAATTCATGTTGAACAAACTTACATATATTACATATTCAATAAATTCGACATGATCAGAAGCAGTGAAGGATGTTTCATTCACCAATGGTGAAAATGCCAATAAAACAATACGGTAGCCATTTTCATTCTTATACAAATATGATGCAAAAAAGTCCAATAAAATGCATTGAACCCTTACTCCACCCATCAATTGCTAACGAAAAATTATCGGGAAGTTCATCCGATATTTTCTCTTCTACTACCTGAGTAAGTTTTTCCATGTACTTCTTTAATGTCACGTTTGTCATACTTCCCAATTTTGTATACTTCCGTGTTAGTGAATCTTCAGTAAAAGAAAATGGTTTTAGACCAACACATACCCACTCGATCCAACCATAAACATTTAATGCTGAACGACTGACTAAACTGCCTGCAGAAGGAATCGATGTGAGGAAACTTGACAAAGATTGTTGTCCACTTTCTTGGATGATAGCATACTCTGGGTGCTGGCTCTTTACATGATTCAGCAGATTGGTCCACCCAGTTCCTTTTTTCTGGGTCAGTTTCTTTCCACACTTGCACTTCTATAGGTTTTCGGAGCCTGTTTGGTCAAAATATTTTTTTACTGTGCATTTGGCAATGCACAGAAAACACAGAGGACACTTATTTAACGTAACACCACAGAGTCACGACGATGAATACATCAGAAACTCAAAGCGAGTATAGACGAGGGGCGACTAGTAAAGACTCGAGATGACACGTCTCGAAACAAAATTGAAACAAATTAAAGGTCTGCGCCTGCTTGTGGAAACGGAGGCACATATGCCAAGTTGTGCCACAATTCCCTCAAGCAGGATTTCACGCGAAAATCGACCTTATGACAAAAATATAAATGCCTATAATTTTAAACCGCCTCAACCAAATAACGATTTTTTTATATTCTCTTGTTTGTTAATTTTGTGGCCTATCATAGTAGTATAAGTTTTCAATAAAAACAAAAATTATTTTTTCAGCATTGTGGGTACACTCTCTTGTTGAGCTGTAGCATTGTAAGGGTTAAATACTGTATTCTAGTATTTGATTAAAATATACGCCTCTGTTGATATGCTTTGGTAAAAACAATATAATATATTAAAGGGTTTTATCAAATTTTTTTAGTTATTCTAATGTTACAATTAATTGCAATGAATTGAGATTGTAGCAATCAATAATTTAACTGCGGCAATCAATTAATTGATACAAGTAATTGCAATTAATTTTCTATCAATTCATTTTTTACAACCCCTGGTCTCGACAATGTGAAAGCTACCAAGGTATGAGTGATGCTAAATAATGTCATTCACTCTTCATTGAATGCTGCGAAAAGTACCGTTCATAGTATTATATTTTTTGCACTTCCTGGAACGTTTTCCGCTTGCAATATTCTGATTCATTGAGGGAAATAAGGGAAAATTATCTCACTCCCCATCTGGAGCCTCATTCCCTCTCCAGGGCTTTCACAGCTGATGGTGGGGTTCAAACTGGCCTTCGTGATCATGGTTTGACTGAAAGGAGACATTTTCCGGTATCCACAGTAACAAATTATAGCAATATTAACATTATTAATTTACAATGCTCTCTTTAGTTCGAAAACCATAGCAACAGCACACTCACTAAGGGGAAGCTTTTTATCTGGTAAATTGTTTTATTATGTGATACACTTTTGTCTCTTTAAATACCTCTGCGACGATGGAATTATATTCCCTTGCAATTTACCTTAGGAATAAAAATCATTAAGCGACATTTTGTAGCCAATGAGATCGAACCTCTTTTTCTGTAGAAATTATTTTTGGAAAGTCAGAAATTATTGAACATAATAATGATATAATAATACTTGCATAGCAGAAAATTAGCAACATTCGTAGTCTTATTGCGAATGTGAAATTCTTTTTCAAAAATTTGAAAAAGTAAAAATCGTATGTGGAGATGCATTAACCTTCCACGTGTTAAAACGGAGGATGTGTGACGTCATGCGGAGGAATACGTCGGCGTTACTCTGGTAGGTAGAACTATTTTCCTTGTTGTTCGCAAAGGTTTTTTTTGTATGGAAAAGAAACGTCGAGTAAATATTCATTCGGTCTCCTTACCCTGTTCCAGCAGTTATATCAAATCCTTCGTTTTCGGCAGGTATTTCCCTATCGACAATTCGGTATTTTATAGCATTTTAAATGCTTAGATTTAGCTTCAAACCCCGCAAGCTGCCAGTGGCGTATGGCAGGGGGATGTTCCGACTAACTTGGAGCTAACATGCCCATACAGTATAACAAGAAAAGCTTAATCATTTTATCTTTTAGGATCGTACACTGAATTTAAACTTGTAGCTTATCCCAATTATTAATTCTTTGGTGTTTCTCTCTGTATGATTCATTTCTGCAGACTGTTACCTACAAGTGGCATCTCAGTCTTCTTCACATTGATTTGTTCCCTTATCCGGGAACAGTACTATTTTTTATTTACAACATCTCTATCCTAGCCTTTGACCTAGTGCTATTTAAATTTCTTAACATTAATTAAAACTAATTAGGTGGTGCCACCTTGCATTTAAAAAAAATTTTTATATAGTTAACAGTATATATATATATATTTATTTTTTTTAAACGTTATTTAGAACATCAATTGTATCAAAGATATCGCCTTATATACAGTTTTCGCAGACCTCCCGTAATGCAAACCCAAAATATTCCATTAATAAGATTTGTCGTTAGGAACGCTGTAAAGGACTAATGGAATATTTACATTCGCAATACATTTTCCTCAAAGACGGAGTAAAATAATTTTTTGTCCCCTTTGGAAGAGTTTGAATTAAATATTGGTGTTTAAAACGGCAGAAAATTGCCCGGGCCAATCGCATTTGAGAGGATTCGTTACCGTTTTCCCCGTGTCAAGAGACTTTCCTAATATCGGGAGCGTTTCAGACTGAAAGTCTTAGAAGAGCTTCACAGAAGTAAGAGGCAGATTTGAGAATGATCTTTCAAGGATCTTATTTCCAAGATTTAGCTGCAATTGGTCTTGTTTCAGATGAAAAGATCGTCGAGTGTTTAGACCGTAATGAAAAAAGCTGTCTGCCCACTGTAGAAGAATGGAAGGACACTTATTGAAACTCAACTTTTGAAGTGATCATGGATTTTTACTTGCTTGGAGATTTGGGTCAGTTCCTAAATAGATGCCAGACGAGACACGAGACGTATAAAGAACTAGAATGCAACGGAAATGTGGAATTTTCTCTCGTTTAAAGGATTTTAAAATAATAATAACAACAATATCAACTACAACAACTAAAACAACAATAATAATAATAACAATAACACTGGTAATATTTACAACAACAATGAAACAATGACAACAACGCCGAAAACAACGACAACAAAAACTTCACCATCGTCGTCGTCGTCGTCAACAACAACAAAAATAACAACAATCACAATAATGATAATAACAATAACAATAACAATAAAAGCTCTTTATTTGTTGATGTTGAAGTCAGACTACTGATTACAGTTTTGAAGGTGATACTGTAAGTGTGGAGGGATTTTTAAATGATCAACCGTACAGTAAAAAGTCAAATTGTGGTGGATAGAACGTGATTATATTTATAATGATGCCAACCACATCTATGTTTCCATACTAGTCGGATTTCGTGGCAGCTAATTAAGTAATCTTTGAACAGATATAACGATGTTGGAAAATCTCATCAAGTTTCAATCGATCGAAGCGATTAAAGGGAAATCGAACATTTCCTAATTTTCATAAATGTGAATGCGTTACATTGCATGAATATTCCAGAAACATTTAATTACATTTCTACCAATGAATGACAATAAGTGATACTTTAAAATATGAAAACAATTCGGACAATTTTTTCTCAATCATTCGATTAACATCATTGCTGCTACATTAAATGTAGTTAATTCAGAAGTTCTTAAATTTATTAAACGTTATGAGTGCCGTCTGAACTGTATATTACGTTTAAATTCGGGTAGTTTGTAATTTAATGATGAGATGCGAATAAAAGAGGAGTGAATTCATTTCACTCATTGCAAAATTCATGTAATTCCATTATCATCATTGAGGCAATTTACATCTAAAATCAACTTTGATATTCTTCCATAATGGATGTTCCAAAAATTGCTGAATATGGGCGAATAAAAACAGTTTTCCATTTGATTTCGACGAAGTTGCTAGTTTATATCAAGGTGCACTCACTTCTTTGAGCAAAAGTTTAAGTTTCGAGTATCCCCTTGTAATGTGCTAACAGCTACAACGTTAACAGGAATCTTAGATATACGTTATGAATAGCCAGGCTTCAGCTTAATTTATGCGCGAGAAGTTGTCATCAAGGTTATGAGAGAGAAATGACGTCATGATGGTAAAACTTAGCCCAGTTTAACATTTACAGTCAAAGAAATCAAAACTTTTCACAGCATAAAGGAAGGGACCATTATTGCTTATGTTTATTAAGTTAACAATGTTTATGATAATAATTATAATAATTATGTTAATTATATTATTTATGTTAATTATTTTAATTGTTGAACCGACCAGTATGTTTATTATTGTAATGATGTCATCTTCAGACGTTTGATTCTAATTCTCAGCAAATCGCAACAATTCAATTCACACAACAATTGGACACAATTCGTTTCACAGCGTTGTTTACTGTTAGTCGCCCAGGATACGGAGGAATTTGGCAGGAAACATGGAAGAAAACGAATTTCTACGGTTTTTCTCGTACATAAAGCAGGAAATTGGCTGCATCGAGGGGTTATAACCTTTAGATTGTTTCTTAATGTCTCTTATATAAATCTCTCCTCTCGTAATAACACACGTTTTGACCCACCATCCTTCCGCTGTTTCTCGCACACATTAATTAATGTCCCACTTTTTCAATTGGATCCCTATTCGCCCGAACTAATTACTCGTCCAAATGCTATCATCACTGCCATAACCGTATCCCCCCTAAGTTTGATCAGGGGCTTCCACTTAGTCTAAATGCTTCACCCTCGATATATCTCCGGCGCAGATTGTGGGGGCGATATATAACCATGATTTGTACCTCTCTGATTCCAACTCGGGCCTTAACCGCACGGATCGTTCCACGTATCTCTTGCTGTGATCATCCATCGTCGCCTATGAATCTCAGTTGTGCTGAACTTAACGTATACAGCAGCTTCTCTTTGCCCAAAACGAGAGGTTCATGAGGCGCCTTATCTAGTTTGATGGTCCTGCTATCATATCTTGACGAGTTAAATATTTACCATTTGTCTTTTTGTACAGGATAGATCATCTACCCTAATATGCCTCATTCCCTCAAGGTCATTGTGCTGTATTTACGTTTACACACGTAGCATTCTGATTCAGTGCCGAAAGCAGGGACAAACTACCTCACTCCTCATCTACCCTTGTAAGCCTCATTCCCTTTAAAGTTTTTGGTAGACAATGGCGGAGGGTTTTAGGTGCAGGCTAGCTTTCGGGCAGAATACTTAACAGACAAGGAATAAGGAAGGAATAATAATTATCATTGATTAGCAAATTTATCTTTTCCAAGTTATTCTTGGAGTACCATGCAATAATATTTTAGTGGTGCAAATTACAAAATAGCAGCTTGAAAATTTCGCTCATTAAAATTTCTCTATTACGTCGAGAATATGACAACAATAGTATTCCTTTTGATTAACAATGACAGCTTTAAAGCTGTTTAACAATGCGAAATTTGGGAGTCAATGTCCAGGACGGAGAAGAAAAAGTTAACCTGAGAAAGAAATGTGATTCCGTAACCCAGACAACTCCGATTATTTCAGATAGTTACTATGATATTATTACGTCCCAATCCGAAGTTCTGAGAATAATTTTCAGCTAGTTAAGGGGTAAAATCTCTCAAGATAAAAAATTTCGAGCCTTGAGGAGTTTAGATTTGAATTCAGGGATTGATTTATTGTGGGTCTCATCCGGATCGCATTTTAAAGTCTATATCCCTCCATATCTTTGTATACATTATAACTTCTTAATGGAAAAGATGGTGTCTTTTTTTTATAGCTTTTCGACTCGGTAAAGTTTTAACTTTCAAATAGTTTTGGGAAAAATCCATGAAAGTAAGTTATACTTTGCTGTTTGAAAGCTTGAAATCCCCTCTGTTTATTACTGCGGAAGTATTCGTTAAATAGCCCTGCAATTATCAACTTAATACTTGATAATATCGAATGAATATATTTTTATATTTATAATATTAATGTATCGATATTATTTATATATACACGCACGATGTTTCTACGATATTTGAAAACTGAAATAAAAACACTAACATTCAACATTGTTGCAAGTATACAACAATGAAGAGTCCTGGCGAGCTGACGTGCCCAACAATGAGGTTATTGTCGTCTATCGAACAAACCGGGTTTGGCGAATGAAATATCGTCTGCAGATGGCGAAAAAAAGAAATTAAGAACAATTCTAATGAATGTGGTTTTAGTAGTTTTGATTTTTGAAATCTGTATTTAGTAAAATATATTTCTTATCACAATCACTATTCCCGGTCCAAATATATCGTAATGATGACATTAAATAACATTGGAAGCTAAAGTGCCCGTTGTTTCTCAATGGGGAAAATCGAGATAGAATTAAATATATCAGTTTAATTTTTACAAGAGATAAACTAACGTCTATCATCGGACCTCAATTCCCAATGTTTTCTTATATGAAAAGGCAGGAGATCGGATTCAACAATAGGCGTCGTCGTCAGGGAGACCGGTTGTTTACAGCCACAACTTATCGCAAAATGTTCGCCTATTTTATCAAAATTCTCTCAATTTCGAATCGAAAGCAATGTTCCACGACCGAAATAAGAATTTTCATTCAATTTCCCTTATTTTGGTGCTCGTCTCAATTTCACACGGCTATTCTTTCTGATTTAATTTTGCAAATGAAATACACAATGCAAGGGAGAAAAGTATGCTGCATGGAAGCAGTTTTAAATCTCTGGAGTCGAACCTGGGACAGTTAGATACATAGAATGTATTATATTGTCTGTCGTTGTAAGACATTTAACAGTTTTTGAAGTTGGAAAGTCGTGCGACACCTGGTTCTCGATTTTTAAGCAAACACACACATACAAACATTATACATAAGACGTATAAAAGATAATAATCTATAACTAATGTAAAAGCTATGTTTGCATAGAAATTTGTGCTTCTGAGGGCGTGTGGATGCACGTAATTTGTGACAATTATGATTAAACATTCCAAATGTAAAATTATATAACAGTTTTCTTGGTCTATAAATCTAAAATGTTAATTTTTTTTAAAATTTGGATGATATTGAACTATCATATCACAATACTTGGTATAAAGCCTCACATTTAAGAATTCGTGCAGTAAATTTAGGATGGATGACTCCTTTCCCGTCTCGCAAACAAGCTGCTGAAAATGTCGAACGAAACGCAATGGCATAATTAAGTTTCTTCGGAATTATTCGCGAGTTCAAACGAACGCACATTCGAAAGAAAAATGGATTCATTAGGGCGGAAAAAAGAACACGCATTCATTTCTGGTCCTTTGGAATGTTCTCAGATTTGGCAACGCTGTAGCGCGATGTCGCAGGGGCGCCTTCCTCTTTTCCCTTACAATTTATCCTTTCCTCTCCCAACCCCTTTTCGGTACCCTTGGGAAGGACGATTTCTGCTCCGGAATCGGAATGAGTTTAGCAACCCCTGCCTGTTACCACGTGTGCCATCCCCAATGAAAAATACATGCCCGGAAAAAAGAACTTTATTTTCCTCCCTGGGAAGCGGTGCTTTTTTTTGATTTTATCCCTGCGGAACTGTCATCACCCCCCCCAACCCCATCTGTGACACTTAAAGGAAGAATTATTCGCGCGAATTACTATGGACTGCTATTTGGATTCACCAATTCCTGCCAGAAAAGAGAAAATAGGAAAGAGAAGGTTGGGTAATTGTTACAGTAATTGCTAAGTAACCAGGCACCCGCGCATTCAAATATGATGGCGAGAATGAAGGCAATTAATGTCGCCTACATTGTTGTAGCTGACCTTTATCTCTTAAACGGATTAGCGTGGTATTTAATTAAAGCGCTGAAATTAACAAAGAATACTGAGGTCTAACACTTTCATACTAAGATAATATTAAAATTTTATAGACAGACATCTGATCAATTACAACGGTATTTAATTAACTAGTAGTAAGTAATTAACGATTACTTATTTATAATTAATTTATAAATAAAATATGTACCATAATAATGGGATAGCAACAATGAAGGCTGTTAATGTCGTCTACATTGTTGTAGTCGACCTTTATCTCTCAAAGAGAATATCGTAGTTATTAATTAAAACGTTGAATTGATCAAAGAATACTGTTGTGTTACGTTACACTTTCATAGAAACATAATGATTCAATTTTGTAGTCAAACATTTAATCAAATACTACAGTATTTAATTAACTAGTAATTAACAATTAATTTATATGTAGTTTAATATATGTACCATAGTTATGGCATGAAAACAATGAAGACATTTCATATTGCCTACATTGTTGTAGCTGGCAATTATCTCTTGCAAGGATTATAGTAGTATTTAATTAAAGCGTTGAATTCCTCAAAGAATACTGTTATGTTACACTTTCATGATAAAATAATAATACAGTTTTATAGAGAAACATTCAATCAAACTAAGACTGTAAGTAATTACCTAGTAGCAATCAATTAACAATTACTAATTTATAATTAATTTATGAATAGAAAATGTACCATAGTGATGGTGTGGCAACAATGAAGGCAAAATGTTAATGTTGCCTGCATTGTTGTAACTGATATTTATCTCTTGAAAAGAAGAGAATAGTAATTAATTAAAATGTTGAAATTATCAGAGAATACTTTTATTTATATTAGGCCCTGGTGGCGTAGTGGTTACCGTGCTAGCCTAGCTAATGCCAAGGTCCTTGTATCGAATCCTGGTTAGGGCCATTCTAAAATCTGATTTCATATTAGGAAATCGATTAAAAATCGAGAATACTCTGATTAAATAAATCGATTTTAGATCGATGTTAGCACAATTTTGCACTTATTGGAAAAATGTTATTTTTAAACGTTTTACTATTTACAAATTAATCATAAATAGGTAATTATTAACTACTTACTACGATTTAATTAATTACAGTCATAGTTTGATTAAAATTTTGCCTATAAAATTGTATTATTATCTTGAGAAAACATCATTCGGGTGAAATAATCTTTGAGTGACATTTTTTTGGCGTAATTTACATTGGTGAAAAGTCTTATGGGCGAACTGTCCTTGGGTGAGCCCTTTATTGGGTGAAACGTTTGGGGTAACGTCTCCTTGTTGAAATGCTCGGGAAAACAAAGTAATTACAACAGACTCCATGGAGATAAAGGTCAGCTGTGCTTTTTCAAAGCAACACAAAAGAAGTAACAAGGACTGCGAAGAGGGCGCGCAAAACTGCAGCAGATGCGAGCTTATTCCGAATTATTTGTCACGCTTCCATTGTCGCGGCGCAACTGTCCACTTCCCCTCGAATAGATGGCGCCGAATCCGCGTACATTATTGAATAGCAACGATGGAGACGTTATTAAATCGGTGCGATTTCACGCCGAAAGCACCGCTAATTCATAGGCCGTTATCAAACCGCCGGGAAACGATTTTGATTGGCGATCCTTGAGTTAAAATTAGCGGAGAATCTGGGAAAGCTGGCGCCAGTTTTCGAAATTCGAAGCGATCCCTCCAATTAAGTATGATACACGTATCTCAAAGCGATAAATCTGCGGAGAATCGTGTCTTTAACCATAATTTCTTTTTCCTTACTCCGCGCGTGTGGTAAAAACACGGAACTAGGTCGTTAAATTCAACAAGCGTCTTTTGTTTTCGATTATGGTTCTTCTCTCGCGGCGCTGCGTCAACAATCAAAAACTTTTGTTATTGATTATTTGGCATTGTTGCGGCAGGGTGTTTACAAGCCGTCTCGAGGGAGGGAATTAGGCGATTGTTTTCGAAAATACACGTCTTACGATATATATAAAGTAGGAAGTTTGTGCGTGTATATGCTCGCCTGAAACTCGACAACCTGATGTCGCACAAATTTCAAACTTTGAAGATTGTTAAATGTCTTTCCCGAACAGATAGTAGGCTAATATTTATTCAGCTAATTATCCCCTGTTCGATTTCAGACGTTTTAACCGGTTTCCATAAGAAATGCATGTAAAACTCACTTTTATCGCTTGCAGGGTTTATTTCATTCGCAAAATTAAATTAGAACGAATACCAGTACGAAATCGAGACAAGCACCAAAAGAAGGGAAATCGAATGAAAATTCTTATTTCGGTCGTGGAACATTGCTTTCGAGTCGAAATTGCGAGAATTTTGATAAAAATAGGCGAAAATTTTGTGATAAGTTGTGGCTGTAAACAATCGGTCTCCCTGACGACGACGCCTATTGTTGAATCCGATTTCCTGATTTTTTACATAAGAATACAATGGGAATTGAGGTCCAATGAGAGCTGCTCTTGGAATCAATCTGCTCATCGAATATGGCTTTCGATTCGAAATTGAGAGTTTTTTTTATAAAGTACGCGAACATTTAGCGACATTTTGTGGTTGTAAACGACACCGGTCTCCCTGACGACTAATGCCATTGTTGAATCCTCGTGCATTTTCATATTTTCCCCGTTGAGAATCAACGGTCACTTCAGTCATCAATAAAGACTAAGGTAGTTTAATTGAAAGATAAAAAGGTTTCCTTATTTTTGCGTTGTCATGGAATTGTTTATAGAAGAAACAAAATGCGTATATAGTGTATCTCTTAAAGCTTAAACCCCCAAAATGTACCATTGCATCGTTGAACACGGTACAAAAGCAATAAATTATAATGCATGCACGTAAATTTTTAATTTATGATTTGTATTGATTTTTTTTTTATTTTCTTTATATTTTGCTTGAATTGTAATATCGATTGCACCATGTTGTGTTTTAATTGGATCTTCTTATATTTTACATAAACATTACTTAAAATTAACTACTCCCCTTAGGATATGGAGTCATCGTTCTGAAGATAACGTGCGTCTCTCGAAAATCAGGAAAGCATCTCCAGGAACAGTGCAACAAACGGAGCCATGGACCATTGGGTTGTCTTGGAGACGCATTTCCTGAAGAGGAGAAGGACTAGACATTGAGGGAACCGTCCGCCGATGGATTAACTCATCGTAAGGTCAGTGTTTACTCTTCGCAGATGGCGCGCCCAACGAGGGAGTAAGAAGTCTTGCCTCGTCGAATGATAAGAGGACTGCTTTTGCAAACTAACAATTTTTACTAGCAACCCATTATGAGTCGCTCGTTGAGTTGCCATCAAGTCCGCGACGTTATTAAAAGCAGTGGATTATTCCCACGTTATCCTTAAGTAGAAGAAGGAACTATCCAGCAGGGTTCCTGCAGCTGGCACAGTGTCATGTATCTAAACTTTGAACCCTATTTCACCTAGCTACTTCTGTCAGACTTCCTTTTCCATTCTGTTTTCAGTACCGTCCTTCCAGGTACGTCCAGGACTGCTTCTTCAATTTCTATATGATATCATTCATGAGTTATCTTTGTCCACATTCCCTTGGTTATCCTTCCTCCGTGAATTATATCCGGGATCAATAAGGTGATCACTGTCATTCTTGATCCGGAACATTCTGACGGAACCGGGACTCGAACCCGGGTCTCTCAATCGCCGGTCGGTTGCTCTATCCATTGAGCTATTCCACCAGAACATTTGTCCATGCCGTTTGGGAGATTTTGTAGTCTCTTTGTAACTCACGCGACCAATAACTACTCCCAAACGGCATAGAGAATTGTTCTGGTGGAATAGGTTAATGGATAGAACAACCGATCGGCAATTGGGAGACCCGGGTTCGAGTCCCGGTTCCGTCAGACTTTTTCATGGCTGTTTCTCCTTGGGAATCTTCTTATGAAGTCCATTTTCACCTACGTAATAGTTACAATACCTTCACACATTCACTTTAAACTTATTGCAAAATTTCAAGCTTATTTACCGGTTACCAAGGTTACTTCTTGTTGTGATTGATCTTTCTTGTCACCCATAATTCTATTGCATATTCGTTCAAAGAACATATTTTTCGTTCATACATCAGTCTGTATCCTCTCGATAAGTTTACGTAGGTACCCTAGAATTCTTCATTTAATTCCTTTCTTGTCTTTTTTGATTACCAATTCCATGCTTTACATTATCCAGCAAATTTTCTTTTTTCATCATTTGTCTTTTCGCTTGCCTTTTGTATGCCTTTCTCTTCTAAGGCGGTCTGCCTTTCTATTCCTTCAATCGCTGATTTTTAGCATTTTTTTAAAGTATGCATTCGTATTAGATATACCTCTCGTTTGGTTCATGTGCCCTATCATTCCCTTTTTAATGCATTTTCTTTCGTTGCTAGGTAACACCCCTTCTCTCGTTACTTGGTAACTCGCCCCTTCCATTAGGCAATCTAACATCTTTTGCCTTTGTCTTCGTCTCTCTCTTTTCCCTTGCACCCTCAATCACATTCTTCAGCAATCCCTCTCCTTTCAATATTTGGTACACCCATGTACTCTATCGGCGCTTAATTACTTCAATTAAAACCCTCTCCTTCCTAACCAGCACTTCCACGTATGTTTTCCTGTCGACTCAGTTTACTTTTTTCATTCCACGCTACACCCACATCTTTAAGGTCTCCAGTCTTTTGATGATCAATCCTTCCTTCTAAATGTCCATGTTTCACACCCATACAACAATACACTCTTCACCAGCACCTCGCACGCTCCATTTTACTAATCTTTACCTGATTCCAGGGTTGTGTCCATTTCTTTTATTTTTTCTATCCTCGATTGCCTCATTCTGCCTGTATCCTTGACATTGAATGCTCTACTCCATATCCACAATTCTAGGCTGTCTAACTGTTACATCCAGTTTTCAGCAAACCGTATTTTCTCTCCATACATATAAACAAATTAACCTCTCAGACATCCTCATCTTCACTTCCAGATCCGTTCGGCTGCTCTGCGTTACCTTTATCTTTCGAAAAAGTCTCCTTTGCCATTGTAATTATTGATTTTATACCTGTCTCTCTCTTCTTCTTTGCAACTATCACTCTGTTCCAGCAACCTGTCACTGTATTTACTAAATATTTGTCTATATCTATGTAAGTATCCTGTACGCCGCCTTTCGGCGTGTGGTAGGGGATGCATGCACCATGACTCTATTTCCCCAATCGATTGCTTTCGCGTATCTTTCGCGGAAAAAATGAGTTCTTGAAACAATTCGTTCTAGCATCTATTTCCCTGATATTTCTCGCAGTATCAGAACGGCCTATGTAACATGGAGGACTCATTGTATCGGCTACATCATCTCTGAACGTGCTTTCTCTGAATTTATCCAGCAAATTGATCCTTTTTTTAAATCTTCTAACTTCCAAAGATTCCCATTTTGTGTCCTGGAGCATTTGAGTGACGCTCACTGATTTATCGTAGCAGTTCTTCACAAATCGTATCGCCTTTCGCTGCACCTTTTCTAATTCTCGAATACAACACCTTATTCCTTTTCTCCATTCTGTTTTTAACAGTGATTTTGATCGCTTCCTCTTCTTTTTATCGATGTTCTGCATACACAAAACTATTAATTTGTTCTTTGACGGACTTCCTCGGTAAATACTTGTTATTTTCGTAATTCGACATTACTACTACTATTCGAGCCAATATTGTTCTCGTTTTCAGCAGATATTCTTCCTACGTTCCATTAAATTAATCCTCGTTCAATGGGGGACAGAGTTACGGCGTTTATAAACCGGCTGCATTCGCCTTCCTACGCTCACACTCTTACCCTATCACCGCTTTGTTGAATTTCCATCATCTCTACATTCTGCACTTAAAATGGCAATTGGGAGGATATAACTGGAGACGCCGTAGCCTCAATTCCACTTTAACAAAGACGTAATATAATTTAATCAAATTAGTCATTTCCTCTACCTAGTTGTTATAGAGCGGGCGACTCTAACAATGGCTGTGATGGCAACAAAGGGCGATTCTCATTAGTATGTAAATAGATTAATTAGCTACGAGTTTCCCCATTGTTGTTAGGCCCGTACTCCGTTAGGGAATCGTAGGTTTCGCTTGTTCGTAAAATTTGAATGTTAGTCGCACATTTGAAATATGCTTATGGTTTCATTGGTGCGCGAAACCTCAAAATGTGTTTAGTAAGGATGTGAACTATGAGCATATTTCTTTTATGCAACTAAAAGATGTATTTCTACTAACACATTACTAACAACCATGTCTGTTTCCTAATTATGGTCTTTTTCGCAGTAACTGAACATTCCTCTTAGAATTGGGTCATCGCTTATCAAAGGTAATTATGCCATTTAAATATATAAGCCAGCGTTTGAAGAAATTCCTTTTGACTAATATTTTTTTTCATATATTCCCAGGAAGGAGGTGTAACCTTCTCAAGTTGGTAACGTTGAAGACTTGGGCATCATGGATTTATTTATTACGGGTAAGAAACTCTAGAATGATACTTTATTGAATAACTAGTAAACGCCCCCGCCAATCATGACGGGGCTTAATTTAGTTTAAAAATATATCTATTATCGCATATATCTGGTCCTCCGAAGCCAAAAAACTGTTCGTCGTAAGATCATGATAACTGAATATATTTCTTTCTATTATTTATAATATTTATTCTACTGTTTTCAATTATTTATTCTACTTTTTTGTTACTTTACGTATGTACATTTCTTATTGGAAAATATAAGGACTGATTATCCCCGTGTAATTATACGGGATGACTCGTGAAATCAACATTCAACAATAGACTTGGTCGTCAAAGGGATGGGTTGTTTATTTCCGAAACATTTTACGAATTTTCCGTGTATTTTATCAAAGTTCTCGAAGTATCGAATTTATATGAATGTAATAAGATTTTATGATAATTTTTCTTTCTTGTGACACTTGTTTCAATTTCGTAGAACCATTGTTACTAATTTCATTTTGTAAAAGAACCAACCTCTGCAAGTCAAGAAAACGTAATTTACGTTCATCTCTTATGGAAACGTATTATGGGCTCCTGGGTTCGAACCCTGGTCTTTACAGATATGAGAATAGTTTTCCTGGTTGTTTCATCATCGTAGAAACACAATGCAGTTTGTTTAAGATCTCAAAGTCAAGCCGTTTCTGAAATATATAGAGGGGCGGACAGGCATTTGCTTTTTATGTATATGATGGATTTTCATTAGAGGGTACGCATTTTCCTTATGAGGGAATTCCTTTAACATCGCTTTCTGAGATGGCTGCCTCGAAGAGTATCTCTAGCGGTGGTTAGTGCCTTTGAATGGGGTATGTACCATTGGCCTGCACGCAATGCTTCCCATTAACTGAGTGGAATAGACTTGTTGTAGTTTAGAGGTTATTGACAAGTTTCTAACGTCTTTGCTGCAGACTTTGGAGAAGCATATTTAACATACATATGTTCATAACACTCTTAGTAATCGCTTGAGTGGTAACCAAGTTATTTGAACTGTTTTTTCGCGAAAAAATTACTTATTCTTGTCTACTTCAACATAATTACGATAATTACTAGGAGCATTTTTTACACAACTTAAAATACCTATATATAATGTGCGATGTTCAATCCAAAGGATGGAAAAGTAAAACGTAAAAGGGCGAACATTTCACCAAACTACCTCAATCCTCATCTCGCCTGGTAAGCCTCATTTCCATATCCTAGCTCATCGTAGCTGATGGTAGAGGGGATGAGGTCCAAACCGGCCTTTGGTCAGAATACTTTACAGGCAGACAGAGTCACTGTCTGTCTGCCTGCACGAATGGGGACTTGTTCGATTAATGAGCATTTTGGCTGATTGAGGAAAGTATTGTATTGGTGGAGGGCTTGAAGTTCAAACCGTCTTCGGCTGAATACTGTCAGCCTACATTCAATACGCATTAGATGGAATAATTAACGAAAAATCTTCGACTTTCTTTCTAAAAGGCAATTTAACCATCCGTAGCGCAGCAGACAGTTCAAAAGTCATTTAATCTTAAGTTGGTGAGTACGATCTTAATTAACAACTATTATATTATTGCTGAGAGAAGTGATGAGACCCTAGATAGACAGCTTTTCAATGAGAATTGATTTGAATCAAATAAATGAAAACTACATCGATAATCTGGATGAATCTGGTTCTCTCTCACCAAAAAATTCTCATCCTGTCTCTGTTGACAAAAAATAAATTTTGATCCCAGCTTAGTTTGTAAAGGTCAATAAAAAATAATCGACTTACAAACAGAAAACAATATAATCGATTGAAATCCCATCGTGCTCTTGGGATAGCAAAGAAAAAATGAATAGGAGAAAAAAAGAATACTCCAAACGAGCGGAAATAGAATGCTGAAATTAACTCTTGGACTCCGCTACTTAAAATCGCATTAGTCAGATGCTAGATAACCTTGTCAACACCTTCGAAATTTCTCAGCAAGTAGCTATTGACAACAAGCAATTTACTAGTAACAGCTGAGCAATAATTAATTAACAACTTTTGATCAAGTAGCTATTAACAAATAAATATTTCCAATTTTTGTCGACTGAAATTAACTTTTATTATTATTCGATTCACTTTCTTAGGTTGAAGATGGGTTAAATGGAAGTCTCAATTTCGCCCAAAATGAAGACGTTATTTATTGCTAAAATAATGCCCCGGGTGATGATCGAACTCAAGACCTTAAGATTATGAGACTTACGCGCTGCCTACTGCGCTACCGAGGCGTTGGTAAAAATATCATTATCTCTCTATGAAATCTTTAGCATGTCACAGCAGAGAATACAAGAACAGCGGCGTAAATATTTAGGTATCGAGAGTGCAGCCAAGATTGAGGTCCGTGACGGAATCAATGCATTCAGACCTGACACGTTGCGCGAATCGGTAGCAAATGATCCTAAGGAATTTTGGTCATATGTTCGCTAGACCAGAGGCAAGGAATTCTGCTTATTGTTAGCGACGATGGAAGCTCCGCGACAGACTCAATCGAATAGGCAAACATTCTTGATCAGCACCATAAATAATTGTTAAAATCCAATATTTCTCCCGGAGAAATGTAGATTTTTACTGTTTTCATCGAAATTCCCCGGAAACCACAGTATGGTTTTCATATACAAATGAATATTTCTTGGTTCTGAGAAGCAAATAGAGGAAAATTTCAATATTATTTAGTAGAAATCGAGTATTTCTCACGGAAAAAGAGTGGCATTTCTGGTTTTTTATGGAAATTCCCCGGAAACCACAGTTAAGTTTCTTTAAACAAATGAAGATTTCTGGATTAGAAGCAGCTTATTGAGGCAAATTTCTATCTTATTTAGTAGAAATCTAGTATTACTGCCGGAAAAACAGAGATTTTTACTGGTTTTCCATCGAAATACCCCGAAAACCACAATTTAGTTTCTATCAAAAAATGAAGATTTCTGGATGCTGAGCAGATTGTTGTAGCAAACTTTAATCTAATTTAGTGGAAATCGAATATAACTCCCGGAAAAAAATAGATTTTACTGGTTTTACATCGATATTGCCGCGGAAACCAACGTTTAGTTTGTATAAAAAGGAATAACAAGTGTGAAAAATAGTGATAGTGTGTGAATATTCCTTTGAGATTTTCGTAGGTTTTCAACCTACTAAGTTACCTTCCTTTCCTTTATCTTTGTGTAAAAAATGAAGATTTCTGGGGTCTGAACAGCTAATTGAAGCAAACTTCAATCTTATTTTGTAGAAAACGAGCATTATTCCCGGAAAATTGGAATAATTACTGCAACTGCACACGAGGGCACTGTTAGTAGTAAGCAAAAATTTATGGGAGTCAACGAATTTCTCTCAGGAATCTCAACGTGATGTACTCTTTTAAGAAATTCCCCTCTTTCTCGAAGACTTAATTGCCCTTCGACCGTGACAACGGTCACGACCGAATCGTGAAAGGCAAGGGTTCAACCCAGAAGTTTAATTTTCACTCCCCTCGCCCAAAAACCTTTCACATTAACTCTATTACGTGTGATTGCGGATCCCTCTTGGGCGATAATGAACTTTCACGGCCTTCACGGTGACTAGGGAGCGTAAGAAAACTGACCTAGGATAAGAACTTCTTCTTTGGATCTATTTGGAGTTATCCTCGGCCGAGAAACTGCCGGGGGAAACTTTCAGGGTCGGGCGAACTTTACACTGAAAGGGTCGAGTAGTAACAGTCCTCCTGATCATGCTGGATGCATTAATATCACAGCGATGCGGTTAAAATATGTAGAGGTGATAGCGCAGGATGTTAGAATGATTACCAATAACCAGGATATTCATGATGCGTCTAATTTGTAAACTTTTTGATTTATCGAAACTGTCCTTTTCACTCCCGATTGACGCTAAGTCCTATGAAAATAATGTCTTTTTGTGTGAAACCGAGGTAAAAATCGATCAAGTTGTACTTGGAGGGTAAATAAACTCAATGTTGTAAAAGTTGTTTCCATGGCAAACGTTTACTATGCAACGAAACGGTAACAATGCAAGGCCCAGGTGTCGTAAATAAGTTGCATCATGTAGATTTACATATGCTACACATCGTAAGTATGATCGGTAAGCAATTGCAGGAAACTTTTCCGTGCTAAATATTTCAAAACTCAAAAAAGTGCCCACAAAAGTGTAAAAATGTTGATGATACTCAACGAAAAATTACGAAAACCGCTATTGTTTCGTTTGTTACCACGGATACCCCATGCATAAAACTGAAACGATTAAAACTAACTTATTATTTCGAACAACATATAAGAAAAGATTAAAAAATAACAATTTTTGCAATGAAGTCGTCGCCACAACAGAGGCCTATTTTGCAGAGTTCGACAAAACGTATTTTTTGGATGGCTCGAAAAAGTTATCGCTGGATTAAATTTATTGAGTTGAAAGGAGACTATATTGAGAAATAAATTTAAAAGTAGTTTAAAAAAATGCGTTTTCTTGCCTAACACAGGTACTTATCATACAGCCCTGGTATTATTATTATTATTATTCAGTACAACGAAAGGAGATCCGTTTCGTAAAAAAATTGTCACGAGAAATCAGTGAGCATTACTCAAATCCTTCAGGACGCAGGATGGGAATCTCTAGAAGATAAAAGATTTAAACAAAGGATACATTTACTAAATACGTTCAGTGAAGGGTACTTTCGTAGAAGATTTAGCCTAAATTATGAGTCCTACCTGTTACGTAGGCCTTATGTTCTAACGGTTCAGGGGCAGTTGGTCGAAGGACAACTGGTCGATGGGACAACCCGTCGCTTGACATTTCGTCGCTGAGACATTTGCCAACTGACACCGAACCCTAATGTCTCAGCGACGAAATGTCTAGCGACGGGTTGTCCCATCGACCAATTGTCCTTCGACCAACTGACACCGAACCGTTTCTAACAGGAAAATCCGAGCGCATCCATTTTAGTTCACTTTTATCGCTTGCAGGGTTTCTTTCCTTCTTTCCAAATTTAAATTAGAAAGAATAGTCGTATGAAATCGAGACAAGTAACAAAAGAAGGGAATTTGAATAAAGAATCTTATTTTGGTCGTCTAATAATGTTTTCTTTCGAAAATTGCGAGAATTTTGATAAAATGAACGAAACTTTTCTAAAATGTTGAGGTTGTAAACAAACCGTCCCCCTGACGACTAATTCCATTGTTGAATCCGAGACGATGCATTTTTACATAAGCGAACATTGGGAAGTGATTTCTGATGAGAGATGCTTGTTTATTTTTTTAAAAAATAAGGCTAATATATATAATTCCATCTCAATTTTTACTGTTGAGAATCGACAGGCTCTTCAGCTAGTTTTATATACTTTTATAAACGTATGAGAGACCTCTATATCTATACTATGGTCCAGAAATCGTTGTAACGGTAAAATTTCTCATTCATCTTCTCTTGTCAAGTTTCTGTTTCACATTACCTCGTTGCTATGGAAAAATCTCGTCATGGTTATGATGACGATGATGGCAACAATGATGGAGCGATTCATACTTTTCTTTATACCCCCGTGAAAAAAATGGATTATTCACCCTTGATGAATTTAAAGTTCGCTGACGCACAAATCGTAAAAAAAGAAGTATTTCTTTCGCTTCCTCAAATTTCGCGACGCCGTGAAAAATGGGTCGCGGAAAATATTACATTCCAGATCTTTCACAAAAAAGGGGATATCCTCGTAAGTGGGACGAAGAGCCTCGTGAAATGACATTAATTTGCCACCGGCGCTTTTCGCGAATCGGGATTCTCGCGAATTCCTCATCTTCCGAAATAAAAACGCTTATTTTTCTCTCCTGTGACATCCGCCCGATCAGCCCGCCGATGCATCGTTCACAAATTGGACGGTAGAGGTCCTCCCGATCGGCTTTCGCGCCCCCCCCCAAACTTTTCCTTAGCGACGGGAACTACTGTCACGTCCCGGCGGCTAACAAACCGCCTCGATTCCATTAGCGCGGGACCGGGCGTAACGATCGGGACAGAGAATGCATTCATTATCCCCAGAGTTCGGTCGATTTTAATCCGATTTCGGCGCTCCCTATCGGCAGGAAAATGGATTCCTTCTCGTCGTTTTCTCTTCCGTACGGGTCACATCCGATAATAAATAAACTCGATGCATAACATTTCCATCGTCCCGGTGCTCGCTGAAGCCCTTGGTTCACGTCGATGTTCCACTGTTTTGATTTCGGCCGGGCAGAGGTCATTAGCGTCGATTGTTGAAGAGTGCACTGGAAGATTCGTCGAATGGGGCCCGGAGGACGCAAAGTGTGGTTGATGGCGGTAATGTGAAGTTAAAATTAATAGGAAGCTTTCGCTGAAAAATGCCACTCCGCCAGCGCGCGATTCAATTATTGATAACAATGGAGGTATTCCGACGTCATTGTTGATAGAATAGTTGCTCGTGGCGACTATGTTTCCCGAGGCGATCGTACTTTCCTAGGTTTAATTTATGTCAACGGTCAATTAGAACCTTGGAATTATAAAAACAGTGTTACATTGCACCAATATGTCACGCTATAATACTTTAACTATGCTAATTTTTCAATGAAGACCTTCATATTGTATTAAATTACTTTTTAATTTATTTAAAGTCGTTTAACTCGATCGTTATGACTTATTGTTGCCATATTTAGTAAACCATCATAGCATTGTCATATAGTATTATAGGCTAAAAATCACAGGATATACTTTTCCACAATCGAGATTGGTCGTCAAGGCTAATTGTATAAAACAGCAAAGTTCTTCATACAAACATAAGTGTCCTACCTTTCGGTAGGCTCACGTACCTTAATATTTCCTATTCAACACCTTTTTTTTCCGTTGCTAGGCAACACACCCCTTCCTATATATCATCTAACATCTTCAGCCTTTGTCTTCCCCTCTGTCTTTTCCCTTACACCCTCAGTGGCATTCTTCAGCAATCTCTCAGAAATGCATGTAAAATTCAAGTTCACCGCTTGCAGGCTTCATTTCTTTTGAAAAATTAAATTAGAAAGAATAGCCGTAGGAAATCGAGACAAACGCCAAAAGAAGGGAAATTGAATGAAAAGTTTTATTTAGGTCATGGAGCATTGCTTTTGATTCTAAATTACGAGAATTTTGACAAAATATACGAACATGTTGTGATGTTTTGTGGTTGTAAACAACTGGTACCCCTAACGACCAGGCCAATTGTTGATCCGAGCTAATGAATTTCAGTTCACTTTGATCGCTTGCAAGGTTTGTTTCTTTTGCAAAATTAAATAAGAAAGAATAGTTGCATGAAATCGAGAAGAGCACCAAAAGAAGGGAAATTGAATACAGATTTTTATTTTGGTCGTCGAATTTTGTTTTCCGTTCAAAATTGCGGGAATTTTGAAAAATCAAACGAAGCTTTTCTGGAATTTTGAGGCTGTAAACAAACCGTCCCCCTGACGACTACTGTATTTAGTCCTATGTCTATTTGCCCCGTTGAGAATCAACGGGCAATTCAGCTAATGTATACTGAAAATGGACTGGAAGTAATCTCCATTTTAAAGCCTGGTGTTATTATGATTTTTTAGAATGATGATTATTAATAATCTCCTTGCTAATTTATTAAATAGATATAATGCAATCTTAATCATTTTATCTTCACCTCAATTCTAACAAAACGTTTTAACTCCAGGCCATAAAATGAACATCAATTATAGTCCTTTTTCAGAATACGTCAAACTTAAGACCCTTAGGTTTTGATGTGCATTTTACTCTTTTAATTTTTATGTTGAGAAAAAAATCGAAATTTTTCGTGCGTCGAAGAGTTTGAGTTTAGTGCGCCGCGAATATTGTCCCAAATGTGTCGCGGAGGTCGAAAGGTTAGTAATCACAGCAGTAAGCAATTTATTCATAACGATCATAAAGGCTCACTCCATCATCCCCGTTTGATAATACTACACTTACGGAAGGATTGCTTCTGAACAGCTCTTATGTTGGGATCCGGAGATTATGGACACCAGCGGTGGTTGAGGTCTTCCCCATGGGAATAGGTAGTTTGCCGTTGCGTCTGATCCTTGGCGAATCCTTCCCATACACCAAAGTGCCCGACAGTGGGGATTCTATCCACACAGAGTACCATCATCCCCGCCTAAGGTCTATCACGTGCTATTGCACGTTACGTTAAACGCATGTGGCCAGGTGGGATTCATGAAACTTACTTTCATACTTGCTTCTAGTTCATTCGCACTGAAGCCTGAAGTGATTTTCACTTTACTGCAAATAAAGGTCAACCGCTATTTATTATCAATTAATGGTGAATGACTTAGATAAAGAATAAAATGGTGCGACTGGCAATTAGAGATCAATATTGACAAATGTTCAGTAATCAATTTTTTTTCGTAAAGAAAAACGGCAATGATCATTCGTACATCCTTCGTAACCCTCACAAATAACTTAACATGGGGTACTCACATCCATTATATACGTGGAAAAGCACTTAGGAAAATCGGATTCGTGAAGAGATTAGTCGGTCGGAGCGACGAAAAAGTACGCGAGCGATGTTATTTTGCGTTAGTTAGACCTCATCTTGAGTATGCGTGTAGTGTATGTAGATATGTAGATAAGTGAATGTAGAATGGTATCTGAAAAACAGATTTCAACTGATGTTGCTCATCTCTATGACAGTTTACGAACAATTGATCAACAGTTGGTAATCGTTAACAGTTGCTTGTCAACGAATATTCGCCAACAATTGATCGTCAACAATAGCCAGCGGGAAACAGCGGGAGATTAGCCTACATGAAGGTATAGGAGTTGTAGTATGGTATACATTATGGCACGGTATACGCTGAATGCATACCATAATATCATGATATTTTCGCACCTGGAGATATCTTTGATTCTTTCTTAGCGTTCCTTGTTGCATTCACTATTATTTCGACCCATACAGTTCTTATAATAATTTTATTCTTAATTAACCAATCATATTATCGATTAATAGGTTTCAATCCATAGAGTTCTCATAATCACTTCATTCTTAATGAATCAATCACATGATTGATTCATTGATTTAATCGATTTGTTGAAAATTAGCGCCACGAAAATGTAGATGCATGTAGATATAGGTTAGAGAGCGATGTAATTTCACCTTGGTCGGGAACCATCTGGAACATGCGGCGGGTATATGGAACCCAGCGGAAGAAACGTGTACCCACCAACTCGTGAAAGTGAAAGGCGATACAAGTTGTTTAGTTGGAATGCATTTTTCTACAAGAATACGTTGGGAATCGAGGCCCGATGAGAAATGTTGGTTTATCCTTTGAGAAATAGGACTCCTATATTTAATTCCATCTCTGTTTTCCAGGTTGAGAATAAACGGGAATTTCAGCTAGTTCTCTGTATTTCCGCAATTTCCAATAGCGGCGTTTTAATTCCAGAAGAATGATAGCTTTTCTTGCCATTTAGATAACGCCTTTCGCTCCCACAGTTATCGCTATATCCCTAAGCCAGAAGTTTAACCCTTTTGCCGCATGCGATTTTCGGATCGCATTTCCAGTGAGTTACTGCGGAGAGTTTAGCGGGAATGCCATAGCGTAGGATTTAGAATCTGGGGATTATTTAAAAACCGAACCGTCGTCGCAGGTTCAGAAATAACAGCGGCTAGCCTTAATACCTGAAATGGTCGGTTGAGCGTCGGAGTACATTGCGGGGAATTAGCCATTGTCGGCCTCCCCTCCCTTCCCTCTGATTGGTCGAGAAATTCAATTGTTTCCCGGCTGTTTCGAAACAGTTCGAATGACGCGACAATGAAACTCGGAATCAAGTGACAATGTTTATGGAAACAGAGCGGCCGTTAAAACGGTCTGGTTGGACATTACTGGTATATAACAGTTCTTACGTGTAACCCGCTGTAATAAAAATTCTTTGATGAATGGGAAAAGCAATTTTATTTCTAAAGCAATAATATATCTGGGAATGCCAAAATGGTGACGCCCAAATGTTACGTAGTCAAATAACCATTATTATATTTATATTTAATATATACATGTATTTTTCCCAAAAATTTAAATTTCGTAATTTTATCAGTGTCTTGGTGAGATTTTTATGCCAGCCAAGTTGGAGGGAATACGCAATTTTGTATTTTACGATAGGAAAATGTAACTGCTAAATTCCCTTGTGTCCAAATCCAGTTGAAAAAGGTCAACCAGTCATCAAAAATCCCTTAATCTCCCAACTGGCCTATTTTCAGTCACATTCAAGGGAGAACGGCGAGAAAAAAAATCGTCAAGAATAAAAGTCACTCCATCCGAAATCTTATTTAACAGTCCTCAGGTAACCATGGACATTAAACTCTGAACATGCCTATCCATAATCCGGCTGAATCTTTCCTATGCATCACCAACCTAGCAAATCCTACTTACGGATTCAAAACTGATAGATAAAAAATACCTTATTTTCCACAATCTGGGATTAAGAGTTTGAAAAAAATCAATGAATACCACAACATAAAGCTGTAATTAGTATATAAACCCTTGACCTAAACACCCTAACTTAATCCGAGCCGGATGATTTCCCCTCCTAACCTGTGATCTTCGAAAAAAAGGTCCATAATGGAAAATCATGGATAAGACCCGTAAACAGGAGCCACGGGACAAAGTTTACCGGCAGGAAGTGAGTTTTTTATCCGCCGTAGTCGAGGCAAAAAACGTTAATTGGACTTTCACAATGAATAAATAAATAAACTCTTTATTTTGGGCTGAAAAGAGGCTTTAGAGTCCGATCTTCCATTTAACACATCGTCAATGCAAAAAAAAGAATAAAATAATAATAAAAGTTAATTTAAGTCGAAGAAAATTGGAAAGGTTGAAGTTGTGGATGTAAAACACCTAAGTGAAGCTTAGGAAAAATATTCATAGCAGAAAAACATCCACAAAGAAGGGGGCTGAAAGACCGGCAAAACCTACTGACAGTATTGACTAAGAGATATTAAAAACAGATACTCTTATTGCAGCCTGGCAATAAGAACATGGTTAAATTAAAAAAAAAAACATAATAATACCTTAAGAACTTTTCACTGTCACTATTTTTTCAATAAAAGTACACAATTAGTCAATGGACCGAGTCAGTAATATCATATGCACACAGAATTACAGTGCTAAAATTACACTATTAAAGGTTACCTAAAATTTGAAAAGTCATCTATTGAAAGATAGACGTAAGCTTCACTTGTCAATTAATATAAATAATACATCTCAGTAAACTCGAATATTTGAGGAATAGAAAAGAGAGTATAGAACGAGGAGGAAAGATTAATAATAATTATGACATAAGGCGATAACCAATAAAGTTTTTAAAGTGAAACATATTTAAATTTCAGTGATAATAGTATAACTGCTGTTCGTCCAACTTATTGACTAACTCATCCTCCTGAATTCGTTTAGCAGCTGTCACTTACATAACTCATCATTTTTTCTTAACAATATCATCATCAACAACAACAACAACAATAATTAATAATAATTATTCATTGTTATCAATCATTTAATCATTATTGATAAATAATAATCAATTATTATCATTTGTTATTATTAATTAATTAATTAATCCTCTCATTTCCGCAGTGTAAGATTTATCTGTCGAAAAAAAATAATAATAGGTAATAAATGTCTTTATTGAAGGAGAAGATTGAGACTTCCTAGTCCCTTTTCACATCTAACCCTGATTTTCTATATTTTATTATTCTATTTTATATATATTCTGTTATTATATATTATTATTTCACTTACAATTAGTAACCGTTTGCGATACTCAAATACCTTATTTTCCTGGGTATCGCTAAAATTTTGTAGAAAGTTACTCCTAGTGTTACAGTTTATCAGAGTATATTTTTTCAATTCCTTTCTTTGTGGTCACTATTTGTCTATTGTATAGTAACACTTATCGAGTTCTGTCAACCAACTCCTCACCCAACCCGCTAACTACACGCGCTGTCCAGATATACTAATTTTTAAAGGGCGGCGAACTGTTAATCGGTCCTGCTACCATATCTTAATGTGATGCATTTATCATTAGTATTTTGGTGCGGATAAAAAACATATATCTTTTATGTACTTTTATCTCAGTCTTGTTCATCACTGTGATGATATAAAAGCTACTGAGGTATGAGTGATGCTGAATAATGACGTTAGTTAAGGTTTCTCCTTATACTATGTCACGAATAGTGTTACACGTAGAGTCTTTGTGCTTCACTAACGTCTGCGCATAGAATTCTGGCTCAAAGCACGAAAGCTAGGGCAAACTACCTCACTCCTCATCTCGCCTGGTAAGCCTCATTTCCCTCTCCTAACTCCTAGTAGCTGATGGTAGAGGGATTGATGTCCCAACAGGCCTTAGGGCTGAATACTGTACAGACAGAACCGTTGAATATATAATATAATAAGCAATAAGCAATGTTATGACGTTGCGTGACGTCACGCTCTCAAGGTCCATGTTGCCAATCCTTCGATATGGATAGAATCATAATAATGGCTTTCGCATATTCTCCCCCCATTTCTGCAGTGTAAGACTTTCCAGCTAAAAAAATACTGAGAAAGTGTAATAGGGTGCCGATTCATTACGTGAGATACTGACATTTTATTTCTTCAATGATGGGCGTTAGGATTTTTCATTAAAAAAAATCATCATCAATTTTATTTGCTCTGGACCTTAACTTTAGAATGTTTTGTGAGATAATACCCCGACGGTACATCATTTTCGTTAAATCATGCCAAAAAGATTCTACCGCATGGCACAGGTTCACCATATCCTTTCTCCATAATGAAAACCCAGGGATCGAAGACCAGTTTACCCTAACCGAAGCCCAGTATCATCGCAGTTAATTTCCAAAATAATTTCGGGAATTTCAACCCAAAGTTAAACAGTTGATTCTGTAGACGTCGGCAAGCTGTGCTGAATGGGCATCCTCCTTTTTCCGCCACTCATATTAACTCCACTTCGGGTTTAATTATCGATGCAAAAAGGGGAAACCCGCCGTCGCAGTAGGCGAAATCCCATTTCTGTGCTCTTGTTTTTGGAAGAGAGACTGTTTGCATTCCCCGACGGATGGACACCCATTCAAGCACCGCGTTCGCTGAGACTGAAATGTCAGACCCGAGCGAGGGGGAGTCTGCGTCGTGGACCAAGGCGCGAAATAGAGGGAAGCCACGTTTATTTAACATTTGATCAATGTTGAATAATGTTAAATCTTTGTTCCTCATCGTCCTCGCCATGGAAACGGCGATGGATTATGTTTATAGGGGTTTAATCGGGAATTTTGCGACATGGAAGAACGATTTCACAAGTTACGTTATGTGCCACGGTGGTTAGTGTGCTAGTACGCTGGCGCTCCCTCCCCAAGGTCCCGGGTTTGAATCCCGGCTAGTCGGATTTTTCCGGTTAGGGAATGGTCGTGTGTGTTCGTCCTTATGTCATTATTTGTAATATTTATTAAAATGAATTTAATTGAGATTAACTTCCAGTTACCAATATAGACGTTGTTGTTATCATTATTAATATTATTATTATCATTGTTATTATCATCATCATCATTATTATTACATCTACGTATATGCAAAAGCGTCAAGAGGTAATACTACCTCTGATGTGTAGCATATGATTGGTTCCCTGTTTTTATACCAATTTTGCAATTTTTTATTAGTTTTTAACAATGATACAGGGAGTCAAACTTGACAAAGTTTTGCGAAAAATCCTGGTCTTCGATTTTTCGCGAAATTTTTCATCTTTAAGCTAACGCTGAACCCAACTGAGGAGAGTTGTCGGGTAAAACATAATGCCATGCTATAAATCGGTCTTTTACCCTTTATTACAGTCGATCTTAATGACCACGGTTGAATATTTGCATACTTTATGTAACGAAATGGCGGGCCCTTAATTTAGAGCAAATTTTTACCTAGAGCGAGGAAAATAGTGGAAACAGACATGGCATGAGATAGACACGGGTTAACTTAGAGTGGGTCATGTTTGACCCCCTGTAAGTTAGTCGTGATGCGTAGCAGTTAACGTAAATGATTTGCATAGTCGGGTGCAGAATTTATCCTTGAGTAGCTTATTCACGAAGCTACAATTAGTAGCTTATTCAAAGTCAGCCTCAGAAAAACAACTTTTGCGTTTTTGTCCAGTTTTTTTTCCATTCCAGTCCCTTTGTGCGCCAGTTCGTAAAATATAACATTAGTCTTCTTAATAAATCGTAAGAAATATGTCAAACTTACCCTGATTTCGATATCTGGTATTTTAAGTTTGAGAATCTATTTAAAATATTTTTACTTCCCTCGTATTTCGGAAGACATAAAGGAATTTTAAATAATTCTGTTGGATATCCTTTCTTGAGGATTAGTATTGCTTCCAGATTCTTTCAAAATGCGTCATTCGTTATTAAATAGACTCAGATTATTATTTTGGATACACAGGAAAACAAAGTTCTCCAATTTAGCTCTGGGTCAGCAGCGGACGAGGTAACTATATCAACGCGATTCTTTCCTAAGCCACATTTTCATTCAGCGAAAGAGGAAGATGGAATGGACTGTCGAAAATGTGTAGGTAAACACTGAGTCAGAGAATATACGAGGACTCCACAATGAACTCCCTTTCACTCACTCGGCCCTCCATTCACTATCATTCCCCTCCCCCTTCCTCTATCCTTTTGATAGGGAACAGAAGTAAACACCGATCTCCAAGGGATTGAAAAGGTTTCAATATGAACACGTGGGAAGGAGAAAGGAAAAATATTTCAGCATTGGGAAAAGATGGAATAAATGAACCTGGCATGGAACGATGTTTAAATTGCGTTAGTTTAACTTCCGTGTCTATCCCACGTGTTAGCTTTAATATGTACTTTAATACTTTACGCTTTAGTACTTTAATTTGTTACCTTTGAATGCTCCTGCATAAGCATATAATAAGTGAGTCCACTGTTCACGGTTTATGTGCAAAATAATACTTATATAAGTATAATAGTGCCTTAACAGATGCCTCGGAATCAACTTCTTAGATAACTTAAACTGGAGCACATATATTCGAAAAATATGCGGTAAATCAACTAAAAAGCTCGGTTTTATAAAGAGCATTGTAGGTAGGTGCGAAGAAAAGTTTAGAGAGCGATGTTTTTCACCCTCATTAGGCCCCATCTGGAATATGCGGCGAGTATATGGGACCCAGCGGAAGAAACGTGTACCCACCAACTCAAGAAAGTGAAAGGCGATTCGAATTGTTAAAAAGTGCCGGGAAAAGCATGCGTTACGCAAATGCTCACAGACGCAGGTTGGGAATCCTTGGAAGAAAGGAGATTAGAAGCTAGGCTGCAATTGCTTGCTGAATTCAGAGAAAGTACATTTGCAGATAACTTAATCGGTAGTATGCGACCCCCCTGCTACTTCGGCCGATCTGACAATGAGCGTCATATAAGAGGAATAGGTTTTTATTTTAGTCTAATCTTATTTATATCTAATCTTATTTTAGTCGTGAATCATTCATATAATTTTGAAATTGCGAGAACTTTGATAAACAAATCGGAAAATTCGTAAACTTTTTCGGAAATAAACAACCCATCCCTTTGACGACCAAAGCAATTGTTGAACATTGGTTTCATGTGTTATCTCATATAAATACACGAGAATAATCAGTTAGTATACTTTTCCATAAGAAATGTACGTAAAATAGGTTTTCGTTACCTGCAGAGGCTGTTTCTTTTACAGAATTAAATTAGAAACAATAGTCCTACGAAACTAAGACAAGTGCCAAAAGAAAGGAAAATGATCATAGATTCTTGTTTTAGTCGTGAAATATTGAAATAGATACGAACTTTGGAGGATTTTGATAAAACACACGGAAATTTCGTAAAATATTTGGGAAATAAACAACCCATCCCTTTGACGACCAAAGCAATTGTTGAACATTGATTTCATGAGATATCCCATATAAATGTACGGGGATCATCAGTTAGTATTCTCTTCTATAAGAAATATACGTAAAGTAGGCTTTAATGTCTGGAAAACAGTAGAATAATAGAATATACGTGTGTTATTGCATGCAATTGAGATATTTCATGAATACTAGCTTTTATTTAGGATTCATTGAATCATTCAAATAAACTTGATGGTAGGTTTGAATCCTAATATTACAACTTTTGGACGAAGTAGAAGACTTTACAATTGCAGTAAAAACGACTACGTCTACAATACTTTACAAGACTTAATTGTTAAAACAGAGTTAATTCCGGTCGCTCCTTTCGCGGGACATCAGATAAGCTAATGGGGTAGATTAGACAAGTTAAACCTTTGATTATTAAATTTACCTTTACATCCCTCTCATATGGGCTCGTGGGGTGCAAATCTAAATCTAATATGCATCCAAATATTGCCTAGGATAATCAGATTGTCATATCCATGGAAATAGCTTATTTTAATTAGTTACAAACTGGAATTTAGTTAATTAATTAAGAGCATCTTCCTTATTCATTTTGAGTTATGACTGTTTCAGTCTATTAGAAAATAGATACACGCTATATGTGTGTTTAAATAGGTCAGATTGCATAGAGTGCTGAGGAAATAATCGCGTTTAACTTCGGTTTTGGGATTCACTGCCATTTTCGGCGCTAGAGTAAGTCAGCTAATGATGAAAACACTTATTAGAGATGGAGTATGAACCAATTCACATCAAAATGTTTCAAAACAGTTTCGTTTCATGAATTTTGTAGATAGCATCAGTCTCATGAAATGAAACACTGGATTTCGAAATGTCAATGATTTGGGACAGCTTTTCCACGAATAATTTTTATGAACGAAATGGATCTACTTAGATCGACCGATTTTTGGTTAACGGGAATAACTATGGAGACGGATTTTATATTTCCCATATGCACAGAAATGTATGCGTATGCACAGGAATGCTTTATTAAATATCAAATCCATCTCATTAGATGTAATTTAACTCACGAGTTGTTTTTAATAAATTTAATACGTTTTTTTAATATATTTTGAGTTTAAATCAAATTTCATTACTTGGATATCAAAATTGGTTAGCATCAATAGTGTCATGAGGTATGGAAGAACTCTTCAGCATCAAAACATGTTGCTAGGCAACAGAAGTTGCCGGTTGGTTGCTAGTTAACTTTTAATGAAAATTGGCAAAATTCTGTTTCTATATACTTGAATAATGGTTTAAGTAAATTTCGACGTTAGGGTAAGATTTTGATAGTGTCTTTGAAATACCTGAGAAATATGTCACAAACTGAACTCTGTGCACACCTGATTTTAATTTGAAAGAAAAGGGAGAGGTCGAGAGTAACATTCGCGCACACATTTCATCTCTACACTCACGGATATTAAAATTCAGTCCGAAATCGTGCACAATTCTCTCAAACACATGTTCAATTAGAATGCAAAATCCTGTCCAGAAAAGGGTTTTGGCACGGGCGCGAAAAACAAAACACTTTGGAGTTGAATTGTTTACTATTTCTAAACACTGTCCCCTTATGACCTGGAGTGTACACTCTTTCATCAGAAGAGCCTCTTGAGAATTTTCCGCATATTCTGCGTTGCATTTCCCCGTGTTAATGCATTAGTTCCCGCGCCATCGTCAAATGCGCTCGCAGCGAAATCTGCGCCGTTTTTTTCCGTTCGCAATGCACGGAGACCTTTTTTATTCGTAGCATACGCTGCATTCTAACGAAGGAGAGACTTTTTCGTTGACCGAGTTCTCCCTGGAAGAAGTTCACGAATGCTCTCGGAACATTTTATTTGGCTTTGTCCTCCTGGCGGGTCGCGCAATATTCACTGAAACTTCGCTTAATATTTATTAAACGGGTTGAGAATGTCAGAGGGTGCATTGATGGTGCGATATAAACTCATGTTAATGCTAGAAATGTTATTGGCCGGCGGAGTTGAATTTAGGAGGTATCGCATAACTTAATTAGAATTACGGAAGTGTTCCCTTTGGATAAAATCATCGGCGTGATGCATGTTAATTGGCTTGCATTTGTAGTATGGCGTATTATCAGCAATCAGATTTTTAGTAAGTGTAAGCCTTTGGTGGATAATTTTTGCCACATTTTTGCTACATTTTTGCCACATTTTTGCCACATTTTTGCCACGTTTTTGCCACATTTTTGCCACATTTTGCCAAATTTTTGCCACATTTTTGCCACATTTTTGCCACATTTTTGCCACATTTTGCCACATGTTTGCCACATTTTTGTATAATGCATGCGGAAATAGCCAATACAATGTTCCTAGCTAGTTATCAAAAGTGATATATAGAAGTGTATGGAATGGTTTTCGGGAAAGTAGACAAAGTTGAAAATGCTACACACTCGGAACAATGATATGGAAAGCAGAAAGTTTGCATATGTACTTCCTTTTAATATGTTATTATATATATTTATTTTAAGTATATTATATATTATTATACTAGTAAACACCCCCGTCAAGCATGAAGGAACTTAATTTAGTTTAAAAATAT
>KZ308386.1:497795-531504 GCA_000376725.2 Ladona fulva | reverse complement strand
ATACCCTCTCATTGCTATCAATCGCGTCGCTTAGGTCATTGATATAAATAAGAAAGAGTAATGGTTTGATAACGCTGCCTTGAGGTAAAATGAGATCATAATTAAGATTTATTCATGTTGGAAATCCAACATTATTTTATGATATACGTATGTGAATGGTGGAAGGTTAAAACAGTTTCACACTGCATTTATTTGTCCTCCTTTATAATTTCATCTTTGAGTTCAATCCATCGATATGCAATCGTTTACCATTATTTTTCATCTGTACCATCTGTGAAATCAGTCCAATTCTTCTTTCTCTTAACAGCCTGATAAAATTAAAGTTTAAAATATGAATAATTTTCATTCAAGTTTTATCTGTGCTGTAGTATTAAGAACATTCTTCGAAAATCACGCAAATAACTTGTCCGTGTTTTTCACAGTGCTAATGGACAATTAGACAGACTTTTTATAAATTATATTTAAAACCTAAATTTCTTTATGATATAAATAGCAGAATATTTCGTTATACCTGAAATCGATATAAGTAAATAACGGTGGATTTCCAACCTGAACGAATCTTAATTAATCACAAACAGCCTTTTAATTCTAATCGAACATCTTAATGAATATATCTCTAGTAACAAGGTTACTGCTTTAGTACTACTAAAAGTAGTAACCTTGTAAAATATCTTTTTCTGATAGGAGGTTATTTAGGTTCCTGAGTCTTCCTGGGAAGTGATATGCTTATTTTACTACGAAATTATACATTTATATTAGTGTAAACGTATATCATTAGCATCTATAGTATAGAATAGAGGAATATATATATCTATCATTTACTTTTTCTTGATCTTGTTTGTGGTCGTGGTAGAGCACACTATCTAACCCCCTTCGCATATCTTTAACTGAATTATTCCTCTCATAAGAGATGTCGCTGGATTGAAATCGGAGCAAATGCATTATTCCCATAGTGCGGTACTAGTTCGTTAAAGGGATGAAAGGACTTGTTTGGTGCATAGGGCATGACTGGTGGGCGAGACTTCGCCCACGTACGCTTTCTAGACGTCGAGGGACGCTTTGAAGGTTTGCAGACGTCGCAAACCCGTATTGAAGAGAGTGGGAGATTGCTACTCTAAGGAAGAAAGAGACTTTTGAGAATGCGAAAACATTTAAGAAAGCCAGCATAGAGCATGTTGAAAAGGGAATATCCAAATCAGGGGACAAGCTCGAGAAAATAAACAAGCACCTAGCAGTGAGTGACAGAGAAGCCCTTTTGGCACCCTGGCAGTCGGAGAGCTGCAATTGACGAACAGTGTGAAATTCTGTATCCTTTGAGCCGCCGGATTTCGTTTCCACCAGCGCACGATAAGGTATACATGAATAGGACACTATTTGAGTTTTCAAAAACTTGAGTAGGTATTACGAAAGGGTTACTTAAGAACACAAATCGGCAGTAAAAATACATAGTAAATGGGACTATTTGGCCCAGAGGTGAGGAACCTGCCGCCTTCAGGCCGCACACGGCATTTATGTACATATAATGCGGCCTTGAAGTCGCATCCTGAAACAAATTTACCCGTATTTAAGTAATTTTTTCCGACCTATCTTGCAACGCCAAGTGACAGAAAAGTGGAAAATATTCTACTTAAGTTCTCAGAGTGAATGAATTCGTTTTCTCACGTACGAATGCTCAATCCTCATAAGTTCTCGTGCGCTGTTTAAATACTGTACCTTTTGCCTTCCTTTCTTCCAGAACACCTTTCCCGGGCACCACTTCGGAGAGTAACTTCCCGCTTATTTCATCAAAATTCTTGCAATTGAATAGTTTTAGTGGGTCTTACGAAGTGGCAGAAATATAATGAAGTTTGTTTCATATCTCTACATCAAGCCCTTTTTGAAATAGGGAGGGGGATGGACAGACGGAGAAAAGGACGGACAGACATTTTCCTTTTTGTATACTATATAATACATCATCTTCACGATGTATTATGCTCATCAGTTGTAACCATGTAGCTGCATTTCTCACTATACTCTTTTTAGTTAAAATTTTATAATGTCTCCTAAATAAAGACGATTTATTATTATTATTATCATCACCTCCACTGTAAGATTTTAATATAAGATCTATTAAGAAACAATTAGATGAGGTTAAACTATGTTTTATACGTCATATTAAACCTCACAAATGTACATTTGTGTTCTTGCCTAGTTAGTTTACAAGAGGTTGATGGATACCGTTACAGCATAGACGGATACAGCGCCTTCAAAAGAAGTTTTCATTATTATTTAGGGTGTCTCCATTCTGTTCCTGAATCATCAGTTATCAGCTTTGTTACGGCGACTAGCTGTTTACATAGAGATCTCTCTTGATATCCCGAAAGGAATTATACATATTTTTTAATGCCCATTTCATTTCCCAGCGTTGTAGAGTCACACACTCAAAGAAATTCGCCCTTTCTACATTCGTATGTTTGCATAGCTTTGTAACTGGGAAGCCTTTCCTAAAAAAAAACTGGTGCTCTCTTTATCGTAATATCATTGGTGCTCCTTCCGTAAGAAAAACATCTCTCAGACGACAACTCCTTCACTCGTTCCAGCTCTACCACCTTCTTTAGCCTTCTTACCTCCTGGAAATCTCATGACTTCATTTTTCTTCACATGAATCGCCAGTTCTGAAATTCTTCCCTTTGTCGCTTTATAGAACTCTCTATTCTCCATATTATCTTCCGTGAATAACTCAAAAGGGCTTTGTCAACTGCAATCCCAGCAGCCGTTAGCATCCTTCAGTCACTTTCACCCTTTTACCAGATGGTTTTCGTATCTTTTCACTACTTTACTTTGTTTTAGCGCACCGTGTGTTGTAAGAAAGGATTCGTCAGCTCCGGAAGATCTTTATTATTTCTAAAAACAGAAGTAAAAATTATATTTCTCTTCCAGCACTTTTACCTCACATTTTTTGTTTTGATAAGTTTTTATATTCCGTTGACTTATGCCTCGAATTCATGCAGACAGGGAATTCAGTACTTCACATTCAATTTAGGCGGCCTTGAATAGATAAACAGGCCGCGGTGGCGGAGTGATTAGCGGGCTGGCGCTCCTACATGAAGGTCCAGGGTTCGAGTCCCGGCTAGTGGGATTTTTCCGATTTGGGAATGGTTATTTGTGTTCGTGATAATTATTAAAATTGGGTGTAATTGGGATCCTCTTGTTTCCATCATAGAGATAGCAGTAATGACAATAATAACAACAACAATAATATCAACAACAATAACGACAACAACAAAAACAACAATAATATTAATAACAATAATCATCATCATAAATCTACCATCAAAGATATAAAATTTGATGTGGATTAAATGTTTTTTAGTAAACGTTAAATATTTTATCAAACGATACAGCTGAAGTTATGCAAGTGGAAAATTAGTTTCATGGTCATGTTCAGCAAATTTTACTACATCGCAGTAGTTTTTAATTTCTCAATAAAATTTTGTTTTGACCTCAGATATGGACTCTTTGGAATCAGTATTTTAAACAATTATGTTTGCCCACGAATTTAAAGTGATTTCCCTGAGGGAGACCTTCAAAACAACACACTGTCAAATTTGAGAGAATTTGAAAGCTTGGCCATCTTATTGTCTGCTGAGTGAAGACGTTAAATAATGTGGAATTTTTCAAATTCCTACAGATTATAGTTTCCAAGTGAAAGGAGAGAAAACATAAATGTCCATTCACATACTTATAGGTATGTATTTCCTGTTTATGAAGAAGCAAATTGTAAAAATAAAATTTTCAGTTACCCTGTTGACGCATAAATTTAACAATTAGAAGAATCAAAACACTCCATAGAGAGTATAAACTATTTTTACTAGACCACAGAGAAATATAAATACGACCTAGGTTTCGTAGCGTTGCTACATCATCAGGTGGCAATGGATAGCAAAACAGAAATATATATACAAAAATCAAAAATACCTCAACCAATGAGAAAAGAAGGGGAGGAAGCAAGGAAGGGGAAGGGGAGATGGAAGGGCAATGAAAGGAACAGAGCAGGGGAGGTAAAAGGAAAAATGTCATAATACAAAGTAAGAACTATGTCGGAAAAGCATCAAAGTAACAAATTAACATCAAGCAAATACAAAAGGGTTCAGGAAGGAAACAAGTACAAGGGAAGGATGAACCTTAAGGGATAATGGCTTTTAAAATGGGGGAGGGGTTAGGAAACAAAAATTCATTTACAATATTCTTATTGGAGGTATTTTTCACAATTTCAAAAGTCTCTAAGGCGTCTAGTTTAGCACTTTTTTCACAGAAGTGAAGCACTGTCATATCGAAGTCACTTGTGTGGCCCTTTTCAAGTAAATGTTGGCTAAAATGGGAAGCCGAGGGATTTTTACGAATAAAAGCCCGTTTATGTTCTTTTTGTCGTTCTAAGAAACACCTTCCTGTTTGGCCAATGTAAAAAGCGTCGCACTGATCACAGTCCAGTCTGTACACACCACTCCTATTAAGAGTGTCGACGGGATCTTTACAATTAACTAAAATATCCTTGAGTTTGGACCCGGTCGTAAAGGAACATTTCAGTTGTTCCGGGAAACTATTTCTCACAGAATACGAAGCCTTTCCAAGAAATTTAAGGGAACACCATCTCTTATCATCAGCAGACTTTCTTATTCGGAAAATATGGTCAAGGGCAATTTTCTTTTTCTTAGTTTTTATAATATTGTCTATGATGTCCGAACTGAAACCGTTAGCGTCTGCAATCTGTTTTAAAACCTTAACTTCTTTGATGTAATTCAGGGCGGAAAGGGGTACACTGAGTAATCGGTGGACCATACAATGGTAAGAAGCCAGCTTATGGGAAAGGGGGTGGAAGGAATCACTACTGATGGTGCCGTTGGTATAGCACGGTTTCCTATATATAGAGAAATCGTGACGTCCGTTGACTAAAGCAACAGTTAGATCTAAAAAAGGGAGACTACCGTTGATGCCTTTTTCCAGGGTGAACTTAATATTTTGGTGGATGGAGTTGAGGAAATTGAAAAACATGTCCAGGGTGCGTTCCGTTCCAGTCCATATACAAATAACGTCATCAACATACCTAAACCAATAAAGAATTGGTTTTAGTAACACCGAATCAGAATTAAATAAAGTCTTTTCAAAATTGTCCATAAAGTCCACAAAGTCATAATTGTCCATTTCAAAATTGTCCATATTTCTGTTTTGCTATCCATTGCCACCTGATGATGTAGCAACGCTACGAAACCTAGGTCGTATTTATATTTCTCTGTGGTCTAGTAAAAATAGTTTATACTCTCTATGGAGTGTTTTGATTCTTTGAATATTAAGAATTACCACAACGTTAATCCTGATTCTGTGTCGTTTTAACAATTAGAGGTTGAAAAATTGTCACAACAATCTAAAATCATTCTCAAATAAAATTAGAGAGAAATTATATTCTTTTGATAATTAAGATAGACCACGATGGTTTAGCTAGGTCTATAGATGATGGAAGATTAAATGCGTTTCAGGAACTGAGTCACTAAGTCAAACAGCACGATAAAAGAGTCTTAACCTCCGTTTTCCTCCCTCATTCATTCCCGGAATAGCCGTACATTCTTGTCAGGATAAAAAAGTTCACCGAGTTACGTAATGCACATCGGTCTCTCAAACGGGAAATACATAAAGCTAAGTAGAAGTAAAACACAATCCTTTTTCGTGTAGGAAATGGGTTACAGCGACCTCCATTAGTTAACAGGTTTTCAAAGGCTCGTGCGTACGCTGTGTACTCATAAACCTACTTCTCTATAGAAAGTAGGGTAAAAGGTCTTGTCCTCCAATTCTTGGATTCTGTCAGAAGTCTGCCACGGCTTGAAAAGCTTCTAGAGTCACGTTATATCTCTCTTTCTTGGCTAGCTCTTGAAATCCCATTATTTTGAAACAAGAAGGATTTCTGGTTTTTGAAAATATCCACTTTTTAAAGCTTTAACGATGCATCTATTTGGGACAAGTACAAGAATTTTATCAATAAGGAACATATCATTGCGTGGTTATGTTGCATGATATGCCAAAAGATAGAGCTTTCCAAGACAAGGAATAGCTTATTGTAGCCGAAGATGAATTTCTCGAGGCTCAAATCGGTTCTTAAATTTTAAATAGATATATATTTTTTTGCTGTTCATTATTTATTTTAAGACAGCTGTAATAATAGCAATTTATACTTGATATAGACGACGATTTTCATCCTAAAATGAGAGAAATGTTACCTATAATATACTTTTCCTGTCCTTCGTTTCATTTAAGGAAAATGAACATATAAGGAATTTGAGGAGCATAGCAAAAAAGGAAAAATGTCATAATCATAAGAACCACATAGTTTTAAAGTGAGAGTTCGACAAAATATTTGATAGAGCAATATCACGCAAATAATGAGTGTTAAAAAGATGAAATGTGTGACCATATAATGGAGCACTCTAATTTTAAGTAAAATTTGAATGATATTAAATAGAATTTTCGCAGTACGGCCTATGCAGTGAAGAATTAAAGGGTTCTTTTTTTAACTCATCAAAGGCGTTCGTTCTAAAAATCATATCATAGCATGTTGACACGGTTTTTAAATTACAAAATGTTGACAAATGTGGATATTCAAGGATTCGGGAGTGATTATAATTCTTGTTACAGAATGTCAGTGAGGACAATTTTCCCTTAAAAAACAACTTTATTTTCTTTTCGAGCTCCACCGAGTTCTGATGTTCTATCAAAGTAGGATAACTGGTCAGTAAATCTTAAAAATGCAACTTATTTCACATTATTTCCCAAATAAACCTCGAATGAGTTGTTTGAAAAGAAAAAATGGCAAAAAATCGTGAAGGATATCTCGTTGCTAGGAGGAGCGGGCTACCATTGTTGGATTTTCAGAAAGACACACAGACGATCTTTATCGATTGATGTACATGAGTTTGCGAATCTCATAAAATGAATTCAGTATTAATAATATGTTATATTTTAAAACTCTAGTGTAGACAATTTTAGTAGAAGATGAATAATATTATATTCACGCTTAGTTCAGTCTAGGTCGTAACGTTAGGCCATCATGGAATCAATTTGTTATCTATATTTTTCTGAAATTCATCAACTATTGGTAATGGTTGTTCGTGATTTTTACCTTTCCTCATTTAAAGGGTTCATTTATTTATTTAAACATTATATCATAATATATATTTTGATGCGAAAGATTTAAGAAATGCTTAATTCTCCATCCCCATGGAAATGTACGATTTTCTTCTCCTAAGCGTGGCTAGAAAAAAAAATAAGTTCCCGCCCGGGTTTGAACCGGGGACCTTCCGCGTGTAAAGCGGACGTGATAACCACTACACCACGGGAACTCTTGATACGTTTCGATTACTGATTAATTCTTATTTAGCATTTATGACCAATATTAGGCAGCATAAAGACTTTAAAATAGTGTTCTGATGTGTTGAAATGGGCATCTCGAAAATTCCAATAGACAGCGAACGGGAATCGATGAAGCGTCTGCGGCTGAGAGAGGCTTAGTAGCTCCGACGTCATCGAGCTATTCTGATGGAGGGAGCGAGCTTGAATTCAACTGTCTGTTCGATCGCAGCATCTCAAAAACGATGAGTTAGAATGTTTTGAATGGAAGATAACGTGATGATTCCTTGAAAACGGTTTTTAGAATGCAGGCTGATTTTCTTTGGTGATTTAATTCGCAATTTTTCAGCTATTTTTTTATGTTTTTGGTTTATCTGAATCGCAATTGCAAGCCATTAGTTATGTCCACAACTTTCACAACCTTAGCTAGCCCAACTTATTCCACTCTTCTCTTTAAATCAGTGGTTGTTTTAGCTAGAATTCTGTTGGTAACCTTACACCCTTAGACAAAATATACGCACGAGTTTTATCATTTGTTAAATAATATTGGATCGTCCGTGACGTTAGAAGTATTGATGCCGTTTATCTCTCAGTATCCTAGCTTAAATGCACTAAACTCTATTAACGTGCTACCGTTTACGTGCTGCTTGCTACAATCATATATTTAAATTATATTTTCAAATGGTACCTTCCCGCACCCCTTGAAGCTTTCCTTACCTAAGGGGGTGTTTGCTGTCCGTGGATAAAATTCACTGCTTTCAGTGTTTTTCCAATTCATCGTCAAAATTGTATATCATACATGCTCACCTATTGAATATCTATGATCTCTAGCTTTTTACATTCAATCTACTGAAGTATAATATACCCTGATGGTTGATAAAGCAGCAGTGGGCCTTACTTAGGCTGACAATCTTCCAATAAGTCTGAAACGGACATTTTCCATCTGCTAAAAGAGACAAATTTCTACCATTTTATACATGTCTTTGTTAATTCATAGCAGATATTATTAGAAATAATACAAATTCGAAACATTTTCTTACCCAGAAAGATAATATATCGGTCTTGAACCCTCCCACTTTGCTGCCTACCTAATCAAGTATTACTAGTGCCGTTGTTATATATAAGAGATGATTGATTCAGTTAATGCACTGAAAGACGAAGTTGATTTGCCCATTACCGGGCACCTGCTCTATATAAAGCCCTTTTTCAAATCACGATGAAAACAAACGAAAAGAAATGTATAAGCTTACCCATGTCGGAACTGGGATTTAACCCTTATTGTACCAAGGCTAGTTTGTCAACGTTATTTACCAAGCTGGGGACTTTTGAGGACCCCACGGCTTTTCTTTCATTTCTTAATTATTTGCTCCTGTAGATAACTTAAAATAAGTTTAATGGATTTCTGACAGATATAGATCCAGGAATATTTTGTTCAACAATATTTTGCTCATTTATTTAAATATTACTAAAAGTATACAAAATATTACCTATGTAAAATTGCCAACTTTGAAAATTGTAGCAAAAACGCGTTCCAACATTGAAAATTATGCTCTAGATTTCGTTTAGAAGATCAATCTTTTTTTTAAAAAGCTCGAGTTCGATCATAGCGTATATTTAAGAAAAACCTATAACGGGGTAAAGCAAGCAGAACTAGTAATTAAGTATACCAATTATGGTCCTGTCGGGCCCCCAAGGGAGATTTTCTTTATGTTTCGATGAGAGAGTTTTCTAAAAGACTAATTATATTTTTCTTACCTTAAACTGGTGCGGGACACATGTATAAGTCATGAAAAAATAATTGTCATAGTAACAGCAGGATTACTAAAAATGTAAATCAGGGGTTCTCCTAGGACCCCCCTTGGCATGTTAAGTGTTAAACCCGGGACCGGTGTTTTCCCCATATGTATTACAGGAATAGGTAAAAAGCAATGCCCCGGGTGAGGATCGAACTCACGACCTTAAGATTATGAGACTTACGCGCTGCCTACTGCGCTACCGAGGCACTGAATATTCTTAAAATCAACGGAACATATATCTCTAAAACGGAACAGTTCCGAAGGAAATAGATTGCTTCTGGCATAGCCTTACTATATTTTAATTTCACATCCTTCTTTTTATCCTTAAAAAATCCTTTTATCATACTTGTACGTTAAAAAATTATTGCCCTTTCATGTTTTGATTTAGAAAAGACGAGAAAAATTAAATTAGAGACATTAGGATATTTGGGAAGGAAGATTGAAGATAGTGATAGACAAAAGAACGTCTGTTGAAGAGACAAAAGGTGGTGAAAGAAATAAATGGGTTAGACGTGAGAGGTGTATAGTTAAAGGTAATAATATTACAGTGCTATGATAGATACGGGAAGATAAATTTGTTAGAGAGTACAAATTCGGGGATGGTATTTACTCATCAGCAAACATAATAAATGGCGTTATGGAGGGAATTCAGCAAATGATCATCGAGGTATATCATTATTTCTCTCGCGTTCACCAAGTCTTGCTCAAATTGTGATGGGGCACTATCTAGTGCCGAAAGATTTAGCTGACCTAATTCTCACGGAAAAACGCAAGCATACCAGCTTTCGTTGCAGCTTTGTCTAATATTCTTGAGTTAAGAATGAAAGCTGGAATATAGGAATTTCTCCCTCAGTTCGTAAGGTAATTTGAGTTGAAAGTCTTGTATTTTTAGATACTGAAATCATATGTTAATAATTCTTTTATTCGCATGTAGATTTGGTTAATTAAAATCAGTATTCCTACTGAATTATTTCCTCCCCTTCACGATCAAATGACTGCAATTTCTTTAGCCTAATTCCTTTAACCCCCTACTTCCGAACCTAACTACCTTTAGAAGGTTAAGGAATAAGGAATTATTTATTGTTTTTGGACTATAACTGTCCACTAAAAACATACAGAATACAGTAAACAACAGCTCATATATACAAATTGAGTAATTATAAGATTAAAGAGCGAATACATTCTTAAAAAAATTAATTTAAGGCAAAAAGATAGTGAAGATATCTTTTTTTTTAAATAAACAAGGAGCTAGAATTTTTTAAATCCTTCGGTATTCCATTCCAAAGCATTACCCCAGCAACACGGAAGGATTTTTCATAAATAGTTGTTCGGTTCTGGGGTGTAATTAGGTAATCAGGGGACAATTTGGTTTTTACAATGGACTTTTTCTCCTTAATGGAGAAGGGCTGCCTTAAATATCCAGGTTCTTAAAAATACTATACAAATATGATCCAAGTATAAATTTCCTTCTAGATTTGACCTTCAGCCATACAAGGCTGGTAAGGAAAGGGGATATATGCTCATCTTTTTTAAGGTCAAAAACAAACCTAACACACATATTTAGTGTCAGTTGAAGCCTTGTATTGAGCCGTTCCGTTAGATCGTTGTACACAAGGCAACAGTAATCGAAATGAGAGAAAATAAGCGTAGTTATTAATTGCTTCCGAGTATAACAAGGTAAGAAGTTCTTATGGATTTTAAGTTGATAGAGGACTGAAGGTTCTGGTAGTAGCATTTCTAATTTTGATCATTTTTGATTCTTTTTCTCTTTTGATTATTTTTTCTTTTTAACTGAATTACCTTTATTGTGGAAAATAGAGGACTTCGAGGGTTTATCATTATTTAATCTCCTTCATATAAAAAGGATAAAAATAGTTCCTCCAAATAATAATGTCAAATATTTCTATGAAAAATTCTATCTAAATTCATGTCATGTGCAGTGGTTTAAAAGATAACATCTTGGACTCGCGGCGTCTTTCTTCGGCGTTGATAATGAGCTTCACCGGAAAGAAAAATGCAGGAACTCTAAACATCCTCTGGATACCGCGTTGAATTGGGGACTTCCACCCAGTCATCAATCATATTTACAAAGTAAATAAAGGCTTGCGACGTCCATGACAACGCTTTACATATCAGCAGAAGACACGTCATAGTAACAATTCAGGTAAACAAGTCGAATTTTCACAACAACGCCAACTCTTAACGTTGGAGAAATGTAAATCTTTTCGGGAAATACCCGTAAATGTGAAAAATCACGAGAGGATCGAATGAAGGAGAGCATGGTTTTACAACATAAATTCGAGATTAAATTTATGAGCAAATTTCTAATTTAAAACTAACGAGAGGGGTGCCATCTCTGTGGGTAACTATAGACATGTGCCCGACCGTTGACTCAACTAGGCAATTTTTAACGCAAAATTAGCAACTTAAAACCGGGATTAGGCAACCAGGCCATACACGGGCATCACCATGCAGATCGCGAAACTAGAAAAGAAATTCTAGAAATAAAATTATAGAATTTTATATTGGCCTGGCGTCGAACCCAAGACCACATTGGGTAATATCTTTGCGGTTTACATTGCAGAAGCACGTCTTCTAATAACAACTCAATCAATCCTCTTTTCAATCCATCCCGGGAAGTATTCAAAATAAATTTCCAAAAATCCGCACAATGCATTCTTACGTGGAACTTCAGAAATTTGGGTCCCTCTGGGATCGAACTTACGATAGCTAGGATGGATACCTCATTGTTTCTGGGGGTTTCCCGTTGGGCCTCGTCCGGCATAAAGGGATCAAGTCAATGAAACTTGTGGTTTAGGCAGAGAATTCGTACCCTAAATAAAGCATTTAAATACATGTTGGAGTTCTGATCAAACATATTATTGAATAAATGTTGAAGAAAAGGGTGAAGAATGTTTAGAGGGTAGGGAGGTGAAACTAAATGGCGAAGAAATAATTTATTAAAAAAAAGGGAGGAAACATTCCCCAACTTGGTAATTTTCGCGGTTTCCATGGTGACGCGCGTGTATGGCGTGGTTGCCTAGCTCCGATTTTCAGTTGCTAATTTTGCGTTAAAAAATGCCTAGTTGTGTCAACGGTCGGACACGTGTCTGTTACTTTTGAGCAAGGAACATACCTTGAAAGTCTCGCACGAATCCGTTTCCCACTGAGGTGATACTCTCCTTGTAAGATAGAAAACGGATGAGGGTTAAGATTACCTGTAATTAAAAGCACATACTTTCTCGTATTACAACAGGATCTCCTCCAAGATTCCCTTGTGCACATTGTCCATTAGAAAATATTTAAGAACCGTTTCCTTAGAGATTAGCACGTTTATTAATCTGAGTGGCCGCAACGAAAATCATTATCCAAATCTGAAATAATCACATTAGCTCTACCGAGGAAAAATTGAAGGGGGCACCCGGAGTTGAACCGAGGACCTCTCGATCTGCAGTCGAATGCTCTACCACTGAGCTATACCCCCACGAGATATAATAGTAAGATTTAAAATGTAAAAAGTTACTACGCACATTAGAAATTCCGATTTATTTAATCTTTTCAATTGGTAACATTCCCATCGATGTTTCCTGGTTAAAAATCGTCCTCTAAAATTGTAATTTAAACTCATTTTTTTCGTTAATTTACAAATTTAAATCGATCTCTAATCTATCAAAATTAATTCTTAATTTAACAAATATAATTTCGTAAGCTTATGACTAAGGGAACTGAGAACTGCTTTAAAATTTGTAGACATTTATAATCATCGAATTCATGTGTACTTGTAATGCTTTACCACTGAACTATACCCCCACGAGCTACAATAACATTATTAATGATGCAAAATCTTTTATGTAGTGATTTATATTAGGGCTGACCATCGTATTGCTTAGCTGCGATCGACTTTTATTTTAATCGTTTGACCACGATCGACGTTGAGAAACAAGTTTTGACATTTACAAAAACCAAAATGATTCCTTATTCTCTATTTGATAAACATACAGAACTGTAGAATAAATCAAATCATTCATATATGCATATTTAGTTAAATAAATAAAGTAATAAAAGTTATTCGGAAATGAAAAAAATTCTCGATGACAAGTCGCGATCAACCGAACACCCCTCAAATATATACAATAGTACAAATTAATTGTGCGATAGTTTATAGGCATACGTATTTTTGTTATGATGAATAATTGTATGGTCATATAGTATATGGTATGTAATTGCCATCTGGAATCTTAAAATTTGCAACTTCATGATGATAAAAAAGTCCGTTTCCACGTTCATCAGCCGAAAGGCATGCTTGACCGTAACCACGCCGCCATTGGCTACAGAAAGCCCTGGAGAGGGGATGAAGCTAAATAGGAAAGATGAGGAGTGAGGTAGATTGCCATTGCTTTTCCCTCTGGTCGAAAATATGAGGGGGAATTGTCTATACTTTCCTGGATATGGAACCAGGATACTTTAAGTGGGAAAATTCTATGCAAATGCAGCACTACGACCCCAATGAATAACACTTCCTATAAATTTAATAAAGGACAGACGAGAAATAAATACATTTATGCTATAACATTCTTTCAGCAATATATTTTATACTATCAGGGCCACAATTAAGACTGAAAATAAAGTATATGAAAGAGTATTATGAAGGGTTCAGGGTCACTTTAGTAAAATCGTCTTCTACGTATCCTTTTTTCTCTCAAAAGGCAATGTAAAATGTAGTTTATTGCATCTTTAGTATAATTGTCGTTCGTCAATTTATAAATCATTGATTAGCATTTAATTCAAGTCGAAATTTAAAACAATAAAAATCTTTTCGAACATAACATTTATATAACAGTTAAAGATGTCGCCGAGTTGTTTTTCGCCAATTTCCGTTTTTGCAGAGTAATAATTTCGCCAAGTAATCTATCACTGCTGTCATTTCGCCGAGTTGTCCTTTCTCCGAGTTGTGCTTTCGCCGAGTTGTCCTTTCGCCGAGTTGTGCTTTCGCCGAGTTGTCCTTTCGCTGAGTTGTCCTTCGCCCAGTTGACACCGATCCAGAATGAAGATAGACGTAGCACTTTTTCCACAAAAATATGGATTTGTGTGGAAAAAGTACACCGCTTCTCTTCATTCTTTATCATGGATATTCAGAAGATCTTGCCTACGATAGTAATTTTGATATGAAAGATACAATCTTCCGTATCACATAACAGAAGACAACTTAAAATTATTCCATGCCTCAATCTAAAGTTATACCTTACATAACCTTGGAACGGTATGTACGGGTTCATAATAGCAAAAAATGCCCCGGGTGAGGATCGAACTCACGACCTTAAGATTATGAGACTTACGCGCTGCCTACTGCGCTACCGAGGCTGTTATGAATCTCATCACAGCTGAGGTGTATCTAAGCCTGATTTTGACATTAACTAGTAGTAGTATTGTTAAAAATGCTTCGACAGCTTAGGTCATTTAAAATTAAATTAAAAATTATTATTTCCATAAGGGATTGCTGGCCTGTACGAATTTTGATAGCTAGAACGTTGATGAATATACATTATAATAACCCTAAAGCCCATGAATTCGATACTTTAAATAACTGATGGAATTAGGGGAAAAGGCTGTTTATCAATAAATAGAATCGATTCCTTAAGTCGTCAACATATGTTTGTTGACAATTTTGTGTCAGGAGATTTGACATTGAGTAATCCTCATTGATTTAAATGGTTTAAAACGAAAAAGAAAATAGTTTTCGGTAAAATTGATAGGGTCAGTATGATCAATACTATAGTTGATGGGAGCAAAATGAAAGCAATTTGCGGAGTAATCATTAAAATGACATTGTTAATGTATGAATGAATAAAACCAACGGAAGGCCATAATGGTAAGTTTCATTAAGTGTGGAACTGTGTCTTAAAAGGACACCCAGGTCCAACTGGAGTGTAATGGTCGAGCATACGTCTAGTAAGTAAGGCGTGAAAGTGAAACAAAATAGGACCAAACCCATCAGACCAAGGATTCACAACAACAGAAACCAGTCAGAGTCCAACAAATGGAAAATATTTTAAGCGTCGACGACGTTGTCAAGGTGTGAAAAATAAACAAACTGTGAAAATCGAACAGAAAATCAGCCAACCAAGAAATGAAGTAATTTTCATGAAAGGATAACCATCTATGAGTGTATATTAAGATAACCATCAACGAGTGATGCTTTGGAAGATTGTGGAAGGTCAAGAAATGAAAAGAAAACCAATTTCAAAGGCTGGCGAAGAATGAAAGTAAAAAAATAATTACTAATCCTTATGTTGTCGTTATTTCGTTTCTTTTCCTCTATCCAACATAAAAAAACAAATCAAGTATACACCAATAATCGAGATATGGTAGTAGGAAAAGAAATGATAGCGAAAAACTGGTTTAATGACACTTAAACATCACTAGCCTAGGGATAGAGCAACGTTCTAGACCTAGTTATCTCTTATCGCTTATCTGCTACGGTGCAAAGAAGAAATAGACCTGTTTTCTTTCACAATTTTAATGGATTGCCATTCGATTAAGACCTCCCCGATTCATTGTAAATGAAATGTAGTTATTTATATTTTTCTTGTTTCCATGCAGAGCTGCGCCGTCCTAGGAGTGCATCGTACCCGGGCGGCGGGAACTTAGGGGCGCAGCAGAAGCTTAGCCCAGCGTTATTAATATTACAACAACATTATTTGTTGTTTTCCTTTTGATACACACGTCTTATGTAGGTAAGACTATGATTTAAATCAAAGATTGCCAAAAATTTACAGTTAGTGATATCTCAAGACGAGAAAGGAATATTTGTTCAGTGGATTTAATCGAAGTTATTCTTGTTTCAATACAATCTTTATTAGAAACTTTCATATTTAGGTACGAAAAATATATTTCATACAAATCATATCATTTTAAGTTATGCGCATTGCGGTGATAATGTTACTCGAAAGTGAGGCAAAGTATTATCAATTTACTATTCCGTATGCTATTTACCATGTCATCATATGAATTATGCATAATTAATTGTTACTGATTTTTTGCGTCCAATATGAACTGGGGAAAAGATTCACAAATCAATGGTTTTTTTATTGCCTTTTATAAAGATTTCTACCTGCAAATCAGTAAATGTGAAGTTTTAGCGTTTAGTTTTAAGCAGCGGCAAATTATGTTTGCACCCGGGTGGCGGATAGGCCGAGCGCGGCCCTGATACATGAATACTCTCTCTAATAGGGTATGAACTGACTCCATGGAATGTTATTATTATTATTATATACACGCGTTACAATTGGACAACGGTCCGACAGCAACGATAATACAATCCCATATAGATCTACATCAATACATCAATCGCTACGGCCCGTCCAGAACAACAATCAACAATCACTATATTACAAACTACATGCAGCAATCCTTACATTTCGTCAACAACAATTATCAACAATCATCGCATTGTAAACAACATCCAACAATCCTTAGATTCGTCCAAAATAACAACAACAATCATTACATTACAAAATCCCAACTAATGGGAGAATACTCTCTCTGATAGGATATGGCTCAAAGGTTGAATAATTCAGTTTTTAAAAAGAAAGAATTAAACGTCGGTCGAAGAAGGAATTAAAAGGTTCCCAGAGAGAGAAAGGGGAGAGAATCATCCTTAAATAAACGGCGCACCTGAGAAGGGAAGAGGGAGGACAGATGCGAATGACTCCTCTGCCATTCTACTCCAAGTGTGGGACACGCCGGAGCTCTTAGGTTTAAACTCGCGCAGGAGCACGTTCACGGGTACACTTTCACCGTCGGAAAAGGAGAGGAAAAGGTTCGTGCTTCTGGAAATTCGTCGCCAACCGTGACCTTCGAAGGACGGCTGGTGAAGGGCTATGATGACGTCGTCTCCTGCTGGTGAGAAGCTGTCAAAATTAATGAGGCGGTAACATCGCTCATTGATTTAGAAAATGTGATTCGCTGGAAAAGAAAAGACCCGTCGGAAGGGGCGAATGCATGAGGAAAAACAGCGAGGACATATTGCCACATCCGAACAAATGTTGCGCGACATATTAAAACGATTTGAAATGAATGAACTCCTATATCTACATCCTCATCATATCTTACTTATCATGATGCATCCCTTACTGTGATGTATGTATCTCGATGTAAAGTGTACTGCATTGCCTACAGGAGGTCCTTGGGCGAATACCTAAGTTTAATTTACTTTCCTCCCCTCCGGCTCTACCGCCTGGCCAGGAGGCTAAATTGCAGCGTTAATTTAAATAAATATGTACCCTGCAAGCCGCCTTTTGAACTGCGATAGGGGGTATTTGCCCCGCATTTTCCAATATCTTGTTTATCTTATTAATAAATAAAGGTCGGTTCTCAGAAACGTGGGTTATGCTTCAAGACTATATACCACGTTTCTGCTAGAAGTTTGGTTATCCTGTGACGCATGATCGTTGTTCCACAAGGTGTGAAGATGACCGAGTCATGAATCTGCGCGAATTTACCGTGTTTTGATTTGTTTCACGACGACTCAGATTAAGCAGGAGATCGCTATTGACTCTTTATGTATATCATTTTAATGGCGAAGAGTTGCTCTCTCGAACGATGTATAACATGTCCCATTACAATGGCAGATCATCAACGGGGAACGTGTCAAAGTCAAGGTCTATACTATTTTCAATCCGACAGTAATTCCCAGATTCTTCTCATGACATCTGTTCTGTCTATATAACTGGGAAGACTCGTGTGTAACGCTTACCGAATCTCATTACAGTTCTTAGAATATCGAATTCCCTTTCCCTGAAACTTTGACGTGTCATTTCTATGGTTTCACCCGGTTGTTTACATCTCTTTCGTATAGTTGAGGGAAAAGCATAATTGCATTGTCTCTCATGTTCATTCATGTCTCTCATTGTCACTCATTGTTCACTCATGTAACACTGCATTGTTGCGTTGCTTGTTTTGGTTCGATAGTAGCCTCTTCACAGGTTAATATAAGAGTCAACTTTATAGTAGTTATTTTGTAAAGTATTTTTACATGCATCTTTTGATGATAGCAATACATAATCTATATCTATCTATCTATCTATACCTGTCTGTATAAATGAATCTGTACTGTTACGTAGAATCAAATATAAAATTGGCTCTGGCTATAATAATTGGGATACTTTTGAAGAATCTGTAAGAAATTGTCCGTTTAAAATTTGAAAATGAAAGGATATCACATTGATTTCTGATGGCAGAGAGAGGATATATGGCAAGAAAAACTTGAAAATGTTTTCGATGAACTTCCCTGATATTTGCGAACATCTAATTATTAATTAGTATCGGTCGATTATAATTGTCAGTGTCTGCTGATAGTTTTGTATTGTTAATGTAGGATAATTGTTAATCAGTGCTAATTTTTGAGTAAAATCGTTATTTTTTTCTGCAATGTTTTCAAACGTCTCATGATCAATTAATGCCTCTTGTATATAATTGTTAGTGTAGATTACTATCGGTCATATAATTGTTGGTAACAGTTGGTTGCTTTTTCTATTGTTAAAATCGGACAATTGCTTACAATTGTTAATTTTTGCTAATTTTTGCGTAAAACTGATATTTTTTGAAATATTTTCAAACACCTAACGATTAATTAATATCTGTCGTATATAATTGTTAGTGTCGTTTGGTGGTTTTTTTGTTAATCTTGGATAATAGTTCACGATTGTTAATCTTTGCTAAAACTTTTTGCGTAAAATTGTTATTTTTCTGCAACATTTTCAAACATCTAACGATTAATTAGTATCTGTCGTATATAATTGTTGGTGTCGGCTGGTAGCTTTTTATTGTTAATATCGGATAATTGTTTACAATTGTTGATTTTTGGTAATTCTTGTGTCAAATTGGTATTTTTCTGAGATATTTGCAAACTTCTAATGATTAGTTACTGTCTGTCCTATATAATTGTTAGTGCCGGCTATCAATTTTTTATTGTTGATGTCGGATAATTGTTTACGATTGTTAATTCTTGCGCACAAATGCTAGCGCACACCAAAAACATTCTTTAATGAGCCGAGAAGTAACTCTCAGGATACAAAAATCCACGTCGTTCGCTAATGGCTCACGGAAAATTATTTTTCATCCAATCCCATCTAAAAGGAAAGCTCGGGGCACTCGCCCGAATCTAAGAGAAAATACGAACCGAGGGTTTTCCCCGCTGATATATGTAACCGCGACGTTTGGAAAGCCTCGGGCGGTGCAAACGGAAACTGCAGGTAGAGGGCACTAGAGCGGAGAGCTTCCTAGAGAATCCCTAGCATTCCCTTCACGTATCGCAAGTGAGTGTTCTTCAAATGGCGTTTCCCACCGCATCAGGTGAGAGCTTTTCTTTCCGAAGAGAAGTTCAAAAACGAATCGGATGAAGGCATCGATCTCCAAGGGGAAACCTCCTCGCCTCGGGCCTCTCCTGGATCTATTTCGTTTTTTCCATCTTCCTCAGATATATTTCTACGATTATGGATTTCACCTGCCTCTCTCTCTTTAAGGCGCGGGAGGAAATTGCCATCCCGAGCGTTGTAAAAGTCTGCACGACCGTCTTAGAGCAGGTGCCACTGATCGTCCGGAGGTTTCACAAATCACCGTGATTGCCTATTAAAGCCCTCCGGCTTCCTTTCTCCCCATCTTTCGTCTGATGGCATAGCGACCGTGTTCTTTTTCTTTCGAATGGATCCTGGTTTCCTGTCTCGATGAATCAATACGTGAAATTTGCAGCAGATAAAACGATTCGTAGTAAATATGTCCTTACATTTGATCGGTAGCATTTGGTGCTTCCCGAATGGCGTATTTCGCAACGCTATGTACAGCGAAGTTTTGTTCTGTACCCATGAACTCTAAAGTGTAAATCAAAAGTGTAATGTAAAGGAACTGGCTCATCCTTGATATCAGTCATAAATATGTTGTATCTTTAAGGATTATATTATTCTTCGTACGATAGGGCATAGAATAATATTGCTGCCTATTAATTTTCATCTGGCATTTGCATTTAGTCGTACTTAGTTGATTTTAAGATTTTGCATCATATGAAGCGGTCCAGTCATCAAACGGAAACATGTATATGTATGCTATTAATACATGTTTCATTATATACAGTACTTGTACTTAATGTTACTTAACTGTGGATATATAGAGTAAAAAAGAAAAATACGTAACATTTCTTCAAACATCCTTAACATCATCGCACCTTCATCAATCGTTACTCGTTCTTAGATATCATTAAATTTGACTTTTGGGTCGAAAAATTTCAGGGGGCACCCGGGTTTGAACCGGGGACCTCTCGATCTGCAGTCGAATGCTCTACCACTGAGCTATACCCCCGTTGTTTCAAATACCATAACCATCTTGATTTATCTTACACACAATCCTCATTTAATTACTAATTTAATAATATATAGCTTTTCTATAGCGTTTTATATGCTTTTTCATAGACTTCGCTCTGATATTGCCATTGGTTCAAATTGCAGCTTCATGATAGTTAAACAAGCTCAGGGATTAGGCGAAGGTGAATTACTTAACTGTGGATATAAAGTGTAAACAAGCTCTGTCTGTCTGTCTTAAACAACATCTGTCTCTCCAGTGATCATCAGCCAACTCATATCAACTGCACATAACATTCAGTAAGGAAAGACATAAGTGAATGCCATAAATCAGAATCATTCACATTTCAATAGCTAACATATCATCACAGCGATGAAAAAATCCGGTACTAAAGTTAAAGGATCTTCCTTCTTTTGTTGAAAACGAATTAAGCCTTTCGGATAGGTAAGGGGAATTTGGATTCGATTCCCGGTGGGCAAAACGACCTCAAGAACTTTTAATAATACCACTACTGTAACTACTTTTGCTAAAAGACAAATGAGAAACATTCCGTACATGAGTGGTAGAAGTGTACAATACACTATCATATGGCAAAAGCAAGTCAAATCATTAAACCACACATGATCGTAGAATTTCAAAACCAAGTATTGAGCACTCAATGAAATGCCACGCTATGAAACTTCTGTTAAAGTTACCACACCATTTCAGAATCCCATACTACTAGCGTGTGTATTCTGACGTCTATGGATTCAACCGATCCTCCAATCGAAGCCAATAAGATGATTGGCCTCCTTGACTGGAATCGGGAGCAGCCGGAAACACTGCTAAAGTAGAGGGAACACACGGAATAGAATATGAAGCACAAGGGAAGATATCGGCCGAGATAGATTTCGTCGGGTGGAAATCGGGACGGAGTGGAAAAAATCCGTCCCATCCCAAAAACCTTTGGAGCGTACAAAAGAGTGTGGGGGGTAAAAAGTACTGTTGGAAGTGTTCCAAATGGACGAGAGAAGTAAGAATTAAGGCCGAGGGCTGGGGAAGTGTTTGTGCGCTCTTGGAATGTTCGTGGGGGGCGTAGATGAGGATCCGCGATAAAGTTGGTACGAAAGGGGTTTGAAGTAAGAGCGGTCGGGGAGAGGAAGGTGGCGCCTCTCAGAAAAGAGGCGTCCTTTCCGAGAAGCTAAATGCTCTCCGTCCTCTCTTTAACAGCCAGTTCCGTTGGTCGTTTTTATTTTAAAGGTTGTCGCCTCCAGGGTGTACCTTAAGAGGGACGAGCAAGGAGTCACAAATCCTTACGGTGTAAAATGAATTTGAGTGTATGTTACGTAAGGTTGTGTCTTATCAATGGCATGGATTCAGTGTATGGAAACCAGCGTTGTATTCGTGAATTAAAGAGAGGTACAATGGTAGGGTTTCTAAAGAATAACAAGTGTGAAAAAGAGCGACGTGACTCGAACTCGACTCGAACCCAGGTCTCCAACTTTTCGGGCAGGTACTCTAACCACTGACCTACCATCCCGCGTCCATTCCACTCCGTTTGGGAATGCTCTTCGCTGCCTCAGTGAGGACCATCTGGCGGCACTTTGTGCCACTAATTGTGGAGTCTGCTCGCCCTGTTTACAATAGCATTCCCAAATAGTGTGGAAGGTGTATGTAAAAGCTTGTAATTGTAATTAAACCACTGAACTACCATGCCGCGTCAGAAAGGGTTTCTGCTACGATATCTTGATTGATGTATTAAATTTATCTTTTGGTAAGGGAAAGTGGAGCATCTACATTTCGTTAACTTTTTTGTCAATGTTGTTCATGGCTGTGATGATGTGAAAGCTACTGAGGCTTGAGTGATGATATCACTGGCGTTCATTCATCTACTCCTCATCGAATATTATGGAAGGTGTTCCTCATAGGGTCTTTGTGGAGGTCTTACGTGGGTTTCTCTCTCTCTCGTAGTATTCTAACTCTCTGAGGAATGCAAGGGCAAAGTACCTCAATCCTCATCTTGCCCAATAAGCCTAATTTCTATTCACAAGTACAATGTACCTCAATCCTCATCTTGCCCAATAAGCCTAATTTCTATTCACAAGTACAATGTACCTCAATCCTCATCTTGCCCAATAAGCCTAATTTCTATTCACAAGTACAATGTACCTCAATCCTATTTCTATTCACAAGTACAATGTACCTCAATCCTCATCTTGCTTAATAAGCCTGATTTCTATTCAAAGCAAGTGCAAAGTATCTCAATCCTCATCATTCATAATAAGCCTAATTTGTATTCAGTTATTCATCAGTAAGTCATTCACAATCATTCTATTAGTAAGCCTAATTTTTATTCAAAGCAACAGCAAAGTACCTCAATCCTCATCTTGCTTAGCAAGCCGAATCTATTATCAAAGGTGGAGGGGTTTAAGGATTAGGCGGATTCTTTATATGGTGTATTGTATATAGTTTGGAATTTAATTACACGCAGCATAACTCCGTTCATAGCGTACCATTCGAAGAAAAATGACTTTGTTGATTCCAAATGAGGCAAGTTTTTCTCCAATTTCTCAAGTCTCTTCTTATTGAAAGAAATGAAACGTGACGTTCATAGGATCGCTGAGCGTCGCGACCGTCTGCTAATCCGAGCAAGGAGCGTGATTGATAATCAAACGATACGAGTTGCCGCAATTTTCCATTCCTCTGCTATCCCTCATGAGGTATGAATGTTTTAAAGTACTGTTTACCCAGATAAGCACTGAACTGAGTGCGATTACATTCAGTGACGCTCTGTTCCTGTTTCTCTAGTCAAACACTGGGTGCTGAGCATACGCCGTGATTACGGGCTCACGACGGACCGACGGATATTGTTTCCTTTTCGTGATTAAAAAAAATAAATGTACCAGCTGAAGCGCTCGTTGATTCTCAAAGGGGGAAATAGAGATAGGATTAAATAAATCAGTCCTATAGGGTAGATATATAGATTTACTCAACGAAAAGAATATTTAGGAGTTCCATCATTTTTAAATCCCGTTTAAAAGGTGAGCTCATTAATAACACACTCCTGAATGGTCGTACGCCTGTCCCTGCGATTCGTCAATGCAAATCATTCGATACTGCAAATGCTAAAATATCATAAAACCTCTTCCACTTTTCGTTGTCTGTCATCAATTCGTCACATGTATTTCTTATGGGCCTGAATTCCCATTATATTCTAATGGCAAAATGCATTGCGCGGATTCAGCAATGGAATTAGTCGTCAGGGGGAACGGTTTGTTTACAACCACTAAATTTCACAAAATGTTTCCCCGATTTTATTGAAATTCTCGCTATTTTGAATCGAAAGTAGTGTTTCACGGCCAAAGTAACGATTTTCAATCAATTTCCCTTCTTTTGGTGCTTGTCTTGATTTCGTACGGCTATTCTTTCTGATTTAATTTTGCAAATTAAATAAACCCTGTAACCGATGAAAGTGAGCTTTACATGCATTTCGTATGGAAACAGGTTTAAACGTCTGGAGTCGAACCGGGGTCGGTTAGATAAATGAAAAGTAGCCTATTTTCTAATCTGGGAAGCCATTTATTAAACCTCGAATGTTTTTAAGGGAATGAGAGCTCTGGTTCTCGAGGCGGACAAACATGCATAAACATCCACACACTCTACTTTATCATATAATATTGTGAAATACGAGTATGAACTAGAAAAATTGCGGAAAGGATAGCGCAACTTTTAGGAAGATAGCCACTTCCGTAGGAGTTTATTTATTCCACAAGATAAACCACATTTTCCATTTCCAATCTTGAAACTTGAGAAAGAAATATTTATTAACATGTAAGATGTAAATATTTGTTATGTTTCCATTCCTACGAATATGAACTTTTACCAGGGTATCAGTCTGGTACCCGGGTAGCCAAGTGGGTGACGCATTCAGTATGTGTCAAAGGTCCTCAGTAGTCGAAGCTCTTTTAAAAATACTGCTCGTGTAGGCCTCCCCTATTTCTTATGTATGATTCTCGCTTCTGGTCCACGCTTAACACCCAATACAATGCAATACAATCAAATTCAAGAAATACGGTTTAATTTTCATGCTATACTGTACTATTTCCCTGAAACTTAGCTGATAGGTAAAAACAATTTCCTCTCTCTTATTGCCACTCACTGAAATTTGGAAATGTAAGGCATAAATACGCTAACAAGCTATCTATCACGACTCTATTTAGGGAATTATGTTCAGCCTTCACAAATCAGTGCATTAAATTATATTCTTTAACTAGGTGGTATTTGGGATTTATTGACGTTGAAAATTGATTCCCCCCACTCTTTTACAGATTAACTCCTTGAATCAAACCTAGAGTTCTCTCGAATCTAAAGAGTTGGTTACCCCAGTACAATCGTAAAACTTGAGAAAACCCACGATCTAAAGAAACCTCATGACGTAGATGGAGCTACTGAAGTGACAATTTACCCTCTTGACGATACCGCCCGATTATGATTTTCAAGAATTAAAGTTCGGAGCACGTTGGCTACGTTAAAAGCTATTGACATGTTTCATTCGATTACAAGCGAACGTTTATCAACGTCCTCCGAAGCGTATGTCTCTGACATTCTCTGTGCGTCAGATTAAAAACCAACTTTTAGATATCCGGTATCGGAGACATGTTAATTGGGCCGATAGGAATTTGCCGATGTTTCGCGGAGGGAGGTTTTGTCCCCAGAGGTAAGGAATTTTGGGTGGGATTCAACCGGATCCTCTCCTTTGACCGACACTCAATCGACAATTCAATTTGATCGACAAGCTTACCGTGTTAAGTATTTTCAAATTGTTTACTAGCTATGAGAGCGGTAAAAGATACAATATAATAGTAAAAGATACCCGTACCACCAAGAGATCATTCTGCCAGCATGGTTTCCATAGTGACCATGGTTGACATGGTTGACCATTGACCATGATTTCAACGCTTCGTAATTTTGCAAAAGAAATAATCTCTGCAAGTCATGAAATCGTATTTTACGTACATTTCTTTTGGAAACGTATTATAGGCTTTTGGGTTTAAACCTTAGCCTTCTGAGAGATGTACATAGTTTTCGTGGGCCTTTCAACCTCGTAAATACACAAAAAGTTTTGTTCACTACTCTAAATAAAGCCATTCCTAAGATGGAGAGGGAGACGGACCGACGGACGGACAGACAGACAGTTTGCTTTTTATATATATTTGTACGCGTTCAGACTTGTGCGAGAATAAAGTACGTATCTCGGAAATTAGGATTACAGTACGGCTCGTAAGTCGAGACAATAATGTAAATAAAATGAACGAAAGGAGGGACGGAGCGGGTATAAATCGGAGGAAGTGTGAAAGGGGCATCGTTGTGAGTGGAGCCGGCGAACAAGGAAGCAAACAATTGAGGATAAAAAGAGAGAGAGGGTGAAAAATAGGTCCTCGGAGGGAGAGTAGGACGTAATGAAAACCAGGCCTGCCCGAAAACGAGGACGAATAAACAGAGAGAACTGTGGAAAGTAAAGCGGAGAGGAAGAAGGCCCGGGTTTGAAAGAAAAGGCCCCAGGACAAACAAGGAGGACAGAGATTAAATGGGAGTTATGCGAGGAGGACACGTAGGGAAGCAATAAAGGACTAATTACATAAGGAAAAGTGCGAAAATGGGCGTGAAGTGGCAATTAGAAGGACGGAGGAAAAAAGTTACAGCGTAACAGGTAAAGTGAGGAGAAGTGCCTTAAAAAAAAAGCACGCCTGTAAAATCACTTTAAAATAAAAGTAATGACTTTTACACAATGAAACTCGCTATACTGGAGCCGCTAAGTCGTGATCTGTGCTCCGCTCATTATATCCTTATGGTGGGAGAAGCGCGGTTGCCGAATTTCCCTTTTTGAAATAAACAAAAATTGACTAAAATAAATCATATACCAATGTAACGTGGGATTACTCCATGAACAATTTTAGCACAATTTTAGAACAGTCAGCACCGGCTTTAGATGCGTGCTAACCCCGAAGCAACAATGTTTACATTGTTGTCGATATCCCTTCCTAGAATAATATCAACAATGTTGTAGTTGTTTATTGTTTGCTAAGATTACATTGTTGGAGACCCGCACTCTGGATTCTTGACTAAGTCGATAAATAAATAAACAATCTAATTGTAAGTGATAATTATTATTACTTGCGGGCCTCGGTGGCGTAGTGGCCCAGCAACGCCGAGGTCCCGGCTTCGAATCCTGGTCAGGGCATGGTTGTTTTTGTTCGTCTTTACTAGGTTAATTGTAATAGTGGTCTCATTAGACAAAAAATCGAACAATAAAGACGTGATTATTACTTAACGCCGTACACCTACAAGAACCTTTTCGGCGTTCCCTTGGCGAAGAATTAATGTATTTTCATGGCATGTGCCATCCAATATTTCCCTAATCTGTTAGTCTCACCACTACCGCGAAAAAGACGAATCCTTGAACCGGCTAGTTCTGGTTCCTATTTCATTTCTCGATGCTAACAGTGAACAACTTTTGGTGAAACAAACCCGCTTACCGTTCTTACAGTTCAATGAAGTTTGGGGCCTTCTTTCTCTGATCCTGATTTAAGCATTCCTGGTTTATCCTAAAGTGTAGGCAGCACACGGATACATGAATCGCGGAAAGTGTAACATCAAGGGGATCAGCAATTTGTTTTTACAATTGTAACTTTCATTCACCTGTCTCCTTACCTCATGGGTCGTAATATCATTTGACTCTTAGTTTGTTGACTAAAAATATTACATCAGCTCTTCTTTTATGTATTAAGTGTTTTCCAGATGTCCTGCTACCTTGTCCCGATGAATTGAATATTTTTCATTTGTCTTTTGGGATTGGGAAAAAGGTATCTTTTATTAACATTTATCTCAAAATTCTCGCAAATTTGAATCGCAAAAGTAATGTTTCACGGCCAAAATTACTATTTTCAATCGATTTCCCTTCTTTTGGCGCTTGTCTCGATTTCGTACGGCTATTCTTTCTGATTTAATTTCGCAAATGAAATAAACCCTACAAGGGACGAAAGTGAGATTTACGTGCATTTCGGATGGAAACAGTTTTATTCGTCTGGAGTCGAACCGGGGACACTTAGGTGAATGAAGGCCTTTTTTTAACGTGGAAAGATGTTTATAAACTTCGAAAGTGTGAAAGTCGTGCAAGCTCTGGTTCTTGAGTTCTAGGCGGAAGAACATATGCACACACATACACTCACTCTCTCTACTTTATAATATGAGACTAAAGAACCGAGCCTAAATAATTTAAATTGTATGCTAAATTTATGAATGGATATATTATTCGTACGAGTTCACATTATTCTGCTTTCTGAATTACAATTATTTCTGCGATAATACAAACACTTTTCAAACGGAAATAAAGGGTTATAAAGGGCTGAACTGACAGGTTTGCACCTAAGAATAAACAAGGACAAACTAACTAATGATTCATAGTTTCGCAGTTGAGAATCAACGAATACTTCAGCTAGTGTATACTTAAAATGGAATTTAGCTAATATTCACTTTAGTGCCCCGTGTTTTAGTGAATGTGATTTTTAACTTTCTGCATAGCATATGATGGTTTAACCCGATATTGAAAATAATCATCCCTTTATCTCTAAAAAAAAAAACAATTATAACACCACGCTCTAGTGTGAACATTAGTCGAAGTTCATAAACATACGTTATAATACCGGGCCTTAATCTAAACACCAATAAGTATTATTTTATGCAACGCACAAGGAATATAGAGAGAATTATTTACTAGCTGAACTAAAGGTACAAATATATGCTTTTCAGTCACGCCATTCAAGTTCCGGAAAAGCACGTTATTATCACAGAAAATTAGGAGAGAAAAGATACATTTTCGAATGCTATAAGCTTAACGGAAAGCCTCACTGACCCGGCGATTTTTTGCTTAAAGACGCCGAGTTTGTCATTGAGGAAAATAGACATATCGATCCTAGGTGTCATTGGTTCGAACCTAGAGGACCACAAAAACGGCATTTTTCCCGTAAGGATGCATTGCACGGTTTCTCGGACATTTTTCGGAACATTTTTTCAGGCACCCCGTTAAGCTAGGGAATTGAAATTTATGATGAATTGTTGAAATAAAACCAAACCAAAGTTTTGAACAACAAAGAAGGTAACTTTCCGTGAATTTTAATTGAAATTTAAACTGCATGTATAGGAAGTGATTCTCTACGGTGTACTGAAGAGACCGCTCCCAAAATGATCCTAGGTTCGACGCTGGGTTGGTGAAAAGAATTCCAGGGATTTAAATCCCAGGGACCAGGGAAATAAAAGGTATTTAATTCCTTATCTAAAGAGATTAAGCATCTGCTCCGCACATGTTATCGATTCAGAATTTACGATTCCACACTCTTAAAAGCGAACAGTTGCTTCGAAACTTTCTTCGAATAATTTTGGAATAAATATCGAGGTTTGACTCCTTTTTCCTTTCAAACAGCCTTTTTTAAGGTCGTTGACGAATGAGCTAGTGGGATGTGATCAGTTGAGGAAGTAGTCCGTCGGTCTATTTTTCCCCGTTATTACTCCAGCGGTCCCCGCTTGCCGTAGACTCCTTCGTCGGTGCAATTGACACGCGGATAGATCGGTGGCTTTCCCATTCTGTGTTCTGGAGCACTGTAGCACTGCCAGAGATGCGGAAAGATCCCCGGAATGAAAGAGGAAATAGACGTTAGAGGCGTACGCTGCCTTCCGAGTCAGGAAAATGCATTGCGACCGGGATTAAGGGAACGGATTTTGGTCCCCGCGATTGTGAGGTTTACAAAAAGGAGTGAGTTATTACGCGAAGTTGATAAAGAGGGAGCAGTTTTCAGCAATTGAATGGGGAAGTGCTTTCTTGCTCTTTTCTAACCGTGGTGGTCTATCACTGCGTTTCACACCTCCTTGATTCTCCTTTTGCATTCTAGTATCAGCGCGAAACTCGTGTTTTTAGGACTGAGGATTCATCGACTTCTCCATCTACATTAATACCCTGAAGTCAAGGACGTCAAGTCGTGACCGAACCGGAAATCGAGATTAAAACCGTTATTTTTTGCCGGAGTTATACCGGTTATCTTTTAACCGAAATGGCAAATGAAAAGTTTTGAGTACGGAGCGTACCGGAAACCATTATTTATATTTGTTCTCTAATTTCCCGTATCCATTCGGCAAACCACTCTCATGATTTTCTGTTCCTAATCTAATCAAGTGCAATCTTTGTTGTATTAACTCTAGGGCCACAACGAGTCCACAATCTGCAAATATCCTGGCGTTGTCCTGGTATCCTGCCGTAGGGATATTTTATTAAAAATAGTGAAAATACACATTTAATGGAGCAATATTTCATTTAGGCCACCTAAAACATCTTGATCCTTATAAACCGAATGTCATATGAATACCTAAGAGGATTTTGTTTGTGTCTGTTACTAAGGTTACGCCTCTCACATCTTCGGTGAATACCCTCTGATCCAAATAGCGATTTTTCTCTTTTCGGTCCGTTGAATACTTTTTTAAACATTATTACTAAATTGTTGCACAAAATTTTTTAAAGTTCTGGTGATCTAGCTTCGTGACAAATGACGTTTCTTAGTACAGCTTTAAGATACGATAACCGGAGGACTTTCAAGACTCATGAAAAATGTTTACAATTTTTAAATATTTTTTTCAAAGTATTCCGAGCATTATTTGTTTGAAAATTCTTTTGCAGTCTCATTTTTTCACTATCTTTCTTGCAGGAAACTTGTGATTCCGTTAGAAATAATGACGAAATAAGTTAAATCTATTTTTCGGGGACAGTTTAATGCCCTGTCTTGAGTCTGCAGGTGAAATATCCCTCGAAAACTTTCTAGAATCGAATAACTTAAGTTAAATCACTTCCAAATGTGACATTTTCAGTACAGAAAACTTCATCAAATAAAATTCGAAAAAATAATTTAAAAATATTTTCGGGATGAATTATTTTAAGAGTAGCTTCCATCTTTATATCCTTTATAACTTAGGCTGACTTAAAGCATTAAATAATTCATATTTATAGATAAATGAAGTCCTATTAATATAATTTCTTTTTTTTAAGCGTCTGTAGCAACCAAGTGTTGTTAATAGCAACGTAGATGGTTATGAATATTAACGTGAAAGAAAAGGGATTGGCGTAAGTGTGTTACTTGCAATTTCATCAGTTAATTTAAGAGATTCTCTGTGTATTGGTACGTACATTATAGCAGATAGTATTTTTATTTGTTTATGTTTGTATTTATAAGATAGTACCTTTTATATCTAATTATATGCCTTAAAGTTAAAAGTTTTAACGAATATTGATTCTATAGTAATAATTGACAACATTTTCCGAAAAATAATTTAATTATTAGCAATTTATTCGAAATTTAACCAGGATCAGAAAAACCATCGACAGATAACAAGTATATTGAGTTATTCTTACTTACGACGGTCACTTCCAAGCTTAGGAAGACCAGATGTATACGATAACAGATGTGTCTTTAAATATAATTAATTTACGTCAGGCTTGACGGGGGCGGTTACAAATTTGAAAATAATCAACGAATTGTTCAATAACGCAGATCTCGAAAGCAGAAGGTCGTGGGTCAAGTGAATGTCGATCATACAGGAGGATTCCTGGGGAGTAATTTCTTTCTGAGAAACCGCAGGAGTGATTTCCTTCCGTCGTTGCATGGTCTTCGCTCCAGTTGCTAAGGGGTTTGGTCCGCGGCACCTGTGTTTGGTGGACATGAAATCGAATGCGTTGTGTCAACATTTACGGAATCGTGGAGGCTTGACACGTCTGATATATCACGCGCGTGTAGGAGTGCTTTCACGGCCGCACACATTCGTGTTTAAGCTTTCCGTTTCCATCCGATGCTTTGAAAACAGCTTTCGTCCAAATCATAAAGGGTTTTGGTTACCCTTCTTGTGTGAGAAACGCAGGTGGGAATTTTTTTTCTAACGTTTGTTTTCGTGAACGCCGCAGCGTTAAATTGGTGGCGCTGTGATAAATTTTCATCAACCGCATCGAATGAATTGGACAGGGTGCGGGAGAATTAGATGCTACGTTTATATGCATTAAATTCCGAGTTAAACACTTTTTGCGAATGTTTAATGTAACTCGGCTTTCAAAATGTTCGTTGCATGCGAGTTGCCATGGAGATGAGGCTGGTTTTGAAATTGATCAATTTTCGCCCGCATGCTGGTGGGTACACAAGGAAAAATCCAAACTGGAAATGTGGGATGCTATTTGAAATTAGAGAATCGAGTTCCAAAGATTTAAAAGGAAAGTTTTTGGATTCATAGTAAATGTTTAATTTGAAATGTTAATAATCGGAATTACTTAGATTTGCGTCATTTTTTGTTTTCAGTATGGGTCTTGATATTGTTTTCAGTTTCGACATAATCTTTTCATCTGCCGTTTTCATAGCGTTACAACGCAACAGTATTCAAAAATATATAAATAAAAATTCATCTACTCACCATAGCTCGTCTACAAACTAGGTGTCAGAGCTAATACCACGCCTGAAATATATCGGGAATATATGTAAATATCCTAAGATTCTTACCGGAACGAATTATTTTTTTTCTAACGTTCCAACAATTTAAATGTTAAATCTGTATTCGTCCCGAAGGCGCTTTGTACCTCAGCCCCTCAACCATTAGCTAGAAAAGGTTCTGGAGACAGAATGAGGCTTACAATTATAGTACCTCATTCCTAATATTAGTCACTTCTGGTCGTTCTTTCCGCAAAGCATTGGATATGCGAACAGGATGGATTTGGTTGGATTTTGCGGGGTATGAATCTACAAAGCAAGATGAGGAGTGAGGTCGTTTACTCACTTTCCTAATTGAACTCAAACGCTACGAGTGAAATATTTCTACATGAGTGAGGCATTGTGACCTATTAATAACAGTTTTATGAGCATTTATGTGTTACAAGGAAGATTTCCATTTAAAACTGGCATTGTTCAGTGTGGTACTCATACCTCAGTAGCTTTCATGGTATAACATGAACAAGAATAATAATACAGTAGTGAACAAAAGATGTTTTTTTCTTTTTTTTGGGAGAAACAAAAATGAAAAATATTCCATCCATCGATTAGACTAAACAGCTGTTTTTACGTATCAATAATTAACTTGGAATTTCCTTTAATAACCATTTATGTATGTGTGATTTAAATTATGCACACCCAGTGTTTTCCATGTACTCCCGAATAGATAAGTTCTTAACACAGCTGGAAGGGCGTCCTTGTCGAAGCACCGTTGCTTTTCCCGTCAAATATCCAGGAAAACCTTTGGCAGATCAGGAACCTTCGAGAAGCCTTCAACGCAAGAAGGATAAGGGAGGGTGTACGCAACCTTTTACATACTAAAGCTCCGCGTTGTTTGACCTAGATTCAGCCTGCGTAAAGTTGTTTTCTTCTGCAACGAACTGCAGTTCACTACGTAGATGCAATGTAGGAAAACATAGGTGGGGGAGATTCTTCGATCAAAGTGTTTTTGCGTTTGATAAATACTTTAATATTCTGTTAATATTGGAAACCAGAACGTATTTATACTTTACTAATGCTTCTTTTTCGTCGAGATTTACGTATGTTCTTTTTAATACCAGTGAGACATTTATTTGATATAGTTATATGTGAAATACAACACAAATTTTTTAATCTAATTTTGTATGGGAATCATAGGAAGTGGCATGATCCCCAAAAGGAAAATTTCACTGTAGCGTTTACATTTTGCGTAACTTTCCCATAGTATTACAGATAAGGAAGCCATTAAGATACTAGCAAATTTCCCTGTTAAAAATGACGGGAATAATTGATCTTATTTTAAAATGTATGTGTATATTATTGGTTGTAGCTGATCATTGTAAACTGGAGATTGTGGATATTTAGTCTAAAAATATTTAGGCCCGGTATTATAATGTATTCTCAAATCTGCCTCTCAACTAAAGTGGACTTTAAGCTAAAGTGGTGTTTATGTATAAGGAGTGTATTATAAAACTTTTTAGAGTCCTGTTTACTTAGATACCACTTTAAATATTAGATGCTTTGAATGACAATAATTTTCATACCCGTTGCCGTGAGGTTAGTTTGAAAAACATCGCATCGTAATACTGTAAAACCGCGTAGCCCGTTTATTTTTAAGGTTTGATAGCTTTTAAAAAGACCTAAAATATATTTTTTGAACTG
>KZ308386.1:485467-497649 GCA_000376725.2 Ladona fulva | reverse complement strand
GGAAGTGCGTGAAATTAATTAGTAAAATATTACTCCAATGTATTTCTTATGGGAGTTACTGACATCGGATGAATAAATATATAAATATGTACACGACGGCGATTATTATATAGTATTAGGAGTACATACAGTAAGTTTTTTTTAAATAAGGAATTTTGCAAGGCAAACCCTATCTTTTGGCTTAATTCATTCCATATTTTACAATTATCCCCATAGGAAATTCTGAGAAGAAGTGACCTTTAAATAGAACTGATGGCCAATCCGACAATGAGCGCAAAATAAGAGAAATATATGCAAGGAAAATTCGTTTCAGAGACTTTTCGCGAACGATACGCGATAACAATAAGCTAAGGAGGTAACTCGAACGCTTGGTGTTTACTCCGCCCGCCTCGTGGTTAGCAGGGTTTTTATGTAGAAATAGTTTATAGTATAGAGAACTAGCACTTCTAGGGTTGAAGAGGAATCTTTCTATTGTTTATATCACGAAATTAAAATTATTTTAATGCGATTCAGTAGGGAAGATTCAGGCTCTTCAACGGTATATGTATGTACTTACATGCTTGAAAAACTGATTTGCACCGAAGCTTATCGAATTCTCTATTCCCTCTCTTTCAATCTTTAGGAGATAATTCAACACGACAATATTGTGAACTCTTTATTCTAGCTTCGAGCAGCATATTAAGGGGACCGTGGGTGTTTAGACTCAGTATTCGAGTTTCCTGCGTAACCAGTTGAATGAATTCTCACAAAGGTCCTCTCGAAACGTTGACTTCCTTTACATGCGGTTTCATCTTTAATTACCACCTCAGGATTTTCGCAGAATTTCATTAATGCGAAAATTAGCAAATCCGGATTCAGGCCGTTTGCGAGGAAGTCGAATCGGAGCATTGATTTTGGGGGTGTTTATATATGGATGCCAGCAAGTTGTAAGAACGGCTAAAGCTGATATAACTGAATTCACCATTGTAATTTATCTATGTATTTATTTATGAATTTACTCATTGTAAAATACATATATATGTATACATACAAAAACTCCCCTTAAAATTTCAAGGTTGTCAAAATAGACAGTAACATTAAGTAGGCAAATATATACTAATTTAGGGAAGAAAGAATGATTCTTGGAGGTATGATTATTTACTACTCACAGAAAAGATGTTTTCCAAGGAATAATGGTTGTGAAAGATAACGACGTGACTGGGACTCGAACCCAGGTATCCCATTTTCCGGGCAGGTATTCCAATATTCCCTACGTAGAGTTTATACTCCTACGTTAGAATACCCGCTCGGAAAGTGGAAGAACTGGGTTCGAATCCCAGTCATATCGCTATTTTTCACACCTGTTATTCCTTAGGTTTCAGAAGCACGGCTCTTCCTTGCTTATTCATATTTCGCTAACCTTAATAATAGTTTCATTGATGTAAAAAACACGCAAAGGTGCGCGAAAACTCTAATACAAAAAATATGCAAAATGAAAAGCGAGAGATATAGATTGAAGTAAAGGGAGTTATATGAGATGCAAAGACTATCAGTATATGCAGTAAACGGGTATTTCATGACCAAGCAATGCGAAACATTATCATACAGGAGAAATTAAATAAAGCTTGAATAAATATTAGTATGGGAAGAAATACAATGATAATTCTGAAAAATCATATACTTTAAAATTGAACATAGTAGACAGTTCCTAAATGTTGCATACAATGAATTATTTATAAAGTATATTCCACTCGAAGCAATTATGATATCTAATAACATGTGTATCTAACTGCAAATGTTCGTTGCAAATATGCCAGTGTTACAGAGTAATGATTAGCGCTAATGTTGTTTAGATATGGGCGTTGAAATATCAAAAACTGAGAGAGTACTACGATAGCGAGATACTTTCTACATATATACCTACAGTTTCGAGGATATGGGTCAGTTGAGATGAGGATATATATTCATTCTTCGCCAATTACAACCTTAAGTCCACATCGCATCCTAAATCAGTACCAAAAACGAAGATAATGTACTCCAAAATGACCGTAAGAAAATCGTTTTCACGTTGCTAGGTAAAACAACAATGTTCAGTATAACAATAACAATTCTTAAAATGGATTTTAACACTATTTTGCAAATAAATGTAAATTTCATAACTTTCTCGAGAATTTGTGGCCAGAAATTAACATGCAACTCTGCGTACATGGCGATATTGTTATGCATTACATTTTCTAAATAAATCCTTTAAGGCCCGGTTCCTTCCCCACTTTCATTGAATTGGAGTGGTATTTTTTTCTTATTTATGTCCCATGTGGTCTAGTGGCTAGGATATCTGGCTTTCACCCAGAAGGCCCAGGTTCGATTCCCGGCATGGGAAAGTTTTGTTGCAAGTATTTCTGTTTTTTCTATTATTATTATTACTATTATTGTTGCTGTTATTGCATTATTGTTATTATCATATAAAAGGCTGTAATGTGGAACCTACTTCATGGTGGCAACCGTATACGTAATTAAACATCATTTTTAGATCATTATTGAACAATAGTAACCCCTAAATAACACAGTATGTACTATTCAAGTTCTATCTTTCATAGGTTAGAGAGAAAAAGGGACTTTACACCCGAACGAAGGAATTGTTACACTTATTTTTACTAATTCTTTTCTGACCTTGTAGCACCCAATGTTAGTTTGAACATATGTAACAGAATTTCAGCTGAAAAAAGAATCGCATCATGCGGGGACAGAGCCAGACATGTCAGATAGCACAATTACATCATGATTCTATTCTCCGCAAAGAGTAAAGCAAGCAGCGATGCAAATTTCGCCAGAGACGAACGCAGAGTTTCGCGCGCGAGTTAGAATCGCATCAGTCTGATCCGCATCCAGCGTATTGAAGAGGTATTTCAACTCGCGAGAAAAGTGACATCACGGCCGTGCGAGACGCTGTGCAAACAGGAGCGCTGCAACGAGCGACGCATTCGAATGCCTCCTCCAATGTTTGGCTCCCGAGATAAGCTCAGGTGCGCTTGTGCTCGCTTGCGGTGGGTGGACCGAGCACTATTGCCTTTTGCTCGCACGGATCACGTGCAGCTTAGCGCTTGTCTCCGCGTCCTAAATTCACACATCGGCTCCGGGTTCTTTGAAACGCAACTGACCCGGAGTCGAACGCAAAGTCTCCTGCGAAAACAAGCGGGAAAAATCGCTTTCGCACCAGTTTGCTGTCTATGGTGCTGCGTACCAAGTGGAGATTGAGGGGTTTCCTAAATATTGTCTCTGCAAATACGCCACGATTCTTCCCCCGTCGATTTTTTGGCTCACAGAAACACGAAGTGACTATTAACTAGCGACGAGAGGTATTCTTAATGTATGGGTTCGATAGGGTGTTAGAGGCCTAACATTATGGTTAAATGAGAAAGAAAGAAGCCTAAGAAAAGAGGCCTTACATTATGGTTAAATGGAAAAATTGGGTTGATTGGAAGAGGAGACTTTAAAGTCTCAATTGTGCCCAAAATAAAGACGATCTTTAGGGTTGTGTATAAACGAGAACGAGAAAACAGCGGTTTTAGGACACATAACTATGTCCGTGAGCTTACCCGACCCGTGAAAATTCTCTTATTCGACGGGAAAGATTTAAATCTTTCTAGGAAAACCATTGCTTAGAAGAGATCATTTATCTGTAAATTACACCCGCATCTTTAACTGCAGACCTTCTGCGACACGATTAAAAATGTGCAGCGTTCTAGACGTTTCACGACAACAAAAAATCTTTTTCAATTTTACGTTGAGTAGCATTAGTAGTATTGTTAAAAGTGCTTCGACAGCTTAGGTAATTTCGCACGTGAGCCCCCACTGGGAATCGAACCCGGAACAGCTTTCTCTGAATTCGAACGCGTTGCCCACTTGGCTATCAGGAGCCTCATTATGTTGAATAATTGACGTTATAGAATTTGAGAATGACCATTTTATCTATAAACACAGAAAATCTTGCTGTTATGTATCCCTATCACAGAACGACAACTTTAAAATTCGCATTGTATCACGTGTTCTCCATCCTCGGATGGGGGCATAATTGACTTAAATTATATCCAAGACTCCCAGGTAGCCAAGTGGGCAACGCGTTCGTCTCCGGTGAAAGCGGTCTTTTAATGGTCGACAGTCATGAATAGCCAATAGATTGGTTTTATGAACTATGCGCCCTGGTACACAGATTTAATACATCTAGATCTATCACTCTATGACTTTAATTAAGCGCACAGTTAAACATTTTCCTTGCGGAAGACATTCATATTCAGCTTCAAACACACTTTTCCCTTAAAATAACTAGGTCAATTTTCTCTCTGTGTGCACAGTTGTATTTTAAAATATACGAGAAGATAACAAAAAGAGAGGTTTGCTCTACATGAGCCATATCAATTATCTCTGAAGTCTGTCATACGCCGGTGCTCATTTTTCATTTGTTTTGCCCTTCATTTTTGACTTTTTGTGGCTTCAAACACACTCACTGAAATCTCTCTTTGATGCCTTTCTGAGCAATTGAATATAAAATTAGTTATTCCCTCTTGTTGTAGACCTCTGGAAACGTATTCTTCGCGAATAAACTTCACTAAAAAGCATTATCAAGTGATGTTAACTCTCTCTGTCATTTCTCTGCAAACCTAGAACATTAAAATCCTTTTTATTCCAACGTTGCTTAGCCTACTTTTTTTCTCACAAAGTTAACCACTACTTCGTCTGGAGTCTTTTTTTATGATAAAATCAATTTAGAAATTCATTTTCATTTCCTTTCATGAATGAGCACATCACTTTATTGGTAAAGCTCCGAGGTTGGTTGAATTCATTACGAAACAAACATTAGAAAACAAACAATAGAAACCATTAGCTATGGAGTGGGAATGAGGCCTAGTAGGCTATGTTTATTTAATAATTCATTGCAGTTCGGTCGCAGGTGGAGAGAGCATTTCTGTGGAAGTAGCATGAGTCAATTTCATCCTTAGGCATACATTCAGGCTTAACTTGGTGAAATTCCATTCTGAGAAAGTGTATTACTTACTTTTTTATTTTATATTCAGAAAGAAAAAAAAATTCTCATCCTTTAGCATTTTCTCATATAAAAGAAAAGTAATTTTAGACCCTTAAGGTATTTATGTTATGTGGTTACATTTTAAAATATTTAAATTCTTGCATAGTTGTAGAAATATGGCTAAAACTGGCTGAGATAGTAAGGAAGTATTATACGTTTATTTTGAAAAATACGTACTCCCGCTCCATTAGTTAGGTTAGTGGAGAACGTATGAGGGAGGTCGATTGGCACCCATTAATGACATCTGAATCATTAATACTACGTCTAGCATATGAATCATACGTACTTATTTGAATATTTAATTACTTACGTAAGCAATATGTTTAACTTACAATTCGAGTTAAATTAAGTTCCATCATACTTCACGGGGGGATTCGCACAAAATATTAATAACGATCGGATTGAAAACCCAAATTGCATACCAGTTGAGTCCTTCAGCTTAAATTTAACAGAAAAGTTAATCAGAGACACGGATTCACCCGCCTTTCGTCACCAAAGCGACCGCGAACCGGCAAATAACCCCGATGGGACTTTTTCACACAGCAGGAGAATGACACAATTCTCTCCGCTCACAGGAAAGTTGCGGAGCGATGAATTTATCTTTCTCTCAAAATGGTGGGAGTGTCCGTGGGCGTGGGGGAAAGTAAATGTGTGAAAGGTGGAGACAAAATGGGGGAATGCCCATCCGCCTGCGATTCTTCATTAAATATTCAGTCATTCGCCGACCCACACTCTGCGCCTCATTCTCTTCGGCAGGGGAAAGCTTCGCGATTAAAGCGCCACGCTTAATAAAACCGCGGGCATCGAAGGTCCATTTCCCTTAGCCTTCGGATCTCCCCTTTCATGGCCAGAAGCAAACATCTCTCTGAGGTTTAGGAACTATGAGGAGAGATGGCTCTAATGCATAGGCGCGGCGAATACTATTGGGGTTGTTTCAGTCTCGGAAGTGGCGGTACATCCCGGTTCAGGCCGATTCTGTCTCGCAACTTTATCTCCAGACAAACATTAAGGCGAATACTTGATTATTCCCCTTTGAAAGTTGGCGTGATGAAACTGATGCAAGTGAAACGCAAACTTGTTTGTGCTAGTCTCTTGATTCAAAGGGGCCCTTGTCGAACAAACGTAAAGTAAGGTTTAACTTGAAATGAATGGGTCTCTGTTCTAGAATGTTTCAAATGATATTGAGCTATAGCTCTCTTGGTTCTGCAGGGGTCAGCCTCGACTGACCGTCAGTCGGTTGTCCGACTCAACACTTAACAGACGTTTCACCGACACTACACTTCACAGACGTTTCACCGACACTACACAGACATATCACCGACACTAATCTTCCAGGAAGTTTCACTGACACTACATTTAAAAGACGTCTCACAGACACTACACTCAAAGTACGGTTCACCGACAGTATCTTTAAAAGACGTTTTACCAACACCTCGCTTGGTCGAAAGCCCTGGTCTTTTGTCTTATACTTAGAGATTTTTAGCTCTAAATATTAAGGATTAGCTGTAACGTGGTTTAACGCTGACACCATTCTTCAAAGACGTTTCACCGAAACTAGACCTCAAAGACGTTTCACCGACACTAATCTTCAAAGAAGTTTCGCCGACACCACACCTCAAAGATAATTTATAGGTACCTCGTTTGGTCGAAAGCCCTGGTTTTTGTCTTATACTCGTAGATTTTTAGCTCTAAATATTAAGGATTAGCTGTAACGTGGTTATGCTGCATTTCCAGATAGGAAAGGGTATTTTTCTCTTAAGATAAGTTAATCCTAGGATGATATATCTGCTCTTGTGTGTATTGTGGTCGTCTTTAAATGTCATAGTATTGAAACATCTCTTTTCACTCCATTTCTAGATTCATGCTTTTCCCACACCCCTAAGATGTTTTTCTGCACCGTTCATAACGCTGCAAATCCAGTGATGCTGCTTATACTGGGAATGCAAATAAGTGACTTCTATAGCAAGATAATCGACGTTTTAGTGACTTGAGTTTCAACGCTCGGTAAGTTAAATTAATCCTGATTAAAATTCACAGTTGCTAGCGATGTTCTGTGGAAATACATCAATATATTGTGGAAAAAGTACAACTATTCTCATTCTCTTCATAATCCTGATTAGAAAATATTAACTGAGGATAGTAAAAACAATTATTTATTTCAAACGTAGAGATTTGTAAATAACGACATCCTGACTGAGTTATATATCTATAAGTATGAATTCCTCATTAACTATTATTCGCATGGATACAGTCATCTGTGCCTTGAGTAATAAAGTGGAAGATGATTTCGCTAGCATCAGCTTCAGCAGTGTGGCCTCACATCGCTTAACAGATGTTCATTGTTGGCTCCCATTTTGTTTATCATTACTGTCACAAACACACTGAACCAGTGTCTCAGTCAGTTGTTGCTTCGAAATGCTTTAATTGTTGGAGGAAGCCCCTATTGATAATTATCAGTAATTTAGTATAATGATACTCAATAAATCTTGAGTGTTGCAGTACATTGTCAAGATCATGCAAAACTCACGAATTTAACAATTCAGTGTTTCGTCATTGTTGAGTACATTATTCAGTAATCAGTGTCCGATTCTCATTATTAGAGGTGGTCGTTTCTTTCTCATTATCTAATGTTAGAGACTTTCATCAGAAGCTTAGCGGTTCACCGAGACATTCTGAAAACCTCATTGCGCATGCGCGAAACGTAACGGTGTCCTTGTCTGCCTAGCATGCACATATATTATCAGTGTTTTCGTGTCTACAGTGTACCCCGCGCTAAAACTGTCTATAGGCGCTCCACTGATTGCTAAATCCAGGCGCGGTTGATTCTCTTCCCCCTGTCTGTACCGGCTGGTTCATTTTACGTACGAGTATGTAAATGCAGGTATTTGTTTCAAAATCGCTGTCTTAATCGCTAACGATTTCGATTCACTGGTAATTTATTGTGGCATTAGTTATTATTACGTCACGCTTACGATTAAATAATTAACTGATTCCGCGTATTCGTTAGACTCGGCGAATTAAATCAATGCTTAATTAGATCCGGTAAAAACACTGTTGCTAACTGCAACTAAAACACATACTACTGACAATTAATGCTGTGGATGACAGAACCTTTTAAACAAAGTAAATAAAAAATTCACACCTTAAATGCTGAAATTTTCAACAATAGACTCCTGCAACAATAGAAATTTGCTCATTGCTACGAAAATCATGTCCACTTTTTTCTGTTTCCTTCCGACTTCCAGGAAATTCTCATGGACTCATTTTTTACAAACTGTTTCCTGACTGACTTTTTGACTTTGAATCATTTATCAAAACAGCTGTCAACTTTGATTTGGATTGTCGTCAATGTACCGTATATACTATTTTTTATAAATTAATTTTTTCCACCTTCCTCTTAAAACCTTTCTCCAAGGGTGCGACGTGCATAAGAATCCTCCACAATGATGTCATTGTGCAACGAAACTTATTTCACAGTATCAAAGCATCATAAGATGGAATTTTTTAACTTAACATGGAGTACCCACATCCGTAATAAACATGGCGGGCACGCCAATGGATACAAGGTCTGAATATCCCTTTGTAGACAGTTGGCAATAACATCGCCATGATTGCGTACATATAGATAAAATATTTCTGTTTTCGCCATTCAATGCTTAAAAGATGTTGCTACACTTGCATACATTCCTCGTTAGGTTCATGCAAACCATAATGGAGAAATAAATTAGAGAACATACATACAAATCTATCCCTTTCGTTGTAGTGGTACTCGGCAATTAGAAGTGATACGAAAATCTTCTGGGACATAATTTTAGCTTAATCCTTTATCTTCGAATCCAGGTACTTTCCAAGTACGTAAGTTTCACACAATCGTTTTAATTTGAGCAACATGTCCAGCGCATTTCGCAGCAAATACATCGAAGGAGCTTTGGCCTATGTTCGAAGACACCACTCCACCACTTCCCTTCTTCCTCTCTTCACACACGACCATCATAACGGAAGAAAGGGATTAAGAAGAAAGGATCTTTTCTGAGGTTCTGAAGCTAGTTTAAACGATATCCAATCCCCTTAAGAAACACGGATTCGTGAAGGGAATAGTCGGTAGGAGCGAAGAAAAAGTCCGTGAGCGATGTTACGTTGCGTTGGTCAGGCCTCACCTGGGATATTCGTGTAGTGTATGGAATCCTGCCGAAAAGTATTGTATTCGAAAGTTAGAAAAGGTGCAGAGAAAGGCGGTACTTTCGTAAAAATTTGTTAGGTGAAATCACTTAGTGTTACTCAAATGCTTCAGGACGCGGAATGGGAATCCCTAGAAGATAGAAAATTGAAACAAAGACTTAATTTTCTTAATGAGTTCAGAGAAGGTACAGTATTAGAAGATGTAGGTGATATTACGAATTAAAAAGAAGAATAGAAAAACCAAGTTACAAAGCGAAAGGAGATCACTATCAAAAATTAAAATTAAGAAAGCAAAAAACAGACATTGCTTAATACTCCTTCATCAATCGAGGAATAAAGGAATAGAACATGTTGCCTGCAGAAGCACTTAAATCCTTACCAAACACTGTAAAGTAATTCAGAAACAGGTGTAAAATATTAGGCTAAATTAACGATCAGGGTCGATGGGGAAAAACTAGAGCAAGTGGACAAATTCTCGTACTTGGGTAGTGTTCTATCTTGGGATGGGAGGTGTGGAGATGAGGTTCGAAAAAGAGTAGCATTGGCCAAGGAAGCTTTTATGAAGCGAAGGGAATTAATGACAAAGGGTCTCGATAAAGGAATCAGGAAAATATTGCTAAAATCCTTGATATGGAGTGTTTTGATATATGGGTGTGAAACGTGGACCTTACGAAAAGAGGACATCAAAAGATTGGAGGCATTTGAGATGTGGGTGTGGCGTAGAATGGAGAAGGTGAGCTGGGTGGATAGAAAAACAAACATAGAGGTGCTAGAAATGGTTGGGGAGGAAAGGGTTTTAATTGAAGTAATTAAGCGCCGACAAAAGAAATGGGTGGGTCAGATATTGAGAGGAGAGGGATTGCTGAAGAATGTAATAGAGGGTAGAATGCAAGGGAAAAGACAGAGGGGAAGGCTAAGGCAAAAAATGTTAGATGACATAATGGGTGGGGTAAGTTACCAAGTAGCGAAGGAAAGGGCTATGAATAGGGAATATTAGGGCACATGGACCTACCGAAAGGTAGAACACTTATGTATGTAAAATATTAGCACTAATATAATTATTTTTATTGAGACGAAAATTTGTTTTAATGTTTGGATAATTTGGATGGGAAAAAACATATGTAAACTTATGGCATTTGTATTTTGCCTGAGTGTATTTTTGTATTGAGAGGAATGTGGATTTGTTACCACCGGACTAGTAATCCAACTGTAACGTATGTGTGAAATAATAATAATAATACTCGAAAGTAATCGGTAAGGGAAATAGAGTCATGGTGCACGCACCCCCTGCCACACGCCGAAAGGCTGCTTGCAGGGTACATATGTAGATGTAGAATGTACAAAGTTTATTTATTTTTTTATTTGTTTATACATTTACATAATTAGACACCGGGAAAGCCTCCAGTGGTGTAAGGCAGGGGATTTATTGGCACCAATATCCCTATCTAAAAATCTAACCTACTCTTTAGAAAAACGACCTGAAGTGTATGTTTTAGAGATAATTTCTTGGAACACTTTCCCCCCCTTATTTTGCGCTCGTTGATAGCTGATATCATGTCAACTATTCCTTATAAACGACAATGGTATTTATTTTAATTAAAAAAATATAAAATTAAGCATAGTTTACTGTGAAACTTAATCAGCATAAATCGGACATGGTTGGTGAGGGGATCGTTGAAAGAGAGGCTGAACTTGATGCGTTTAAGGGCGTAGAGTGTGGAAAGGGGGACGCTCACGTAAATAAGAAAGGGAGGTCACGATACCAATGCCCCATCCCCTTCCACGTCTGGGCCACAAACTTCGCGGTTTACGGTGGTCTCTAGGGTTCGGAATCCCTTCCGGATAACTAGGGCGAGACCGCAACCTAATCCGGGCAACCATCGTCACCTCGCCTGGTAAAAACATTGAAGAAATCCGAGCTATTTGGAGTAATGAAACTGAATTGTAGCGTGGAGGAATTATTCTCCCTCTACTTCTGTGTGAATTCTGAGAAAATGGTGAGAGAATTCGACCATGATGGGAATGATATTGGAAGGAAATGCTGCAGCTGCAAAGGTGCCTGTGATTTGCGAGTTTAATACGAAATTCGCTATCTATTTGAAGTTGCGTTGCGGGAATTTTTTTCGTCGCGCTACGCGGTGTGTTTATCTTAGAGATCGCAGCAGCTGTTTCCTCGGTTTTTTGATTGGATTGGTAAAAATTTTCCAGACACGTGTTTCTATGATGTTAATGAAAAGTTAGGGTTAAAGGAACATTAGGAATCGTGTTGTAATAAGAGAAAAACCTCTTTCCTAATATTTTCTTACAGGGTAGAAGATAGGGCCTTTATTTAAGGACAGTACGGAGGCTACAGAAAAATTTCGTTAAGATTTCCAATTGTGAAACGTTGGTAGAATATTCTCCCATTCTGAATTAGAGATGGTGCAAAGTATCACAGCTCGTCTCGTTTGCAGAGATTTCAGGCTTTTCTATAGCATTACGGTTGTGTGAAAGCCATTCAGGTGAGAATCATCATATCAAAGAAGATTTTATTACCGACAGAAGGTGTCCGAAATATTAATCGTTACAGTATCGGTTCGGTGGCAGTTGGTCGAAGGACAACCGGTCGATGTGATTACCCGTCGCTAGACTTTTCGTCGCTGAGACATTTGGTCGAAAGACAGGTTGTCGAAGAAACCATTTGCCGAAAGGCTTCTCGTTGCCGAGTTAACTTCTCGACTGAAGGGAATATTATTATTTATAGTAAACTTATGGATGCGTTATTATTATTATTATGGTGTAAGAAGTTAATAAATAAATGATAATATATAAATAAATTTTAATATTCCCTTAAAGAATTCGTAAAATGTAGTGACTATGCTGTTATTATAATGAATATTTAACTCATTACACCATAATAAAAATAACACACCGATAAGTTTACCATAAATAATAATAATCC
>KZ308386.1:424542-475912 GCA_000376725.2 Ladona fulva | reverse complement strand
ATATATATATATGATGATATTACTTGAAATGTCTACAACTCTGCAAATTTTTATCTGTTGTATTGTTGGCTGAAAATTCTGTATTCCTTAAGTCAGGGAGGGGTAAAAAATTGAATTTGAAATTGACAGCATTGCAAATAAACTTTTCAATACTGTCCCGAGACGGGAGAGCGATACGGGCCTGTAACTGGATAGGATATGATGTACAAGTAAAGCTATGCACATGTCGAAAGACTCATTGCAGGATATACATGTAGAATTACTCCCAAAAGACATTCAACAAAACGGAGCCGAAATAACACCTTTTTAAATTTCTTCCCTGTATAATATCGTATTTCAGTCAGATAAATATAAGAACTAGAATCACTCAGAATGCAATATGACAAATGCATATATATCGCTTGTTTTACTTATTTCATGGATAAAACTTCATTCCATCAACACAGTCGGGCATTCATTCGTATATCAGTCTGCTCATATTCATATTTTTCTGAAAAGTTTATGCACACTGATTCTTATGCCGAACTCGTTCTATTTCGCAGAAACTCTCTCAGACACGGCGAAAGATACCTCGGCTAGGTCCACAGAGTGTATATATTCCATCACACTAAAAGATGCAGCTCGTGGGGATGGGTTTGCGTGTCGATGCATAACACGACAGTTGCTAGGGGGAAAAACAAAAGAAAACTCATGTTATACCCGCGTCAAAAGCGTCACATCAGTGGCGCGGGTGACACGTTTTGAGTGATGCAAGACGTAAGGGATAAAGAAAGAGATAATATCGTCCTTCCTTTGTTTTTGCTTTCATCCCCCGCATAGTTTTCGTTTTTTTTATCTGCAGAGGGAGCCCCCACGCAAATGTCGAAGAGTTTCTCCCATCAAAACTTTTTTACGCATTCGGAGAAAAAAATGAAAGTAGCGACTTATCTCCCAGTTCGGTTCTGCTGTGGTTTCTGCCATGTTGCTGTTGTCCTACGCGATTTTCCCTCAAGTTGTTAAACTCCCACTTCCTGATGTCTTTTCCCTTAATGTGACCTTTTTTTGCGTTCCCACGCGAATATAATTCAGATCCTCTTTTTCTAAACGATCTTCTTCCGCGTAAAATCGGGGCGTTCGGAGTTTTTTTTCGCCTCAATTTCTCATCTCTTTCTCATTTGTCCTGCAATCGGAAACGCCCACGCTCAGGGCTTACTCAGGGCCGGCTCCAAAGAGAAGATAAGGCCACGTCTCCGGGTGGATAAATCGTGGGGGCGTATTCCTTAAACTCAATATCTGAAACATTGGTGCGGTCTTTAACAGTGGGAAAAGTTGAAAATGTTTAACTTTACATATCAACTGCGTACATAGTGATTTATTCAAAAAACATTTTAATATATCTTCATAATATCACATAATCATTATCTCTACATTAGCCCTATATGGTCCTGAATTTTCCATGCATTCATGTATGGGAATATGCATGAACTCGGATTCAACAAACATTATGGTCGTCTTGGAGATGGGTTGTTTAAAACACAAAAGTTTCCAAAATCGCTATTTAATTACCGACATTCTCGCAACTTACCATCTGAAAATATATTCCACGACTAGAATGAAAAATCTCCATCGGGTTTTCCTTTCTTTTGGTACTTGTGTCGATTTTACAGGACCACAATTCTAATTTAAATATTTTAAACCAATAAAGCGTGAAGGGAATGAAAATGACCTATATGGGTATTACTTATGGACGCGATTCCGAAACATCGGGAGTCGAACCTGGAACATTTGTGTATGAATCCTGCATTACGTATTTTCCATGTTACAAAGGTGAAGTTAAAGAAATTTGGGTGAAATGAATCGAAGGGCATATGAAAAATAGTACATAAATATAGACAGAAATCTGTGACAGCCATTTTATTTGAAAGGAAGAAAATGTAAATCTTTACGTAATTCCTTATGGTGTCTGTCGTAGGGTCAGATATTAATATAACATATCTTTACGTTAAGTTTAGTAGTGAGACGCGCTCAATTGTCCGGACACGGTTTTTACACCCCCTGCCACGCGCTACTGGCGGTTTGCAGGGTTCAAATGTAAATGTATATGTAAGCAAAACTGTTAACAAGACACATGCCCAGTTTTGGTATTTACTTAAATTGGTCTTGAGCTAAAATTCATGTAAGGGCTCAGTATTGTATTGTATTATTAGAGTTAAAGTGAAGGTTATAATTAATCTCCATACTGGTCCTTGATAACTATAGGAGATTATCTACAATCTTCCCTTTAAGAATAATAAAACAATGTAATACCAGGCCCTAAGGTGAACTTTAATTAAACACCATTTTAAGAACATTATAATACCGGAACTAAGAAGTAAATAAACTAAAGAAACCTTTTCTTTTATTGTATTCCGATAATACATTTCAAGTATTCAGTTCATCAAGAAATGGCAGGAGGAACCAGATGCAGACACTGCCTTTCGAACCATTCTTTGTCCCTCTTCCTCACATCCTTCACACGTGACGTAATAGCAGTCTGAACCACTTCCTCCAAGGATTCCTATTCTCTCCTGTCTTTCCTGCTTCCTCTTCTCCTTTACTTTTCTGTCACTTTCCTCTTCATCTCGTCGTGTTTGCTCTTACCTCCAACTTTTCCCATCATCCTGTTCCTTGTGTCTCCTCCTCACACGCACACAACTTGCTTTACAATGCCGGCGATAAAAGAAGTGGCCAAAGAGGAACTTTTTGAGGAAAAGGCGCGGAGTAAAGGGACATCGCTTATCTCATCCTCTTCGCGTAGCGCCATACTCCATTTTGCCTCCGCCGTCCATTTTGTTTGCGAGTTGAATTGGGCAGATAGGAGAACGCGGCGAGGAGCCATATTTATTTACATGCGCCTCCGTGCACGCGTGCGATTTATCTCTGGAAATTTCGGATAAGAAGTTTCGGAGCGTTTCCTTCCGTTAACCTTCTCTAATCTCACTTTTTCAGAATGCCATTCCGCGCGACTTTTCGGGACGTAAACTTTTTCCGAAGTTCGTATCCTGGATACCGATTGCGCGGAAACAATACATTTTTATCGTCCGTTTGGTGGAAGATAGAAGGAAGGCTCTCAAAGTTTCTTTTAGACTCATTTTTTATAGCGTCTGATATAAGGCAGTGTATTCCTGCTGCCATATCTTGATGGATGGGTTTTTTCGTGTGTATTTCGGTGCAGGAAAGAGGAAAATGTGTCGCTTTGACTGACTTTCATCTAAGTTTAGCACACGGATGTGTTAAGATGAATGCTCCTTTGGTGTGGAAGAGGATGGCCAATGGTATAGCTAATGATGGAAGTATTTTTAAGGCAGTTAAAATAGCAATAATATTAAACCGGGGATTATTTTGGCTACTTGACAGAATGTGTTTTGAATGTGTTGTGAGTGAACTCTATGATTTATTCGAGGAATATGAACAAAACGAGTTAAAGTTGAAGAATTTCCGCTCCATCCTTGGAAACGCACGCGGTGGCGGAGTTGTTAGCGTGCTAGCGTTATAACACTAAGGTCCCGGGTTCGAATCCAGTCCTACCGGATTTTTTCCGATTAGGGAACGGTTGTTGGCGCTTTCATAGAATATCTTACACGCGTTCCACTAACGATATTAGCAAAAAATACCACATTTCAAAAGAACAACACCCGCGTGGACCTCCTCAGTAAGAAGCAGCCGGAGGGAGGAGGTGGTTGTTGCAAGACTAAGGATAGGGCACTGCGCTCTAACTCACGCGTATCTCTTTTCTGACCAGAACATCCCACCTAAATGCGACGAGTGCGATTGCCCTATCAGCATCGATCACCTTCTTCTGGAATGTGGCAGATATCAGACCACCCGAAACTCTTTGGGCATAAGAGGAAGGCTAGCAACAGCGCTTGGCGACGACCATAATTCCATATCGAGAGTCCTGTGCTTCCTAAGAAAGACAGGACCATTCAAAAAGATTCAAACTCCCTAAGCTTCCGCATAGGCTTTAACCCCAACTTGTGCAACCAATGTTTTAATTTACTCTACTTATTTATTTATTTACTTACCTACTTAATTAGTAACGAACGACCTGGTTTCGTTCTAGATCGAACCTGGATCAAATAACGTTAATTAGAAATGGTGCTAAATGACCTTAGCCGTCGACGCACCACACATATAAACACACACACACAATAAATACCTAGGAGTTACACTCAGTAATAGTTTATTGTTCAAGGAACATATTCGAGATTCTATAGGAAAGGCGAATAGAATGCAGAGATTGATAAGTAGAACTATGAGAGAACGCGCATTCAGAGTCAAAGAAATCGCGTACTTTTCCCTTATTCGACCAAGTCTCGAATACTGCTCCGCAATATCCACATGAAGTAGGGTTGGTCTCAGATTTAGAGAAGGTTCAACTAAGAGCAGCCCGTATTGTTAGTGTGGATTTCAGGTTCGACAGTAGCGTTACGGTTATAAAATCACTCGGGTGGAACTCACTGCAGAAGGGAAGATCTGATTACCTAAGAAAAATTTTCGAAAACTTCATCGGTCCAGAATTTTTAGGCGAAGTACAAAATATTGTCATTCTGGTAAACAAAGAGCGCGATCTTCGATGGGCGACGACCAAGCGTTACAAGAAAATAATCGCTAAAACAGATAGTTACTTCTGGTCGTTCTCTCCGCACAGCATTAGAGAAGCTAATAGAGTAGATTACGTAAGGTGTTAATACACCTCCTGCCATACGCTACTGGCGGCTTGCGGGGTGCAAATCTCAATCTAAATAGAAATTATGCGTGCTGAGTATTTACATGTACGTAAACTGCATTCACTTCAATACTAGTTGCTTCAACGCCAGATGCTATCGTACTGCCCTGAAATCCAGCCAACACACCCATGAGTCTACTTCCCAATGTTCATTAGCTCTCCTAATGGCGAAAGAGGTCCCAATCCAGTCGTCAGTACTTTCGCCACTAATTTATCTCGGGTTTCTGCTTGTCAGTCAAACCCTTCCCAACTGAACAAAATGACTGAATAATCTATTAGCAATAATTTCGCCGCAGGTTGATTATTTTCCGACTCGCTTAACTCTTCCGACAGGACACTTTTCAATCACACCGGCAGGGGGCTTTCTCAGTGGAAAATCCTCATTTGTCAAGAGAAAATTCCCCCATCCCTCCGTTTTCTCTCTCCGCGAACCCCTTTGTCACCTGCGTCGTTTGTCATTTACCCTTCCCCTTTCCCATATTCTCATTTCTCACCTCTGTCTTTCCTTTTACCGCAAACACATGGACAGACGTTCTTACTCGGCGGAAGTTTCCAGCGGAGAGTATTATGACAAGGCGTCACCTTGGCGATATTTCACCATGACAGCCATCACTGCCAGGTCGCTGTCTCTCTCATCACGCGTCGCTTAGCGATAGCTGTTGTCTACTGAATATGCTATCGTGACGTAGATGCTCACAGGTGTTTTATTCTAGTGAAGTTTCTGTCCATTCTCACTGCACTTAAATATTAGATATTTGGACCTAAACTTTCTTAGTTTTCTTACCTGCCCGGAAAGTAGGAGACCTGGGTTCGAGTCCCAGTCATGTCCCTATTTGTCACACTTGTTATTCCTTGGGATTCAGCCGTACGGCCTCATCGTGCAAAGTATTTACACCTTTCCTTAATCCTTTTTCTTTGTTATCTTTATCGCTTCATCTACTTAATGTTTTTAAAATAACGACTCTTCTCTGTTTTCTAGGCCGGAAGATTATCATGCTTCATTGCATAGGCTGGGATGGAAGTACGAGTCCACTTCCGTTCTTAATTCATAATTCGAGTTGGCCAGAATCCGGGTCTCCTAAGTTCTACTTTCTCCAAATCGATTTATAGAGAATGAAAGGATACTTTGTATTATCCGCAAGAGTTTTACTTTCGACCGGTTTCGAAGACGTTCTCTTTCAAGTCATCGTCTAAAGATTCTTGAGGAAACTACTAAGTATCCTTTCTCTCTCTATGGCGTCCCATCAAGTTAAGCTAGAACACATCGCTTATAGTCGATTTATATAAACAGCATTACTAATTGAGAAAGAGTTGAACGAAAACGAGAATAATGAATTTTACGTTGAGTATAGACGGAAGAGTGCATATCTGGCAGTTAAAAGCAAGCAAGGAAAACGGAGATATATATTTTGTAGAGTCTGTTTAGTAAAAGATTTATTACAGTGATACAGGTTTAATTGCTTTATGAAAATGTCCCTTTATTTAACCCGGGCGAATCAATATATCCTCGTTTACTATATGGAATCTACAAAGTTTCTTACCCTCTCCGTAATGGAACAGTCCCGTAAAGTTATGCCTTTAACTATTCTATTACTTTACAATGCTATACAATCCAAGATGAAAATAATAATGAATTCCAATGGGGAAATTACATAAAGAGTGGAGAAACCGCAAGAAAACTGAAATTGTAGCCAACTGTATTTAGAAAACGACTACATGTATTGCGATGATTATGTACAGTCTTTGAAAGGTCTCGCCATGGCAACCATAAACGTATGACGACATAGAGAGCAATGCTGGGTTCCCAATAGACCTCAATTCTATAAATTCCGATGGTTACTGTCGCAGAAATGAGGGTTTTTGAATTCTAAATTAACTAGAAAAAATCCGTAATTAACTTCAGTTTTTTCAGATTTATCTATCTTTTCTTAAAAAATAGGTTATTTTACCTCATTACATTTGTTTACGTCTATTTCTATGTAAAGTCACTGCAAGCCGCATTTAGGCGTGTGGCAGGGGGTGCATGCACCATAACTCTATTTCCCTTATCGATTATTTTCGCGTATCGTTCGCGGAAAAAACGAGTTCTTGAAACAATTCGTTCTAGCATCAATTTCACTGATCTTTCTCGCAGTATCAGAACGGCAATCAGCTACATCTGAACGTGCTTTTTTTTTTAATGTATCCAGTAAATTAACTCTTTCTTGAAATCTTCTAACTTCTGAAGATTCCCATCTCGCGTCCTGAAGCATCTGACAATGAGTAACACTCACTGATTTATCGTAGCAATTCTTCACAAAACGCATCGCCTTTCGCTGTACCTTTTAGAATTTCCGAATACAACACTTATCGGCAGGGTCCCATACACTACACGCATACTCAAGCTTACATTTCGTAGATTTGTCTTGGAAAATTTGTTTTTCGTTCTCGAAAGACATGAGGTTAGTACTTCACGTGAAAAGGTTATTTCCTCCTTTCAAAGCATTGATGGTTCCATGCATGATGTTTGTTTCATACTTCACAATCATTTTATCACATAAACGTGACATCTGAAACCGAAGTTTCAGTTGGCAACTTAGGCACGGGTATTTCACGAGGGTTTGCTCGTGATTATTAACGGCGGCACTGAGGGTGTTAAATTAACTCTGGAAAGTTAAATCATCGAACCTCTTCTTCCTTCATATCTTTTGGTTCATTATCACGCTTGGACGTTTGAATTAATTTGCAGATATCAGCACTAGTAGTACTTCATTCGACAATTTCATTTCGTTCCAAATTGCGCCAATTCATGCGATTCTAGGACTATTAAACCAACATTCAGCGGCGAAGTTTATTTACCGATCTTTGGACCAATATTAATCCCGTAGAACTTAATTAACACCGTTAATATCGCACTACGCAAGCCGAATAGCATCTCGTGCATATACGCTTGTGATGTACATCTCTATGGTTACCAACCGAATGTCACTATGGTGATAAAAGTGCTGTCTAATTCACTTGAAGACGTTTTTTCAGTGAATGGTCCGAATTTTTCGTTTATTTTGGGATTTATCCTGAAATATGTTTTCTTTCTCCTGGGAAATCATTCTCGTAACGACAGAATGCACCAGGTTAGAGTTACAATTAGATTTGTACCCCGCAAGCCGCCAGTGGCGTATGGCAGGGGGTGTATTAACACCTTAACCAATCTACCCTATTAGCTTCTCTGATGTTATGCGGAAAGAACGACCAGAAATAACTATCTGTTTTAGCGATTACTTCCTTGTAAAACTTGGTCGTTATTTGGGAGCAATCCTCACAAACTGTCATCGGATTATCTTAGTTTCGTTTTAGCTCGGCTTTTAGCTCGACTTAACTTGTATTATGAAGGACAGCTTGTTAATCTCTTGTGAGATTATTAACATTTTTAACCATTTCCTAGTAACATAAAGTGATGGAGAACCGCTTAACTGTTTCTCAAGATCAAGGTTTTCGATATATTGAATTGATCCATAAATTATTGGAAGTATTATGCTTTGCTAACTGCCTATAGATCCAAATCTATATAAATATCCTGCAAGCCGCCTTTCGGCGTGTGTGAGTGGGTGCATACACTATGAATCTACTTCCCAAATCGATTACTTTTGCATATGACACTCGGTTCATATAGATCAAGGTGTTTTATGTGGCCTAGATGAAACATTATTCCAATAAATATGTATTTTTTCTCAAGATTAATTGCGAAAGTAGTCTCAGTAGGCTAAAATTCGCCTAATAAAGGCATGACAATGTTAATTTCAATTATCAAATATGCGATTGTATTGTTGTGGTGTCAATAGAAATGGGTCTATATTGTTGCATCTAGATCTACATAGATACTCGGCAAGCTGCCTTTCGGCGTGTGGCAGGGGGTGTAAACACCAAGCGCTCGAGTTACCTCTTTAGCTTATTGTTATCGCGTATCGTTCGCGGAAAGTCCCTAAAATTACTTGTCTTCGCATCTATTTCTTTTATTTTACGCTCATTGAATTCATCAAGCCTAGCTTCTAACCTCCTTTCTTTCAAGGATTCCCAACCTTCGTCTGAGAGAATTCGGGCAACGCTTGCCTAAGTCAGTAATTGAAGGGTTCACGAATGTCCAAGTGGGCTACGCATTCGCCTTTCTGGAAGCGGTCCCGGGTTCGATACCTAGTTGGAGCCCACGTGTGCGACGTTAGTTTCGAAGCACTTGTAACAATACTATTACTTCAGTTAGTAGTTATAATTGCCGTATGAATAACAAGATGTAACTGAGGATATTTGAACCCTTTCTTATTTTATAACATCTCAAGCGAAGTTTTGTGAAATCGACGTTTATCAAGGGAGGGTATCCTTTGGCTCGCATTTTCCCCGGTATATTTCCGGTTATATCCAGATATTCCCGATTTTTTCTCAAAGTGACAAAGCCGTTTGGGATGCATAGCTGATCCCTGGATACCCATCCTTTGAGATGCATATTTCCTTCCTTTGAACACGCCCTTAAACTTCAAGTCCAAGAACAAAATTCCAAGAGACATAATTCTATTAAAGATGCAGAAAGTACGCTCTGAAAAAAGATTCCTCTCATCCTCTGCAAAGCGGACGCTTTTACAATATGGCTATCCTCTTTTATGGAAGATTCCTTTGAGAGTTATGTGCAAGAGATCCACGTGTTGAAGAAATGTAGGGGCTTTCATATATTTGACTCTGTAGTGGTCTTGAGCCAAGAATCAGGCCAAAGGTGTTTAATAGAGTCTTGACAAAGTTTTAACAGTTGCGGATGTGAGGAGGGAAGAAGAAGCTAATACTGAGGACGATTCTCAACTCAACTTTCCTTTTCCCCTAATGCACTCTCAGAGAATCCCACGGTTTACCATATTCCTTATCTTCCATCCCTCCCGCTAGCTGCAAAGCCCTGCCTCGTAAGGGGAATCTTCCTTAGAAGGCAAAGAAACCCGCGGATTGGAGAACTGATAAAAGAAAGTAAAGAGAGTCGCGCTGCCAACGACACCCACTCCTTGCTAAGACGATCTGTTGCTAAGCAACCGACGTGGAGATTCTCTTACCGTTAAAAAAAAAAGGGTTTGTAAAGAAGTATTTTTCTCCTTAGGAGAGGAAAAAAATCAGCCTTTTGAGTTAGGTTTTAGTGGGAGTTTATTCCTTGGAAGCGGCGGATTCCATCCGCTTAAGCTAAATACCTCACAGAGTTGCCTTTGCATAAATTGACAAAAGGATACGGCGTAGGTGTAAAGGGGAACATGAACTCTCGGCAATAATTTGTATCGCTCAGACGTGTAGGAGGTATGGGGTTTGTCGCTAGGCGTTCATTAGCGATTGTTGTTCGCTCGGATAGGCGAGCACTTTGTCCCATTGTAGACGATATGCGAAATCAGATTCGAAGTTATTCCATCTAGGAAAGATGTTTTCCCTGATCTCTACATGTAATATACACATCCCTAATTCAACTGATGTTGATGCAGTCTTCTTTTACTGGTTTGAATGTATATTGTAGTTTTTTGCTTTGTTCAATTAATTCCAAATTTACATTCAGCCATTCATTTTTTTTTATCGTAATTTATGCATTTTTTATTATTTATATTATTTCATAGTTATAATCTTAACTGCCTAAGTGGTTTTGTCTCAATCTTGTTTCTGAGTGTGATGATACGAAAGCTACTGAGGTATGAGTTATGCTGAATAATAGCATTAATTAAGGTTTCTCCTCATGCGATGTTAAGAAACGTGTTACTCGTAGAGTCATTGTACTTCACCAGCGTGGGCTTTTTCTGCTTTTGGAATTCTGGCTCAGTGAGGAAAGCAAAGGACAAACTACCTCACTCCTCATCTCGCTAATGTAAGCATCATTTCCCTCTTCTAGCTCTATTGTAGCTAATGGTAGAGGGGATGAAGTTCCAACAGGCCTTCGCGCTAAGTACTTTACAGACAGAAATGCATAAGTGAACATGTTACATATAAAAAGTTTTCATAGACTAGTATCATTTTGAAGCAATTCTAGAGATCATCTTAGATATTTAAATTGAAGTTAAAAAATATAATCATTGAAGATCCCTTTATTGCAAAGACTGCCTTGATACTTTCAGGGCATAAAAACCGGAGAAAACCGATCTTAGTTTCGGATTAATGCCGGATTGTGTTACACGATTATACAAAACCCGGATAAAACTACCTCAATGTTTAATGAATCAATTCTGGCGATATCTGATGGAACTTCTCCATGATTAGTAAATAAAAACACAATCTGACTTCGTCCACAGAAGATATATTAAAACACGACCGGTTCCGAGGGTAATAATTTTCATTAGGTAACCGGAAAAAATACTTCAACGTTCTTAGGACTTTTACTAATAATGATAGTTAATTATAATTATCTGGACAGATTTTTCGTTACAAGTGATTTTTGGATAACGATTATTCATGCCAAAATTAATAATATAATGCAAGCATTTCATTGGCTTTAATGAGTGAAAAAAGATAATAAACTTCCAATGGCCACAATGTAGAGATTTTCATAGTAAATTAACCTCGACGTACTTTAATATATCAAAGAGAATTCAAAGTTGAATATTTTAGGTTCGTAGGTCAAGCCTCGGTAGCGCAGTAGGCAGCGCGTAAGTCTCATAATCTTAAGGTCGTGAGTTCGATCCTCACCCGGGGCATCTTTTTATTTATACGTCATATTTTGTGAATATTTATAGGAAAGAATAAATTTACGTGAATTATTTGTAACAAAATTATGCCCCCGGTTAAGCTCACTGCCTTTTGTGCCATCGAGCCTTTGCATGTTGAGGTAAATCTAAGAGATCTAAGAGGTTTAGAACGTCTATGATATGTGAAATTACTTCGAGATAAATTTACCGTGGAAATTTATAATCGTAGCAAGTTGAAACTTATCATCCTTCCTCACTTGTTAACGCAAATGAAATGCTTGGAATTACACGTGGAAATGAGATGTAACCATAAAATAAAATTTGCCATGGATATTCCTTACCCAAACGTAAACAATTTTAATGACTAGCTTGTTCAGATAATTATCATAAACTATCATTCAAATAAAAAGCACTACGAATACGATCGTAATTACTTCGTCAATTGCGGTGTATGGTAATGACATTCAATTAAAACAAATTTAGGGGCCCTGTCTCATCTTATTGGTAATGTGATTATATATGGAAACAACCCCAGATTCGGTTACCGTTGGGAGACAAAATTTCCACGTAATAGTTACGGTAGGAAGGGCATCATTAAAAATTAAAGCCAAACCTTCGCTGCGAAGCATATGGAACATAATTATTTACCGAACCCATAAATAGTGGATATAATTAAGTTTAGAACTTTTTTGTTGAACCATTCACGAGGAATAAGTGATACGTAGGACAAACGATACTCAATCCAAATAATGCAATTACTTTCAGTAAAATCATTATAATTGCATTAGTCGAGCTTAAGCATTTGCATTGGTAATTGAGAGGACCAGTATAGATTGCCGTATACCTGAAGGAATAGTGGACGTGGTGGCGGATTGGTTAGCATGATACCACTCCAGCCTTAAGGTCCCGGGTTCGACTCCCGGCTAATTGGATTTTTTTTTCGGTTAGGTGATGGTCGTGTGTGCTTGTATATTGTCACTGTTCACACCTCTCCTGTATTTTTCCTATGAATGGATGTTTGTTATGATACCGGAAAATAAATAAAAATAAATAAATAAAACCAAAGACAATATACAAATAAAAATTAAAAAAGAAACAATAAATAAATAAAACAAACAAAAATCCTAAATCATAGGGATAGTTTTCTGGTATTTTTTGTACAGTCGTAAAATATCATCCGGCGTCAATCCAAAACAACGGTCGGTTTCCTCATGCGATTACCGTTATGCGGTACGTTATAAAAGTAATCAGAAAGTATTTGCAAGAAAAAAATCTTCATTGCATTTATTGCTGATTCTGACTCACATAAGTTGATTCTGACTATGATTCCATAACTGTATACACCTGAATTGTATGTTTTGTGTTATTTTTGGGTTGCTATTGTTCAGTTATGATCGATGAGTGATGTATAATTATGTGCACGGTTGCCATGGAGTAGGTTCCATATTGCAGCCTTTTCATTGATGATGATGATGCTATTAATAATAATGCTATTTTAAGTTCAATTTCATTATCTAAGAGGCATATCAAGATTGCTTCAGAATGATACTACATAGTTAGTACTTTTCAAAACATTTTATAGAAATACATACATACTGATGCTTTTAAGAACCGTATAAAAATATAAATTATGATAAATGCATAAATGACGATAAAACATGGTTAGGTAAATAAAAAATTCGGAATGAACAAAACGATATAGACAACTATCATATAAATTCACAAGACTAAAAGAAGACAAGTCTCATAATCTTAAGGTCGTGAGTTTGACCTCACCCAGGGAATGTTTTCCTCCAAATAATTTCATGCTACATTACCCTCAAGGATTTGACAGCTGCCCTAACTGATGGAAACTGAAGTGTTAATAGCTTCGTGGAAAACTTTAAGAATATTTAACCTCCACTTCTAAGTAAAGAACTTCCCTTCCGCATCAAGGTTTGCCCTTCATTAATCAATCCAAACGTTGCGGAAGACTGACCTAAATAAATGCTTCCTCCAGTGACCTCCATCTTACAAGGGAAGACAATGTATTGTACCACTGTTTAGATGCTATTAAAGCATGGATGCAAGCGGTAAAAATTAACTTAACATGTATTTCTTGCTTAAAGGTTTTTACTCGTCTGGGGTCGAACCGGGGACAGTCAGGTAAATAAGCAGTAGCCTATGATCTTCATAGGGGAAAACATTTAACAATGTTTGAAGTTTGTAAGTTGTGCAGCATTCGAGTCTTGAGTTATGCTAGAACATACATACATGCTTGTACTGGATTATCCCTTATAATCACGGAATTTTAATGTTTCTTTTTTCTTTCTGTAATCAAAGTTTCGATGGGGAATCGGAATGGGCAGAGTTAGGAAGGGGGGTAAGACAAGGCTGCCCATTATCACCATGCAGAGGAAATATAACTTGGGAAGAAATAAGCGAGGGAGTGAATGTTGGCGGGGAAGTGGTGAAGTCAGTAAGATATGCAGACGATAAAGCTATTAAGACTTGAGGCTTTTCCGGTGGATGGTCTGCTGAAGGAATTCTTCATGGTTTGCTAATCGGGTGGTTTCCTGGTGATCTACCTGGTTAGCAACAGTCTGCTGAAGGAATTCTTCACGGGTGGATCACCAGGAAACCACCCGATTAGCAACCCGTGAAGATTTCCTTCAGCAGATAAAGCTATTGTGTGCGATTCTGAAAGGGGTTTACAAATACTAGTAAATGCACTAAGCGATAAGGCAAGTGAATATGGAATGATAATAAACGTAAGTAAAACTAAAGTAATGAGATTCACCAAGGGAAAGAATGCTAAGTTAACGGTCAAGATGGATGGGGAAGAAACTAGAACAGGTGAATAAATTCTCGGACTTGGGTAGTGTTCTATCTTGGGATGGGAGGTATAGAGATGTGGTTCTGAAAAGAGTAGCATTGGCCGAGGAAGCTTTTTGAAGCGAAGGGAATTGATGACAAAGGGTCTCGATAAAGGAGTCAGGAAAAGATTGGTAAAACCCTTGATATGGAGTGTTTTTCTGTATGGGTGTGAAACATGGACCTTACGAAAAGTGGATATATCAAAAGATTGGAGGCATTTGAGATATGGGTGTGGCGTAGAATGGGTGAGTTAGTTGGATAGAAAAATAAACATATAGGTACTGAGAATGGTCGGGAAGGAGAGGATTTTAAATGAAGTAGTTATATACCGACAGAAGAAATGGGTGGGTCAAATATTGAGAGGAGAGGGATTGCTGAAGAATGTAATTGAGGGTAGAATGTAAGGGAAAAGACAGAGGAGAAGGCAGAGGCAAAATATGTTAGTTGGCATAAAAGTTGGGGTCAGTTATTAACTAACGAAGGAAAGGGTTTTGAATGGGGAACATTGGGGCACATGGACCTACCGAAAGCTAGAACACTTAAGTAAAATCAAAGTTTCATTAAATATTATATATTTTCATTCAAACACAAATGATGAATAATTACCTTTTGCTTGCAAAATTAATACCTTATGTAGATCAGTATTATTTTTATACAACGTAAAACCACGCTCCTTCGTAGGTATGAAGCAGAAAACACGTTTAAAATGGTGCCATTTATAAAAAATGTGCACCTTGCTCCACATTCTGGAGGAGGTCGAAGGAGTAAAAGGACTGATAATAAGACTGCTGCTGCGCATAAACGAAGGAAATTGGGACCAAAATAGAAGCCCCTATCTCAAGGAGGGAAATTAAGATTCATTCCTTAATTACCATATTTTCTTTCGAAAGAGTTTGCAAGAGGAACTTACAAGGTGCCAACTTCGTTATACTTAGTTGACTACGTCGCGTCGTGATGAAGAACAGCGGCAGGTGTGATAATAGTGAATTAACATTTAGTGCGAAACTTTTGAACAGCAGGCGGAGTGCCATTACATCTGGAGAAGAGTTATCTTTCCTTATAAGTGGGAGGGTAAAGATTCCAAGCAAGAAGCCGAGAGGATTGAATTTAGAAATTCTACTCAAAAGATGGCCCTTGTTGCCAAATATATAAGAAACAAACTTACATATATAAGTATTAATAATATCATTAATTATTACAATAAACACGTGCAATTAATATTAACATTAATTATCACTTATGAAATAAATGACTATGATTTATTAGTACTAAACAAATAATCACGACTAATATTAATTCACAATAACCCTCTATACTTTTTTTTGGTCCTGCTATAAGAAAAACTTAAACAAACTCACCATCTTCTACAATAAATGTATACGACTAGCTGTGTGTAGCAACAAATTGGTTCCACTTAAAGAAATATTACGCCATCACCGGACTCCAAAATTCTCTGTACATTTACTGGCTGTATGTAAAAAATTCTCTAGGAAATTGCAAACCATCAACAATCCCTTATTACAACATATATGGGACTATACACCAACTGTACGTCGAAGAATAAAGAGGATCAAGGAACCCAAACGAATACTTACTCTGCTTGAGTCAAACACCAAGAGGAAATGGGGAAGAAAAAACTAAATAATTAGTCTTAGTTATACCCTCATTATCTAGTTTAGGTTAGGTTAGATTACTTCAAATATAAGAGCCTATCTCAACTACGTCCTAAAATAACAAACAATTCTATTAGCCTTATTCGGGGGTTATAACTGCCTTAGGGGTTTCCACCGCTCATAATGACTTCCTTGAAGCCGATGAGTAACAAAACAAAAGGGTCAGACCGACCACAATCTTTTGTCTTTTGGTACTGGATATAGAAGATTTATCTTTTTATACTTTTGTCTCAGTCTTATTCGTTGCTATGATGACATGAAAGCTACTGAGGTATGAGTTATGCTGAATAATAGTATTAATCAATGTTTCTCTTTATGCAATGTTACGAAAAGTGTTACTCGTACAGCTATTGTGCTTCAATAAGGTGGGTTTGTTCTGCTTATATAGTATTCTGGGTCAGTGAGGAAAGCAAAGGGCAAACTACCTCACTCCTCATCTCACCTAGTAAGCCTCATTTCCCTCTCCTACCTCCTCGTAGTTGATGGTAGAGGGCATGTGGTCCCAACCGCCCTTCGTTCTGAATATTTTACACACAGAATTTTCTACTAATAATGTATTTATACTTTTTTTACGTACAACTTTTGATTCCAAGACATCTATACATTGCCAATATTAGGATGTCTTGGAATGTATATACATTTGCCAGTTATTACGATCGATATTATCTCATTTTTTTATTCCTTTATTTTATTCTAATTTACTATATTACTTATTTCTTGTTATTTAAATTTAAAATCCATTCTCTTTTTTATTTAATGAGTAAATTTGAATTTTTATGGTCTAGATTTGACTGTAGATTCGTTGAGATTTTGTTTTATTCTATCGCTTCTACACGTTATTTTTAGTTGTAATTTTGCAGATGGATCACACCCCCCTTTTTCTAGGGTGTTTTCCTGCAGGGCTTCTCGTAAATACAGACTTTTATATGAATGCAGAATTATGTATCTTTACATCCAGCAAAACAGTTTATGATTCAGTTGCTTTTTTCTTTTACTCCCAAATGCTATACCAAATTGACCAAATATTTGACCTCGAGACGCAGCACCTGGAATCGTTATTATTGCCAGCTACTAAAATAAAAATTAGAAAGAATAAAAAATGCCCCGGGTGAGGATCGAACTCACGACCTTAAGATTATGAGACTTACGCGCTGCCTACTGCGCTACCGAGGCATATATAGTAAACGAAAATATAGAACTTTGGAATCGTTTTGATATATGGAATTGCATCGAGGTAAATTCACTATGGAAATCTCTAGGCTGTAGACAGTTGAAAATTATTACGTATCTCTTGTCACTTATTCATGCCAATGAAATGCTTGGATTAACCGTGGTATTGAGATGTGATATGAAAATACATTGGGCATGAATATTTCCAATGCAAAAATCACTTATAACGAATAATCACTTGTGAGAATCACATCAGCGTGAATGTACATAATAAAGATTTATTGTGTCAGATTTCTCTATGAAGTTCAATATGTTTCCATTAGTAACAAATAGCAGTTTCTCAGATTAAACTTTTATCGCATATATATAATGCTGCATCAATGCAAAAGGTGTCATTAAAATCGCCGACCAAATGGGGCAGAAAATTTTTTGTGAGATAATAAATCTTTTTTGGTACATTGATACATGTGTTTCGTATATGCTTCAACATAATGTAATTAAACACTCAAAATATTACTCTTTTCCCTAATATTATTATATAATATCGTAGACCATAAGCATATTGTAGACAGCATTATATGACATGCATAATGTTCTTAAAAGTGGAGCTAAATTGTTAATTCTGTGGAAAATATCAGGAATATTTTTTCCTTTAGTATTCGATCTCAAGGGTAGTAGCTGATTAACGATGATCTAAAAATTGATCACCCTCCTGGGACTACCTCTAGATATTTCACTGCTTCCTGGTAACTCTAACCAATTATAATTTATAGAGAAAATTTCTAGGTCAACTCATTGAAAGTCATTTCATTATTCTTCTCTTTTCCTTCGCTGGATACCTTGTTATATTTTCAATGGAATAGGAAAAGATAAGACGGGCTTTTAAGTTGAGATTTGCAGCAACGAGAGGCTTCTGCTTAATCTGTTCCTGAAATAACTCCGCATTCCTTATAATAAGATATTAACTGAAGGAAAAATTCAGAGATTAAAATTTCGTAGAATTTTTTAGAGAAGAAATGTTTGGAATAATTATCTTTCGATAAATTGGGATTATGAGAATTTATTTACTTCTAATGAGGTCTAGGAACGTCTTTCTGCAAAATTCATTCGTAACACTTGTGTTCTCATTATTGCTTCTAATCCCTTCGTTGAATGAATGATATTTTAATTTTCCAAGCCCACGTTATTCTATAATTATGTTGATGAAAGGCATATTAATTTATCCAGGACGGTGTAGTGCATAAAGTGAATTTCTTCGTGTTGTAACTCTAATAATCATATTAAAAAGCAGTGTGTCTTGAATAGACTTGAGATTCGCGTCTGTAGCATTAAAGGTGCCTACGACTTATGAAATTCCTAAGTCAGTTTCTCGTAGTTGAAGCAGAACGTCTATAAATTAATGAGGAAAGTAGCTGAGGAAAAAAATTTCATCTCTTCGTATTGTGACCAACTTAAATTATATCTGCATTCATGCCTTTGAAAAAAAAAATGTACTCGATAACAGATTTAGGTAATGAATGGAATGTTTTTCATGCGTCTTTTAGCGTAGCAGAGAGGAAAACGTATTTTTTCTGACTTTTGTTCATTGCAGCGGTAATATTAAAGCCTCTGAGATTGCCCTGAGAAGCCTCTGACGCTAAAAATTGCTCTCTCTTATTAAACGCTATATACATTCTTATTCATACGGTCATTTCCCTGGACTCACCTAGAATTTTTCCACTAATATGTTTCACTATCATATGCTACTCTCCCACTTATGAAAAAGAGCCTCGGTAGGCGTCGCGTAAGGCTCATAATCCTAAGGTTGCGAGTTCGATCCTCACCCGGGGCATATTCGATTTCTTTTTCGCTGATATTTATATTGATTGAAATGAAAACAAGTCCCAGTTGATGTGAATTTGAATGATAACAATAACAGATGTATGCGTGTAACTTTAAGTTCCAATTTAAGCTGTCTCCTTGCACATTAACGTCTATTACTCTTGTATCTCCCCCAAAAAATTATGACGGTATCACTGTGTCAGCTCATTTCGTTATACATTTATCAGTTTTAAACGTAATTTTTTTCTTTCGTGTCTCAGAATTATATTTTGATCTGGGATATACATTGGAAAATATTGGCTGCAATAATAAAAAAATGAATATCTATGCAAATATCTTTGCCGAAGACTTGATAAACAAAACTAACCAACTAAACATAGATTCCGGTTGGTGTCAAGACACGTGAAAGGCTTTCTGATGAGAAATACTTGTAAACCTTGCCTTAATCGGTTGCAGGGTTTTCTGCAGCTATATATTTGGAAGAATTAACCCAAGTAGTCAAGACATGTATTCCAAGAAAGAAGATAAAGATTTTAATGCATATAAACTTGCCATTTAAATCACGCAACTTTCATTTAACATACCGCAATTTCATTAAATATTGGATGCTTTCTAATGCCGTTGTCTGGGCAACAAATAACGTCGTCAAACGTCGTTTCTGTTTACTTTTACGCCGTTCTCTGAATACTGCATTGAGAATTAGTTCTCTTACGAATAAACTGTAATGGATGCGTGCATTTTTCGTCTCTACATAGAATAGACAACTTTGCGATTTCCGTATCACCAAACGATAACTTTCATATTCCTCCGACGATATAGTATGCTAAGTACTAAAACAATGGAGATCTTATATGCGATGGAAAGCTGAGATTTCAGTAAGAGTAAATTGAGTATTGCTCAGTACGAGAATCGTAAGAATCTTAACTCAATGGTGGTGTAGCAATTATCGTGCTGTACTTGCAATATTATGGTCCGGGACAATATCGTAGTTAAAGCAACAATAAACCTTATTATTATAATGCATGATACTATGTGATCGCGCATTGACAACGGGTTCGTAGTGAAATATGTCTCATTAGCCAAATATTGGCGGTATGAACATTTAACTGCTATAGTTAAAATTATTAAACGGATAGTTTTCACCTAGAGCTATTAACTAAAGAAATGTGAAGGAATGTTGGATCCCTTCCTCCATAAATAGTCCAGCAGTATCGTATATTATATCTATCTTCCTTTCTTGGAATTAACGTGCTATTCCATCAGCAATAAGGAATAATAAGTGCGAAAAATAGCGACATGACTGAGGTTCGAACCCAGTTCTCCCACTTTCAGTATGGATGGCGTGACATAGTGGTTCAGTGGTTAGAATACCTGCCCGGAAAGTGGGAGACCTGTGCTCGAGGCCCGGTCATGTCGTAATTTGTTCACACTTGTAATTCCTTGGGATTCAGCCGCACGGCTTTTCCGTGCAAAGTCAATACACCTTTCCTCAATACATCAGCAATGAACATAAGACAAGACCTACTTTTATAAATCGAATACTTCATTGCTAATAGGAAGCATAGGTACTTTACACATTATATTTATCTTTATATATTTCACGAGAAAGCTTATCGGAAAAATATCGAAATGCTCACCGATTACTCGCTTTCTATACCGCCATCGCGCAACGTTATCGCATTATTCAACCGCCATGTTCTGGGGATAAATGATTAGAAGTATGTCCGCTAGAGGGAGTTGTAGGGGGAGCTACTCGAGTTTCGATGCTCTCATTATTCGAGCGCATTCTGTTTTAAGGACATCTGCCCCCTCTCCTCCCCCTTCCCTGCCCCCCTCCCCCATTCCCTGCCCCCCTCCCCCCTTAAGGGATTTGTTTTAACGAGCGGGTAGTCTAGGCTCGGGGTAATTGGTACTCTTCGCGTCGAATTTCGCCCGCTTCGGTTTTTTTTTGGAAAAAAAATACGGCAGGAGTTTTGTGGAAGGAGTGCGGCGGAAGGAGGAGGCGGGGGAGGAAAAGAAAGCTGGGGCCATAAAGTGAGGGAAGAGAAATGTGGGGTGGGGAGTAAACGGATGAACGAATTTAGCATGGACGATGTTAGAAAGCATATTTGTAAGACTCACAAGGATTCCAAAGGAGAAACGGGCATGAAAAAGAACATAAAAAAGTCTGAGGGGACCGGGACTCAAACTCGGTTCTTCCAATTTTCGGGCGACTGCTCTAACCAATTGAGCTATTAAGGACAGTCGCCCGGGAAGTGGGAGATCCGGGCTCGAGTCCCGGACCTGTCCGACTTTTTTCACGTTCATTTCTCCATGGGAATATTCCTAGGCGATCGTCTTAATGAGCAAATTTACCTTTCACCCTTTTTCTTGTACTCAGAAGGATTTATAAATGCAAAAATAATGGTGTTAGAGTTTGAGAAAAGCTCCAAAAGAAAAAGAAGGCTAGAAAACTAGAAGGCTAGAACACGGCTGTCTATGAATTAGAGGTTTAAAAACAATTCGTAAGCCGTCTTTCGGCAAGCGGAAGGACCGACGGGAAGCTCCGGATTACCGATTTCTGATTCCCAATGATCATTTCAGAGAAAAAGCCTCCATCCTCAGGGGGTCTTCACAAGGAGAAAGTCGAGCGCGAGTTCCGCTTGTCGAAAGACGGCTCCAAAAAGCAGTTGTTTGCGAGAAAACTAACCGTTGGAAAATTCCTACCAGCGGGGGATAGGATTCTCAGTGGTCGCGCCTCTTAATTGTCTCACGCCTATCTTTTAATTGTCCAATGAATAGATGTTTGTGAGGGAACATGAAAATATATAAGTAAATGAGTCCTTACCAGCAAATGCTTTACAGGGCATTTAATTTGATATGTTAATCTTTAGGAATACGTTAGTTTGGATTCTCACCAAGTTAAATTTTGGGTACTTTGGCATTGTCTTCACATTTCAAAAATGGCTTTCTTAGGACAGCTGCGAAAAAAGAATTTACTTCTAAATATCCTTACAGCAGTATTTACCAATTTTTTTATTGATGCATCTTTTCAGGCCCAAAAGGTAGTTTCCATCATCTGAGATTGAGATAAGGGTAAATAAAAGTAAATAAATTTCCGTCTATCTAGTGCCTAAATACAAACGAAACATATTCCACCACAAGGATACGGGTAGCAGGAATTCATTTTGGGTCAACACGCACTGATTCGATACTATACACAGTATTTCACATGGCCATCGTGTTGCTGAACATCAATTTATTGAAATATTACTAACTATATTAGCACATGCTGGGCTTGAGGTAAACATATGTGCTATACATTTTGTATACTCATGGGCTGATTTAAACTTTTTTATTTTACCAACTCTAATATCAATAGAGCGTGTGTCACATTCGGTGTAAATCATGTACAGGATATGGACCACGAATTATATATGACTCAAGACTAACTGAAGGGTATAGATAGTTGTGGATTAGTACAGAATGTATCAGCAGAATGTTCTCATACGAGCCAATCTGAAGTACCATATATCAAGAGTTGCACCAGCTTTACCACTGACTCATTTTTTAATCAGTTGGTGGCTCTATCTACAAAAGCAGACATATCGTGGGCATGACATAGTAACGTGTGAATAGTATTCAAAGAGTATTGCTAATTTGTTACCCCTATTTCGCATGACCTTGGAATATTTGCTTTACTTTTCCTGATCGTAACATCCTATTTCGCATAGAGTCGGTTGAGTTTTTGAAGTTTAGTAATATCCAACCTATACATACTATACAGACCTTTTTAATACACATTTCGTCCTCCTATGCAGGTTTTAAGCAACTAAAATAATAGACATATCTTTATTAAAACGATAACTGTTATCTTTTTCTTTAAATTTGTACACGCAACCTTGGTTTTTCTTTGTCGACCTTCAGCTGCAAAGACTTTTTCCCACACTGCACTCTTTCTTTTAGTTTATAATTATATTTTGTACATGTATCAGTGACATACAAGGTTAGGCGGAATAGAGGTCCACATGGGCCTAACCTAGCCAATGAAGGGTCTATCCATCTATATATATTTGTTCGATTACCTAATATGTACATAAAATGCTTTGAATATATACATATGATTCAGATGCTAGGCGTAAATAGGCATTATTCAGATATGTGCCACTAGATGGCTAGCGAGCTTACATATACGTATTCCACTAACTGACAGATGGACCGGGTGTATGCATTGATTAAGATAAATGAATTTTAAATAAATCTAAGAAATTTTCAATAATTTCTTTTTCAAGTCTTACATTATTTTCCGAAGTAATGTTTTCATTCTTTAACTCGGTTCAGCAATTTTTTCAAATTCTATTTCCGCAAAAAATGATATATATTGTTTTGCGGGTGTATAAAAATTTTGGTCCCGCTCGAACCGAGGATCTTCCGCGTGTATAGCGGGCGTGATAACCACTACACCACAGGAAAAAGCAACGAAAGGAACAACTCTTCAAGTACACACTGAAGTTCAAAGATACAAAAGAGAAGAGAAAATGAGGCTTTTGTGGAATAAATACTACGTGGGTCAGAGATTAATTGGACCAGGTGATATGAATGAATAGCTCGGTGTCGGATGAGATGATGTATGCCACTTGGGATACCATGGTGTAAATGATAACGATAACAGCATGATTGGCAGTTGCGCTGAAGTGCATTGGATAAGCACGATCCCTCTCACGAATTGAAAAAATGTACATCATCGGGTGAAGGGAATGAAGGAGAGGCTGGGGAATGAGCGTGAATGAGATATTCCTGTCTGTCAGAAGTGAGTTAGTGAATGAAAAATGCATACGTTGAGGAAAAATAGACTGTCAAGATAGAAGAAAGATGATATATTCAAATGTGCCACAAGAGAAAACGAAAGGACATGATATGAAAGGGAAAGATAGAATGGTGCTTCAATTAAATTCGAATTCTTATTTTTTATTTGGCAGACAACTTGGGCAGCATATGAAGAATTGCAGAAAATTGAAAGCGGTATTTATTATTTACGAGAAATCATCGTTTAAATACGAAAGCAAGAGTTAGCCATTGTTTTAATGCACTGTTTTCATTGAGAGACTTCTCCCGATCTAGAATTCATAGATGGCTCCGTCATTTATATGAGAAGCAATTGTCTGACCGTCCCCCTATTTATCTCAGAAACGATTTGACTAAGAAATCTGAAACAAACTGCATTGTGTTTCTACGATGCTGAAACCCGCAGGAAAATTTTTCTCATCTCTGTAAAGACCCGGGATCGAACCCAGGAGCCCATAATACGTTTCCATAAGAGACGAATGTAAAGTACGGCATTGCCATATAAAGACACGGGGATAATCCGTTAGCATACTTTTCCATAAGAAATGTACGTAAAGTAGGTTTTCGTTACCCGTAGAGGTTGTTTCTTTTACAAAATTAAATTAGAAATAATGGTCTTACGAAATCAAGAGAAGTGCTAAAGGAAAAGAAAACTATCATAGATTCTTATTTTAGTAGTAAAATATTTATATAGATCCGAAATTGTGAGAACTGGGTTAAAATACACGAACAATTCGTAAAATTTTTAGGAAATAAACAACCCATCCCTTTGACGACCAGGGCAATTGTTGACTGTTGATTTCATGAATTATCCCATATATCGTAAGTACACGGGGATAACCAGTTCTTATATTTTTCTATAATAAATATACGTAAAGTAGACTTCGATGACTTGAAGACTGTAGAATACATATAAATAATGCTAAGAAATATATTGAGTTATTATGATCTTACGACGGACTGTTTCTGGCTTAGAAGGACCAGATATATACGGTAATAGATATATTTTTAAACTAACTTAAGTTTCGTCACTAGTACTAGTTACTAGTATAATACATGAAATGTCTCTTTAAGAAGCTATACCTAATAACTACCTTTCAATGTAGAATTTATATAAATCCAAAAGCCCACTGCAGACCAGATGCGGCAGCTTCATATTCAGCTTTTTATCATCAGACTTCATTCGAAAACAAAGCCATAGACGCAAAAACAATGATAATGCATTCAAACTGAAATTGACAGCAAATTTCGTTTTCCATATCGTGGTCGTCCACAGAGACATTCCTGTTTGATAGTTGATCACTGATAATTTGAGATAATCGTGTTTATTTCATGCTTCAGATTAGTGTTGTCAGCGTTTGTTTAATTTATTTTCACCGTAGGAATAGTAAATTCCAAATTCGCGAGATTTGATCCGTTATGAAATTAACTGCAGTTGCAGAGTCGTCAAAATTGAATGAAAAATTTCATCGGGCAACTGATGATTTTAGATTGTCATTGCTCTCATTTACTCATCTTTTAAGCCAAGTTTAATTCTTCATAAAATGTGAACGTGTTAAAAATGTTGCTATGCCTCACGGATTACCAGGATCAGACGTTTTTCCGCCATGATTTTACACGAATTTGCCGAAGGGTATCCATAGTTTCTCCAGTTACTGCCCCTTTTTTAGATATCTCGCTAGTTTCGATTATTTTTTAATAACTTCATATCAATTTCAACGATTATTCCTTAAAGGGATTGCTAGGTTTGGATTGGTCGTTTGGCCTGAATCCTGCCATAGTTACGCAACAAAAATACTTGTTTATGACTCAACCGGCTATAGTATATACCTTCTATGTATCTAATTATATCTTTTTTGTTTATAATTTGTTTCGATATACACATATTAACGAGTTAAGGCACATCACGTTAATTTTGTGCATAATAACAGCCATATTGTGGTGTTAAATCATTGGTTGTTCGCTCATTGTTGAAAATCGTAAACAATCCATTGTTAAGAATAAATAATGCAGGTAAATCGCTCCAAGAATCGACGATCTGGTCAAATGCCCTCCTCATTATAAACCACTTTGTAGAAGAGCAGACCAAAAAAACAATGTTCTGCATATTCGTGCTTCTTTTGTCTTTGGCTCGATTCAGTCTCTGGCGCGCTGCATTCGAGCGAAAGTGCTTCAGACTCTTTCTTTTCATAGGCGATGCCCTGGAGACCTACTCTGTGTATTTAGTCACTGATCAATAACGGACGTGAGCGCTCTTTTACCTTTCAACTTCGTTGCGGTCTCTTCCTCGCGGAGTTAATTGGGTTAGAGGCTCTCCGGGAAATAAAACGGAAGAGGAGCGATTTTTTCGAGAATTATTCTCATTCAATTAATCGAGTGCGAATTCGATGGAAGAGTTACTCTCCGCAATCTAATGTAATTCTCACATCCGCTGGCCTTTTTCGCGTCCATTAAAGAAACAAAATGGACTTTGCGACCCCATTTACAGCGAAAGATTGGCGCGAAATCCACTTTCTGAGCGAAGTGTCTCAATTATTTGAATGAAATTCAAGGCTGATTCATAAATTCGAAATGCACTCTTTTCTATTTTTTATTTTGTGTCTTTATCCTCCCACTCTACCGACACTAATTTAACTGGCACTCATTTGACCGAATCAATTTTAGGACATATTACCGACACAGAAAGTTAGGACGTTTGGTCGGCACGATTTTTAATTTAGGACATATGACCGACAATTCTTCTACTACATACATTTCTATATTATTCGTATACAAATTGATAAATATTGCTTCAGTTTATAGTTCAGTATTTATAAATATCGCTATCAGCATTAGTCTTCCGTACTATTAAAATTATCACTCACAAAAATTAGGAAATAAAATAATTTTGCATTTAATGAAAACTGACATATCTCTTCCTAAATTCTGCAAGGGAAAAACTTAAGTGATAACAACTTAAGTGTATACAAAAATGTACGCAGTATCATAGCTTACTCATACGGGTATGTTTCCTCCCGTTAATTCGCCTCACCATACCGTTTCAAAATTATAATTCTTATGTACTTAATTTTTTAATTTCATTACACCTTGCATAAACGAAGCGTCGTTAAAAAATGGTGGGTTTGTGTTGTATCAGGTAACTGGATGTCGGTCAATGGTTGTACACAAGGGCTCTCAAGTAGCCAAGAGGGCAATGCGTTCGACTTCGGTGAAAGCGGCTGGGTTCTGGGTTCGATTCCCGTGCGGGGACCTACGTGCGAAATGACCTAAGCTGTCGAAGGACTTTTATCAATACTAACAGTAATAAGATGTACACTAGTAAGCTAATGCAGAATAAAAATTGTCAATAAGTCAATTGATGGTTGTAATTTTATACTTAATTTTTACAAGAATTCATTTATATTATGTAGCAAAACATATCACCACGAATAGGAAGTGCTGAAACTTCCTTCTAACAGCATTTCCATCAATTACCTTTTCTTTGAGAAACACCCTTCTCCAACATTCTTTCCTTTACATATTTGCTCGCCTCGATTTTCGGATATATGGTAACATAATTACTACATCATTCAAATGCAAGATTCCCTTATTTGAATATTCCTTGGAGCACAGTGAATCATTTTTATTATTCTTCAGTTAAACTTCCCAGTATCGGATTGTATGGGATCATGTCCAAACTATGTATAGGAGAAAAACCTGTCGGTATCAGATACAGAATCCAAGCTTTAAGAGCCGGTGTACTAAAATTTATCATCATTAGACCTCCGCGCACCTTTCTCTATGTTCTCCAAAGTGCTCGTTCTCCCTCGTCGAAAAAAGAGAAAGGGTGGAAACGTAAGGAAATTGCTCACATAAATTAATAAAAAAAGGTATTTCACGCTCCTTCGAATGGAAGATTTTAAAAGCCTCTTCATGCGGGCATTTTCAAAATTAATAAAATTGCGCCCGGCTCAGGGGTTTTCTCTCCCACGGCTTGATTAAAGCTAATGTTATTTTAAGGTTTAATCAAAACCTCTGGAGACTCAGTTGTGCAGTTTGGCGTAGGAAATGAAAGGCTATGTCATAATACGGAGCTGGAATAAAGGAAGAAGATGCTCTGAGAGCCGTGTGACCCCATTGTGCCTGTCGTTAAGGGAGGCGTAATGACTGAGGGAATACTTTTTCCTTTCTTTACTTCCTGTCGCGTCTCTATGGGAATGGATTGTTGCGCACAGCCATTAGAGTCGGGAAGGCTTAGTTGCTTCATCGGCTGTTCTTGCAAGAGAACTTAAACGCGAGGAATTAAAGAACGCTGTTTTTTCTTGCTTCCGTGGGCTTAGAAGTCGTTTGGGGCTCCGACGCACCTACGCAAGGAATCCTGCCATGTGATACTCTCAAGGTTTTGCAGAGAAGCTGAATTCTCTCAACTCGTAAATACGTCTGAGTTGGCTTTTTTACATAGGAATCCGGGAAGACTTATCGAATGGTCTCGCATTCAAATGGTCTTACGCTGATTTTTATTAAATCGGCAGCTTTGGGTGTAGGCTGTTCACTTATGCAGGGTTATCCGATCATCTCTTATAACAGGCAACTTGGCCAAGTCATTTTGGCAACTGGAAATTTTGGCATTTGCAATGGATGGCAACATCCATTTCATTGACTCCCACTTTACCGACACTTGCTTAAACGACACCCAATTCACCGACACCCACTTTACCGACACCAATTTCACCGACATCCACTTCACCGACACCACTTTACGGACACCCTTTTCACCGCCACTAACTTCACCGCCACTCACTTCAACGACACTCACTTAACCGACACTTCATTTAGCCACTTTCTTTGGGCTTCTAGTCTTCTCTCAAACGAAGTTTAAATAATTCATAAATGAATTATAAAAATTAATTAGGTAAACGGTTACCTAATCTATTGTGGTATATATTTTCATATTGTTTAGAAAATAAATTTGTCTTAATTAAAAGTTTTGTGGACAGTCACTTAAAAACTTCTGAGTTATTGTCCATATTAATTAGCGATCAAACAGTCAGAGATCATAGAATTCATTTCTAAACGAGAAGAATTGCATTACTTTGAGGAAGGCCATAGCGTTTATCATTTGTTTACCCAAGTTTCTTCTTCAGTTTATAGAAGTTGACCTTTAGAGGAGAATATTAGGCTTATTTTGTGAATTTCTTTGGATATCACTATCATAAAATCTAAACCCTTGGAATTTTATGTATTCATATATGTTTCTAATTTCTTCCAAGGTATGTACATGCTTACATTTTGAAGTCTTCCGAAGAAAGAATCTTCGTTAGTGGAATTGGCGATCAAACATAGATTTTAGATTTGTGAAGAATTTAAGGTGAGTCAAAACATTTTTCTATGAAATAATGAAGTAATACTTTGTGTTGAGTAATTAGCCTTTTGATACAAATCTCCAACGTTGATTCGACTGGGAGTGTAACCCAAATTAAATCGAAAGCAATTCAAACATGATTACATCGGGATGCAGATTTGAGATTTATGAACATATAATAGGTGGTCTCAGCGTTTAAATGATTGAAATTTCATGAAAAATCCCTGATACCAAATACCTAAAGATCTAAAAGTTTTTAAATGTGAATACACAAGATAGCATCTGAGACAAAATTCAGGTTTTCGAGGCAGTTTACGTAGCCTAATTCTAATTACTTTGGTGTTTAATTATAACAATTTTTGTCTTTCGTAACTAAGGCTAATTATACCTTCGCTGCAAGTTGATAATGAAGAAAGAGAGGCATTGGACATTGGGGGACAAAATAGGAAGAATTAAAAATCATGAAGATATATTGGGTACATTTTCAAAATCTTCAATCAATGATATATTTTAATTTATTAATTTCGTTCATTTATTGCTGAATGGACAAAATACAGATAACTCTAAGCGGCTCTTACGCCTACGAGTTCACATAGTAGCAGGCGTTTATTTTCGAAGCATAAAATGTTTCCTTCGACTACCATGTAGATAATTCTGTTCACATTCTTAAGGATTTTTGATAAAATTTAAGTAACATCCTGTTATTTGGAAAATTTCAAGTTAGAGCTTTTGTCATTGCGTCGTTAAATTCTCCAATTTATATTTAAATATAAATATTGACGTATTTTTGTTCGTAGGTCATGTATCGAATGTCATATCCGTAACATATCCCGCCTATTAGCTTTTCACAAAAGAAGATTTCCGTGGAATGTTTGGCGTGCGCAAAAGCGTATTTACCATGGTAAGTATCAGTAAATATGTACTTAAAAAGGGAATTTATTTCCAAGATAAAATTTATACGTCTCTATCCCAGAAAGCTCTTAAAGAATTTCTTTATAAGTTGCTGGGATTAGTAATGTATCGATGAAATTGGACACACAGACCTATATAAATTTTAATACTAACAGTAAATGCAGATAAATTTCAAGTATAAATTGAATTTTAATTTAAGAATCATAACAAAGAATATAAACCATTAAAATATAAAAGGTATGATAATTTAGTGAGAAATAATTAATGATATACATAATTTATTAGGACAAGAACGTCTGTTTTGAAACCATATAAATTTAAAATTATGTATACGAATATGCTCACTGATGGATTTAAAAGATTCCAAAGCAGAGATGTCAATTTAGGGATTTTATCGCCAAACTTATCGACTTCTTCTGATCGATTCGATTATCGATTTGTTCTGTTTTAGCGATATTTCTAACATATTCTGTCACACAGACCCTAATCCTACTATGATAATATGTTCTAATAATCTTCAAATGAAAGCAGCATAGTTTCTTGATGAAAGGCAGTTCAGGGAAGTGATTTCCAGGAAACTTCTGGTCGTTTTTCCCTCGTAGTATTAGAGAAGCTAATAGCAGTTGGGGTGCGATAGGATTATCGGTGTTTTTACACCCCCTGCCACTCGCCATTTGTGTCTTGCAGAGTTTAAATGTAAATGTAAGGCATGCATATTGTTACATATAATGTATTTCATACATTTAATATATGTATTACCATTATCTTTTAGAAGCGAATTCGAGTTATTTATTAACTACCTTTTGGGGACTTTTTTTTTCTGAGTTTAGGTAATTTTTAGATACATTTCAGGATATATCTACATCTACATAAATATACTTCTAGCCTCCTTTCCGCTTAATTCAGGGGGTATCTGACGACTTCTTCTAAAAGTTATTGACAACCACGATCCAAATAACTGTTTATCACTAACAAATTTGAAATTCAGCGCCTTCACGACCTTCATTGATGACGTATACTGAAATTTCCTGTAAAAAAATTCAGAACTAAGACATTTCGTTGGATTAAAGCATTTTCCAGTAATAAAAGCGTTATTTGGCGGTCTATAGTTAGCCTTTTATATCTTTAATAACGGTGTAAATATTTTTATTTGTATTCATTTATTAGTTAGAAATACCCGCTAATTTACGGACATTTTTGAGTTGGATCATTTTGGGAATATTTCTCGGGGACAATTTGAATTTTAAATCTCTCACGAATTAGCAAAGAATTTCACGCATGTTTTCGTATTCTACACAATTAAAAAATGGCCTGGATTGCTTGCATTTCACCACGCCGTTAACTCCGCCGGACTGCCCTCATATCTCATTCTTAGATCCAAAGCACTCCGTTTCTCTAATTCTTTCATACTCTCAAAATCCCGGTCTTCTGACCTTTCTGGACCTATGGTAATAAAGGACCGCCAAAGCTTTTATTCTCTTCTTTCTAAGGACTTAACATTGTTTATTCCCCCGCTTTCCTTTTGCATTTTTGTTCCAGAATCTCTTCATTCATACTTTTGCATTTAATTTTTTAATCTCCTTTTTACGCCCGGAAAAAATTTGCACGCCGCTTTATTTGTGTGTAGAGTCCCTCCCTTCTCCTTACGGTCTTGTTCGTCCTAATTTTTTTGAAAGCTCTCTTTTCATCGTGATTTCCATTCTCCTTCGGTTTCCTCTTTTAATGAAATTTCTTAATTATATTTCTCTTTTTTATCCTTTGAGTTTCTTGGGAGTAGGATAAAGGCTTCTTAGAGAAAGCGGCTGAAAAATGCATGCTTTATGGAATATCAGAACACGCTCATACAACCTTTGAGTTAGCATCCCCTTCTCTGTGTTTAGAATGTGTGCTAATTGTTAACAACTATTAGCTGTTAATCATTAAAGGATTTAGGAATAAGAGAACGTTTTCAGATATAAAAAAATTCGTTATACTCTCTCTGTTTATTGTTATCTTTATTATAAGTTTGTTTCCTTTCAATGATTCTATCATATACTACTGATATAAACACATGATACTCGCAATTCATCCCTTTAACTCCACAGTGCTTTATCTCCACGTTTGGAGATGCTTCCTCCTGTTTGACCAATATACGATACAAGGCAGTCATTGTAGTAGTTACAAATATTTTAAGGTACTCCCCTCTGACTCGAAACGCCCAGCGTTTTACACGAAAAGCAATTTGCATTCTCTTCCTTGCAACGCTAAGGATTGTTTTAATCCTTAAGATAAACCTGGGATATACAGATTAGACTGCAATGACTGCAGTATGTCGTGTATTGGTCAAACGTGTAGGTTTGCATGTAAATAATATGGGTCGTTCGAATTTCGCCGACTATTTAATTGACACGAGTCACTCTTCCTCTTTCTCTCCCATCATTCTACACCGTGGAGTGAAAGGAATGAATCTTAACATATTTGAAGAACTATATATTCACCTCCATACAGTCCATGTACACATAATGCTTCTAGTGAGTAACATGGAGCGCTCCTAATCAGGGAATACCCATACCAAACCTTCAAGGTATTATCGATTACTAAACCTCTACAGTTCTTAACATTTTCGGTGGACACATTCTGATTGTTCTAACGACCACATCTCGAATGAAGGATTATGTTTAATTTTCCATTTGGAAAACACCCAAGGAAAATGGTTTTCCATTGAGCTATCCCATCCATTTACCAAACGTTATGGAGAATTGTTCTGGAGGGATGCCTAAATGGATGCCTAAATGGATACCTAAATGGATACCTAAATGGATACCTAAATGGATACCTAAATGGATAGGGCAAACAACCGGCGATGGGGAGATCCGGATTCGAGTCCTGGCTCCGTCAGACTTTTTTCATGACCGTTTCTCCTTGGGAGCCATTTGGAATAATTAATCTTGCTGAATAATCTCATTCATTTAGGAGTTTTTCTATGGAATATGACGAATAGTTTTATTCAGAGTGATTTTGTTTTACTAACGTAGATAAGTTTTATTCAGAGTCATCTGGTTTACCCAACGTAGATTTAATCCAGTCTTAGCGATTTTGTTCGATCATATTCTGACTCAACGAGGGAAGCTGAGACAAAATAGCTCATTCCTTATCCAGCTTGGTAAGGCTAAGTCTCTCTTCAAGGCTTTGAGATGCTACATAATGTCACTCATCCCAGTCTACATTTATTAAAGGGTATAAAAAGTGTGGCTCACAGTGTCACAATACCTTAATTGCGTGGAATTTTTCCTTCTCAGCATTCTGGCACAGTGTGAAAGAGAAGGCAAACTACCTCACTCCTCATCTATCATAGTAAGCCTCATTCCCTTTCACAAGCTTTTGATAACCAACAGTGGGGTGTTATAGGACCCAATTAGCCTTCAGGCTGATGGCTTTACGAAGAAAAAACCTTTTGAATGCTCTTCATGATGAATTAATTGTGCTATTGATTAGTAGTCATTGCTTGTTATTAATAAGTGTATCTTTAAAATACCACCCTTACATTATGGTGATATTCTCATATACATTAAATCTCATTCATATTTGAATAGTAGTTATCGAATTCTTACAACGGCGACCAAACCCTTGGCAATTATTGACCTAATATTTTCCAAAAGAAAGGAAACATTTTGGCAAGTTTGCTTTCTCCTCTTGCCGGCCCATTTTATTGGGCTTTTATTTACCGTAGTTATTTCAGTCACGACAATCTTTCTGTAAGTACCCGGAACAATCTTTCCCCGAAGATCTCTTCGACTATATTTTTGTTATAGACTTCACGACAAGAGTGTAAAGTTTATGGCAGGGGATGGATTCGAGGTCCGCTGGAAAATGGGAAAACTTTTTCTAGTTACACATTTACGAACCTATGTTATGGCAGGCCTGCTATCTCAAAAAAATCGTTCCACAGAAAGTTTTAACTCAAGGATTACTTTTATTTTAGAGCGAATTCTGAGACTCCATCTTCCTCAATAATTCTTCCATGCCCTATTTCTGATATATTTTGTGTCCAGTCATAGGTCTAATTAAGTTCTTAAAACGATTATTCCTTCCAATAATGCGTATCATTCTCCTCACGGTACTTAGTGGAACCTGGGGTTGATATTTTTTCATTTGAAATTTCCTGGCTTCCGTTTCTTCCTGTGACAAGCATTACGCGATTATGATTGATTTTTGAATCTACATCTACATAAATAAATTGCAATCCGCCTGTCGGCGTGTGGCAGGGGGTGTAAACACAGAACGTTCGAGTTACCTCTTTAGCTTATTGTTATCCCTTATCGTTCGAAGAAAGAGTGAATCTCTAGAACGACTTGTCCTCGCACCTATTTCTCTTAATTTATACTCATTTTGGATCGGCAAAAGTAGCAGGGGGTCGTATAATACCATTTACGCCATACGAAAATGTGCTTTCTCTGAGTTTAGCAAGCAATCGCAGCCTGGCTTCTAATCTCCTTGCTTTTAAAAATTCCCAACCTACGTCTGAGAGGAAGCTTCTGTTTCCGCCCTTTAGATGCCGCCGCCCGGGTGCGATGTACCCAAAAGACGGCGCGGCTCTAGTTCCATTAATTTGAAATTGTTATAACAATCAAACCCCATCTATCAGCCTCTATTTTATTACTCGTATCCCTTTTGTCATTTTTTTCGGTTAATTGCTATCTACGATATTTTATCCACGGCACATTTTCCCGTCACAACTTACCCTTACGTTCCCATTTTCACCATCGTTTACACGATGCATTGCTAGAAAACTTAAACAAACTCACCATCTTCTACAATAAATGTATACGACTAGCTGTGTGTAGCAACAAATTGGTTCCACTTAAAGAAATATTACGCCATCACCGGACTCCAAAATTCTGAGAACATTTACTGGCCATATGTAAAAAATTCTCTAGGAAATTGCAAACCATCAACAATCCCTTAATACAACATATATGGGACTACACACCAACTGTGCGTCGAAAAATGAAAAGGATCAAGGAACCCAAACGAATACTTACTCTGCTGGAGTCATACACCAAGAGGAAATGGGGAATGGTAAAAAAAAGCTGTAAATAATTAGTTTTAGTTATACCTTCATCATCTAGTGTAGTTTAGGTTAGGTTAGATCACTTCAAATATAAGAGCCTATCTCCACTTCTTCCTAAAATAATAAACAATTCTATTAGCCTTATTCGGTGGTTATAACTGCCTTAGAGGGCTTCCACCGCTCATAATGACTTCCTTGAAGCCGATGAGCAACAAAACAAAAGGGTCAGACCGACCACCACCAAACCACAGGGCCAAGTATTTCCTGAATAGTCATTCAGTCGTCTAAACGTAGTCTCAAATATCTTTTGGTAAGAGTACCAGCCTGGTAAGTTAAAGAACCTTAGTGCACATCCCGGCCTTTCCTGACTTATTTCTGGTCTTTTTCCACTAAAAAAACACTCGTAACCGAAAGGTATTCCCTCCAAGAAACACCAGTCTCCCTGCATTCTTCTCTTATTCTCTTAACCCTTTACCCTTACCTTCTCCTCTTTAGCACTCATTCATCGCTTCCGCTCTTTCCCTAGACAAGATCCCTCACGCATGGGCACAGTTCCGTTATTCTATTTTCTCTCTCGGAGATTTCGAGGTTTTTCATGCGATCGACGTACCGAGTTACGGCATCGACAAATCCTTTAAAGAGCCCTTCCCTTCCTTCCGACATTTTTATTCCATTTTGCTATTTTGTGTTTGGAGAAGGCAAGTATCGATTCCGCGAGGCTCTTTCCGGAAGGAGGGGCTTGTTTAATTTGCTTTTGGTTGTTTGGCTCCAGTTTGTTTTTTTTTCGTTTCAACGCGATCAAATATACGCTGGTGTTTTCTTTTTAACCCGCCTTGATCGATGCGCCGTGTGTCCTCTTTTTTTTTGATCGAACCTCAGACGTCCTGAGAGAGAATCGTTCGGTCATCATTAGTGTTCGTGTGTTTCTACCTTTCGGTATTTTCGTGTGTCCTTAAAATTCCCTGCTCTATGCCCTTCTATTCCTTGATAACTCATCCCTCCATTTATATAATCTAGCATCTTTTACCTCGGTCCTTCCCCTTGGATTCCGCTTTCAGAGTTAGTTACTTTTTCTATCAATCTCTCTCGCCTTAATATTTTACCCGCCGGATATTGGGTTCGTATATGGAAATAATGCCTTACGCACTCGTATATCAGTGAGTCACAAGAAAACATCAAGAAAAATCGCTCATTTCCTTGGACTTGTTTCACCACTTTAATTAAAACCTTTTATTATCATCATCATCATCATCATCAGGGCCATTCCATGTCAAGTGGACCAACGGTCCCCGCTCGGCCATCACCGATTTCGATAAAATTTTGTTTGAATATAAACTCATATTCTCTATGAACATATGCCTAGTTTTACATCTATCGGTGAAATACTTGCTGAGATATAGTAATTTGTTTGACCCACTACCACAGCCATCTGCTGTTAGACATCGATTTTTATAATCTTTGAGACTCGTTATCTCTGGCAGTATTCCGTTGAGGAAAACAAACTTGGTATTCCTAAACAACATTTATTGTTCTATTAAAAAAATAATAAGAAAACTTTCATGAGCGAATTCCGCGAAGAACAACATTTGCAGCAAAATCGGCCAAAAAAATCATGGCTCGAAAAAGTTTGGCCTTTTTCATCTTTTGAAATAAACATAAGATAAACACAAAACTTTGTACCATATAACTACTCTATACAAAATGTTCGAATAAAAAGTTTAATTTTCTTTATGCCGTCCGTTAGTTTAAAAACTGAGTGTAAATGTTGCGAATTTCGTTACGACGCCCAAATTAGGGTATATTCAGCTAAAGTTTACGGAAAAGGATCCTCTCGAAAATTTTGTGAATTACTTCTAAAAGAAAGACCATGCTTTTATCCCTCTAAAAATCTAGATTTGATGTTTCATCGCGGGCATATAAGGCCCGAGAAATTGCGATAATGGTAAAGTTACCTCCATCTAAAAATTGTGGCGCGAAAAATATTTAAAGTTTGGCATTTTATATCTCTGCAAATAAACATAAGATAAACGCGAAACTTTGCGACTTATAACTACGTATCACAAAGTGTTTCAATAAAAAGTTTTATTTACCTAATGCCTTCCGTTAGTTAAAAATTGACCGTGAATCTTACGAATTTCGTTACGACGCCGAAAATTGGGTATATCAGCTCATGTTTACGAAAAAAGACCCTCTCGAAACTTTTTCGAATTACTTTTTTTTTTTAAAGTAATTCAAAGAGCAGAGCATGCTGTTATCCCTCTAAAAATGTAGACTTGGTTTTTCATCGCAGGCATATAGTTCCTAAAAATAGGGATGAATGTGATGACGTTGCTATGGCAACATCTTGTACATTAGCATACACGTATATTGCTGATTTTACATTGTGTCACTTAATTTTCGTTATTATTAACTTTGAGTCTACGTCATCAGGATCGACTCAGTTAGTGAATTATGTTCCTGACACGTATCGGCTAGTTATTTCAGTTCGTTATTTCTTCTAAATTGTATTATTCGGAGAGAGGCCATGCCTACCCACGTGCCTTGCGTAAGAGGACCACTTTACACTCTTCTAAGGATTACTTGAACTTAACAGCTTAAAGTGCACATCTGTGTTTACAGACGACTTTGGACACACGAGAGAAAAATAAGAAATGCGGAAAAGTTTTTTCCAGAGCGAGGGGTAACTCTGTATTCGACAGCTAAGGTTATTGTAAGCCAGTTCGGCGGCTAAGGAGTTAACGTGTGTAATTCATTTGTTGTGTGCTATACCTTATATTTCTTGTGTGATATAATCTGTAAGTCCTTTACAGAAGTTCTGCATCAACGACGGCGGCAAAATATTTTGTAAGTAATTTAGTGATTCCGCACTTTAGCATGTTTTGTATGAGGGATTCTGAAGTGATCTGTTGCACTCATTTTTTTGTCAGAACCTTCTATAACTTCTCTTTTCAGAATTTGCATTTATACTTTATGTTATTGTGATTTTACTTATGTAAAATAAAATTGAGGTCAATAAGACAAACGAAGAAAGACAGAATGGATGTGAGGTTGTAATAGAGCATCATCATATTCTTCCCTATTTTCAGGGATTATATGCCTGCGATGAAAAACCAAGTCTGCATTTTTAGAGGGATAACAGCATGCTCTTTTTTATAAAGTGAATTAGAAAGAGTTACGAGAGGGTCTTGTTTTGTAAATGTGAGCTGAAACTACCCTAATTTTGGCGTCGCAACGAAATTCGCAACATATACGCTCAAGTTTTAAACTAACGGACGGCATAAAGAAAATGAAAATTTTTATTCGAACACTTTGTATAGAATAGTTAAATATAAGAGCCTATCTCCACTTCTTCCTAAAATAATAAACAATTCTATTAGCCTTATTCGGTGGTTATAACTGCCTTAGAGGGCTTCCACCGCTCATAATGACTTCCTTGAAGCCGATGAGCAACAAAACAAAAGGGTCAGACCGACCACCACCAAACCACAGGGCCAAGTATTTCCTGAATAGTCATTCAGTCGTCTAAACGTAGTCTCAAATATCTTTTGGTAAGAGTACCAGCCTGGTAAGTTAAAGAACCTTAGTGCACATCCCGGCCTTTCCTGACTTATTTCTGGTCTTTTTCCACTAAAAAAACACTCGTAACCGAAAGGTATTCCCTCCAAGAAACACCAGTCTCCCTGCATTCTTCTCTTATTCTCTTAACCCTTTACCCTTACCTTCTCCTCTTTAGCACTCATTCATCGCTTCCGCTCTTTCCCTAGACAAGATCCCTCACGCATGGGCACAGTTCCGTTATTCTATTTTCTCTCTCGGAGATTTCGAGGTTTTTCATGCGATCGACGTACCGAGTTACGGCATCGACAAATCCTTTAAAGAGCCCTTCCCTTCCTTCCGACATTTTTATTCCATTTTGCTATTTTGTGTTTGGAGAAGGCAAGTATCGATTCCGCGAGGCTCTTTCCGGAAGGAGGGGCTTGTTTAATTTGCTTTTGGTTGTTTGGCTCCAGTTTGTTTTTTTTTCGTTTCAACGCGATCAAATATACGCTGGTGTTTTCTTTTTAACCCGCCTTGATCGATGCGCCGTGTGTCCTCTTTTTTTTTGATCGAACCTCAGACGTCCTGAGAGAGAATCGTTCGGTCATCATTAGTGTTCGTGTGTTTCTACCTTTCGGTATTTTCGTGTGTCCTTAAAATTCCCTGCTCTATGCCCTTCTATTCCTTGATAACTCATCCCTCCATTTATATAATCTAGCATCTTTTACCTCGGTCCTTCCCCTTGGATTCCGCTTTCAGAGTTAGTTACTTTTTCTATCAATCTCTCTCGCCTTAATATTTTACCCGCCGGATATTGGGTTCGTATATGGAAATAATGCCTTACGCACTCGTATATCAGTGAGTCACAAGAAAACATCAAGAAAAATCGCTCATTTCCTTGGACTTGTTTCACCACTTTAATTAAAACCTTTTATTATCATCATCATCATCATCATCAGGGCCATTCCATGTCAAGTGGACCAACGGTCCCCGCTCGGCCATCACCGATTTCGATAAAATTTTGTTTGAATATAAACTCATATTCTCTATGAACATATGCCTAGTTTTACATCTATCGGTGAAATACTTGCTGAGATATAGTAATTTGTTTGACCCACTACCACAGCCATCTGCTGTTAGACATCGATTTTTATAATCTTTGAGACTCGTTATCTCTGGCAGTATTCCGTTGAGGAAAACAAACTTGGTATTCCTAAACAACATTTATTGTTCTATTAAAAAAATAATAAGAAAACTTTCATGAGCGAATTCCGCGAAGAACAACATTTGCAGCAAAATCGGCCAAAAAAATCATGGCTCGAAAAAATGTAAAATTTGGCATTTTATATATTTGGAAATAAACACAAGATAAACGCTAAACATAGGGCCTCGTAACTACACAATACAAGGTGTTTGAATAAAAAAATTCATCGTCCTAATGCTTACCACTAGCTAAAAAAAAAATGGAGTGTAAATGTTACGAATTTCGTTATGACGGCAGAAATAGGGTATATTCAGCTCACGTATACTAAAAAAGAGACTTGGTTTTTTTATCGCGGTCATATAAGGACCGAGAAATCAGGATATAGGTGAAGTTATCTTCACCCAAAAATTGTGGCGCGAAAAATTTAAAGTTTGGCATTTTGTATCTCTATAAATAAACATAAGATAAACGCGAAACTTTGTTCCTTGAGTACATGGTAAAAAAATAAAGTTTCATTTCCCTAATGCCTTCTCTTAGTTTAAAAATTGAGTGTAAATTTTGCGAATTTCGTTACGATGCCAAAAATAGGGTATATTCAGTTTACATTTATTAAAATAGAACCTCTCGAAACTTTCTAATTTTTCTTAACGGAANATCAGGTGAAATACGCTTGTGTAAAATGTAAAATATTCCTTGAGATAACCAACTCTCGAGTGAAAAGTCATAGGAACTAGGTAGGTGTTGTGGTCTATGGGTCGGCAATTCCTCTGGGTGTTCTCCTTTGCTTTGGGTGAAGAACCTTGGAATCTTGTAGTCAATTTGGTATTCTCGTGTCGACCTTACGTCACGCATGCCTTTTCAAGAAAGGCATTGAGTATTTTTTTCAAATATTGCCTTAACGGAAGAACGATTAATAATATCATCTAAGTAAATTAATACAGGGTTATGATTATTGTGTTGCTGAGATTAACTAAACAAATAAATGCTGTAGGTGAGGAAGAAATTTGTTATATATTTTTTCTAACATAAATACAGATGTCAACGTAATCTTGAATTAGAATCTTGAGAGCAAAAAGTTGTTTTTGTCAACTGACAATTTACAGACGTCAACATCATCAGCCATTTTTAATCCGACGTCGGATGTAGGCATCCCAAAGTGCTTTCCAATTCTCTCTGTTCTGAGCTCCTCGTTGCCATGTTACCCCTATATACATGATGATGTCTCGTTCCATCGGTCCCTTGGTCTTCTTCTTGGTCTCTTCACATCTCTTTTTATCCAGTTCAGAACTGCTGATGTCCATCGATTGTCGTTTCTCCTTGTAATATGGCCTGCCCACATCCATTTCAGTGATCTTACTTTATCTATGATGTCTGTCACTCCTGTCATCTTCCTAACCCAGGTGTTGCGTTTCCTGTCTCTTCTTGCGATTCCGAGCACACTCCGCTCCATACTTCCTTGCGTAGTCTGAAGTTTGAAACCGCTGCGTTATTCACAGAAATTATATAAATTAATATATTGATTATGCATTGTATGCATTTTCCATGTTCTAAGTCGCAACTTCTGTAGATCTTTGAATAGATTTTAAAAGAAACGATATCCATTACTTTATGTTTGCCATGAGGAATGCAAGTTCCTATTTTGCTTCAAATTTTTTTCGCGGAAGTAAGAGGAGAGGAAGATATAGAATAAGCTGGTTGGATAGACATCGAATGGGAAATCTAAGGACAGAGAGAGAAGCAACTAAAAGAATAAAAAATATTACATGAATTGATGTATAGAAGTGCATAAAGCAAAATATGTGTGTATGGGTAGAGAGGAGCGGAGGAAAATGGTAGATAAGGAAGGAAATCTAAACACTTCCCTCGAAAGGAAGAAGCTTTGATAATATGCAGGTATGCAGGAAATTTTGAAGCAAAATCGGCCCAAAAAATTATGTGTTGCAATTGCAATAGGGCAGACTCGAAGTTTTACTCATTCCGGGGAGTGCGTATTTGCTTTTACGCAGTCCGCGGAATGATAAAAATTTCGGGAGATGTGCGAAATGACGCCGCGGAGTGGGTGTTTCCATTGTCGCAACACCGAAAGGGACCAAATGTCTAATGTATCAAATTCGACCAATTGTCTCTGCGACGAAAAGTCTGGCGACAGGCAGTCCCATCTACCGGCTGTCCTTCGACCTTGAACTAGTAAAATGAAATGCTCACTCCTCCCAGAGGGTATTTATTCAGCACATTGACCGGATTCTGCAATTGAGTAGGAGATGTGCATGTAAAATATTAGCGAAATACCCATCGCAAAATATTACCTTCGGTGAAACCAAAAGAAAAATCATTGACTATTGGAGGAAAAGGTAATGAAAAAAGTAGGAAAAACATACCAATGGAAATGAAATTGAGAAATGAGTGCCTCATCGGTGATCTTGCGTAACGGTTTTTCATTTCTCTTTTAAAGAAGAAAGACTGCAGGTTTTATCTCGCTCGATTTAATTCTGTCACATACTCCATCAATGTAGATTTTAATGGCTCTTTTTTGGGCCTCTTGTTAACTTTCCGCAGCCGTATTTCAAATTCAGTAAGTAACATTTTGAGCAAATGAGCCGTGCCAATAACAGAATTTTGAGCCGTTTGATTTATCTGCTTATAGCTAGAGCTTACCTTTCGGAGTTGACGTTTAAAAGCTTGATAGATATTTTCTCTCTAGCCATCGCGTATGTATTTTTATCCGGTACCAGTAATTTTTCGTGAGAAAAGGATTGCGGAACCGCTCAAAATCAGTGCGTTTCCCAAAATAAAGAAACACTTAGTTACCTCCATAAAAAGATTTAATATGGCCTTTCTCGTCAACGAGTTTACAAGTGTAAGTACGCATAAATGTTTGCTTCATTTCATTAAGTTATTGATCGTATCAAATATATGCATATATTTATATATATATTCATATAATCAAATCCTAGACGGAAGAAAAGACTGTTCAGTATCAATATCGACTATATAAAGACCTAGTTATGAAATTTTGACCTTCACAAACATAGAGGGCTACGAAACCTTGAATGCTTTCATCAAAGTATCGCGAGTTCAATTCCAAAAACACTTAAGTGAAATTACAGTCGGGAGTAAATTAATTTCATCGTTTGAAAACTTTCTTCAGTTGAGTAATTTAATAAGGGATACTAATAAAGAGGGAGGGTATCCCACTAAAACCGCAGAGAATCTTACTCTTGTCGATGAATATTGTTTTATATTTTGAAATTGCGAAATATTTGATGAATTGCATCGACTTTCTCTGTGATTTTAGCGTATTTGATATAAAATCTTTATAACGATGAATTCTTGAAATTCTTGAATTTAAAAAGAAAACTCATTTAAGGACTAAAACTACTTCATGAAGTCTAACGAAAAGGAATACTTCGTCTGACTGATGCTTGAATCATGTACATATATTCTATTGATCCTATGAACTTATTTCCTTGCTAAATTTGTGATGAACTCGCCATTATTAAAAAATCAGTGACTAATATGGAAGTCCTGTGACGGCTCAGAGGACATTTTTTTGCTCTTAAATGAGAGCTAAAGGCTGCAATTTTATCTGAGAGTTGAAAAATGGCATCTCCAAAGCTACCATTTTTCTTGCCAAATCCAGATTTTGTGCATCTCTACCGAATAGATGCAAGTCTTTAATAGAGCCCATCAATCTATGAGAGGGATTATGGGGGTTCTTCCTTGATTGACCGATACCCGGTTGCCCGGCAATTAACCTGATGGATACGTTTCTGCAATCCTTCAGTTAACCAAAAAGAATTTTTTGTCTGAAATGTACGCTGATTTATGAAGTTATAGAAAAACATAGTCAGTGGATAAACGAGGTATATAACTTGCTTATGGCAGATGGGATAACCCGAGGGAAGTGTATTTAGATGGAAATATCAGCAAACAGCACAAATGTGGTGTATCGTGAAAAATGTGGACAGCTTCTACTTAAATTAAGAAACTACAAAAATTTAAGTTGATTCAAATTCTACACGTTCACAAAAAATACTTAACTTCTCTCTTCGCCAATGGAAATCAATGGAATCTTCTCGAAGTGTCCGATTAAATTCTTCAGAAAACATCCTGAATGCTCTATTAAATCATTAATGTAGAAAATGACTTTAAATAATATAAATATTACTATAAGAAACGTGCAAGGTGATCCATATTTAATAACATATGGCTAATCGAGTCCACCAAGTCACTGCAAACCAAGTTGATTCTCATGCAAGATGATTTTTAAATCGTTTAAATAAGTTCTCGTCGAGTCAATAGAATATTTTGAATGTCTAGGAATTACCCTCACAAATAACTTAAACTGGAGCACGCCCATCCGTAAAAATCTGTTTTAAAATAACTAACAAGCGTTGCGAAGCGCTTTGTTGGTAGATGCGATGAAAAGGTTAGAGAGCGATGTCATTTCACCCTGGTCAGGCCCCATCTGGAATATACGGCGAGTACATGGAATCCAGCGGATTGAACGTGTACCCCTGGACTCGAGAAAGTGTAGCGCAAGGCGATGCAGTTCGTTAAAAAGTGCTACGATAGAAAAGCAAGCGATACGTAAATGCTCTCAGGCGCAGGTTGGGAATCCTCGAAAGAAAGGAAATCAGAAGCTAGGCTGCGATTGCTTGGTAAATTCAGAGAAAGTACATTTGTGGAAGACGTAATCGGTATCATGCGACCCCCCTGCTACTTCGGCCGATCCGAAAATAAGCGTAAAATAAGAGGAACTGGCATGAGGACAAGTCGTTTTGGGAAATCATTCTTTCTGCGAAACGATACACGATAACATTAAGATAAAGAGGTAACTCGAACGCTCCGTGTTTACACCTCCAGCCACATGCCGAGTTGCAGCTATGATACCAGATGCATTCAACGGAGGACTTCCTTGCGGTCTTTTTAATAAGATATTTATAATCATTATAGCATTTAAAAACTACTCCTCACTAAGGGCTTATTGGTCAAAAGAGGCCCTCCAAATGGAGTGCCAGTCAGATTGATCGTCGTTCACAAACTTCATTTTTGAAAGCTGGTAATGCTGCTTTTAAATATGCTCTCTTCTATCCGGACAATTTTGATGATATTGGTCGATATCTGGTACCTGATTTACTAGTTTCCGTTCACGATTTTTGCGGAATTTTACAGAAGGTATACACAAGGAATAAAGTTATTGAATACCAGACGCGAACAGAGCTTGAATGTAGATCTTTGAATAGATTTTAAAAGAAACGATATCCATTACTTTATGTTTGCCATGAGGAATGCAAGTTTGGTTTCATTCGATGTGTCTTTGGGAAACGAAAATACTAGAAATTTGCACATTTGATCTTTCTTTGATAGACGTTTTTCTTTTTATTTCAGCTATAGAACAAGTTTTTTTTTTACCGTCAGCATTGTAGCGCACGAAGAAATATAGAAATGCCTTGCAGCTATCGGAAAATCCTTTTTTTTCCGTTTTTACGGTCCCGATTTTGTGTGCCGCTTCGGTTTTTGATGTCGGTCTTAGTCGCCAAAGCAATTAAGTAAGTCAAGTGTGGCTTGTCTCGGTCCCGGGTCAAATGCGGCCTCCCTTTTAAGCCTTCAACTCATCGCCATTCCGCCAAAAGAAAGGAAAAGATTGATCGGTGAAGTTTGGAGTATCTTAACGATGCATTTTCTAAGCTCCGAAAGGCAGTGTTGCGGAAGAATGAGCGGAAATCACCTTTCCTTTTTCAATGCCGCATTGCATGCCGGTAGAAACTTTGCCTTTGAAGGAGTGCGTCTAATTTTGGGAGATGTTGGTTTACTGCGAGTAAATGGAGTAGCTTTTTAACCCGCCCTAAAAGCGTGATGATGTCAAGGTCGGTTCGTATTAGTCAAAGGGATGCGGAGTAGGGTTTGACCCAGTTAGGAAACAAGAGGAAGACCTATTTAAAAAAATCGAGTCGAATTTTCTTCGTGGGAATATTTTTTAGATTAGGAAAACTACTTTTTGGTTTTCTCCTCAATTTACTTAACTTGCAGCTAGTCCTGGCTAATTTTCCTCCGTACATCCACATCACCGTAGCAACGCTTGTATGTTGATTCGGTGACGTCATGATTTACTAATACATAGTTGCCTCGCAAGTTGCATTACGGCGTATGACAGGGGGTGTGAAAACACCGAATCTATGAATAAGCTACCTCACTGCTATTCCTAATTGTATTCCTATCTTTCCTATCAGGAAAAAGAGACCAATAATAGCTATCCGTTCTCGCTATAATTTGGTGAAATCTCTTTGTCGACTAGTCTCGGACATTGCGCTCGTTGAGAATGGGAATCACGATATCGCGTATTTCGTCATGTAAATCAGTACTCTGAAATTTCTGGAACGGTAGAAGGTGAATCGAAACAGTTTCTTCAGAATCTCTATTTAGAAACCTTAGACATTGACGTGGTATAAGAGACTTGATAGTTTGGCGCCGTTTTCCTAGTTGCTTTCCTCACTTTATCTCAAAAATTGGCCGAAAAAGGTGTCCGCCATTTTGTCGCGTAAAATTAGCAGAGAGAATTAGATTTTTGAGCACAAATCTATAACGAATGAAAAGATCAGAAACCATACTAAAATATGGCATAATCGGTTTTTCCATCAGTTTCCTTTAATTAGTTTTCCTTTCGCAGCAAACTTTAAAGTTTTTCAGAAAAATCCGAGAACATTCTTTTCTGTGAAAATTGCCCAAGTTGGACACCCTGAATCTTTTTGCCGCGCACAAATAACGAAAAATAAAAGACAGGACAACAAAATTCAGTCTTTTCTGAATACCTATGCGAAGTTTCACGTTCCTCACTCTAAAAAACCATTTTTTGTCTTTTGGCCAGCATTTTTTCGATTCTAGCCCACTGCGCGCTGGTGAGAATTCTTTAACGGTTAGTTTGCTCGCAAACAACGGCTATTTGGAGCTTCTCTCGAACTCTAATTTCTCGATGATTGTGATGATGATTGTGTTGAGGCGGTGTCCCTAAATAGAGGACCAAAGGCACTTAGACTTATTTGGTCCATTGTGCCATCCGCCGTGATATGAAATTACCCATGGAGTCCTATAGCCTTACAAAAGGCCAAGATGCTCCCCATGGGCAAGTCCCTAATATCCCTGGGTTTCTGAAAGAGGGTGCCTACCCTAATGTCTTACTACAGCCTTGTTCCTTTTTCCTTATAGATTACATTTCCTAATGTAAATATGTGTGTCTTTATGTTTCTCATAAATATAGTTGAAGATTATAACCAAATTTTTTTCGAAATAACATGAGAGGATATATGCATCAGGTGAAATACGCTTGTGTAAAATGTAAAATATTCCTTGAGATAACCAACTCTCGAGTGAAAAGTTGTAGGAACTAGGTAGGTGTTGTGGTCTATGGGTCGGCAATTCCTCTGGGTGTTCTCCTTTGCTTTGGGTGAAGAACCTTGGAATCTTGTAGTCAATTTGGTATTCTCGTGTCGACCTTACGTCACGCATGCCTTTTCAAGAAAGGCATTGAGTATTTTTTTCAAATATTGCCTTAACGGAAGAACGATTAATAATATCATCTAAGTAAATTAATACAGGGTTATGATTATTGTGTTGCTGAGATTAACTAAACAAATAAATGTTGTAGGTGAGGAAGAAATTTGTTATATATTTTTTCTAACATAAATACAGATGTCAACGTAATCTTGAATTAGAATCTTGAGAGCAAAAAGTTGTTTTTGTCAACTGACAATTTACAGACGTCAACATCATCAGCCATTTTTAATCCGACGTCGGATGTAGGCATCCCAAAGTGCTTTCCAATTCTCTCTGTTCTGAGCTCCTCGTTGCCATGTTACCCCTATATACATGATGATGTCTCGTTCCATCGGTCCCTTGGTCTTCTTCTTGGTCTCTTCACATCTCTTTTTATCCAGTTCAGAACTGCTGATGTCCATCGATTGTCGTTTCTCCTTGTAATATGGCCTGCCCACATCCATTTCAGTGATCTTACTTTATCTATGATGTCTGTCACTCCTGTCATCTTCCTAACCCAGGTGTTGCGTTTCCTGTCTCTTCTTGCGATTCCGAGCACACTCCGTTCCATACTTCCTTGCGTAGTCTGAAGTTTGAAACCGCTGCGTTATTCACAGAAATTATATAAATTAATATATTGATTATGCATTGTATGCATTTTCCATGTTCTAAGTCGCAACTTCCGTTTCTGTTTTCAAATCCTAAAAAATTGAATACGTTTTACATAAAGTTCATTAAATTTAGGAAACTCATATTAACGGTATAAAATTTTAGTAAATTAATTCATCATTTTATCTACGCAAACAATCATTTATGAATTTTATTCTTCTTGCGATAGTAATTGTATGTGTAGTCTAAATTGTTCGTCTGTTACCATGGAAACGATTAATTTTAGTTCCTCACGCTCTTTATTATGTGTGTAGATATAAGAAGTTCGTATTAGTCTTTTTCACTGTTTTCTTTCCATGAGGGAATTCTTAATAGAGGCATACAGTGGAGTAAGAGAGAGAGAGAAAGAGACTCCAAGAGAGAGAGAAAGAAAGAAGGGGGCAGGAGTGTGTGCTTGACCTTTTAAGGACTTCCAAGCGCGGGAATTTTTTTCTTACTCCCACTACACCGTTTCTGCTTGCAGTCTCCTCTCTCTCCATAAGTAACTACTGCGTCGTTTCCTTCCAAGCTTTTCGAGGTTCTGTTTTTTTTTCCGAAGGAGACGTCAGAGACGCTGCTGCCGCTCCTTCAAAACGTTCTCGAGGTCTCCTAAGTTTTCTTAATCCAACTTAAATTGACCTTGGAATAACATGGAATTTATTTAATTGCGTATGTGTAACCATCCGTCTAAATGAGTGCTGATTAATTTGGCAAATGAATGTGGTACTGTTGTTATTGTTATCATTATTATTGCTTACTAATCTACAATGATTACAATACTACAATACATAATTAAGCAAAAGAAAATGGAATGCCAATTTCAATAACACAACATTTCCGCCCACCACAGAACAAGTATCATCAAGCCACACAACACCAATATAATATGAGCATACATTTTCAGGTTATTAAAATACACCATAACTACAAATAAAACTCCCAGCTAGAAAAATACAGTATCACAATGTATACGCCACCCAGCCCAAAATTACACCAATTCATTCATATATATTTAGTAAATTCTACGAAAAGATAAAGATATTCCCAAAGTAAAATTTGTTGACTCCAACGTATTCCTTGGAGTAAATTTTTTGGAAGAAACCATTGATTTGTATATATTATAACAGAATGACCCTCACGATATCACTTGCGGGTTGGAGATATTTACTTTCGGAATTGGTTTTTCAATATTACCGTTTTGATATAATTAAAAAGAAAAACGAAATCACTAAAAAGCATTTAGAAGTCTGAGTACAATTTTAAAATTCCAGAACAGAAAATCAATTATCTCACTATGTTAATTTTCCTCTCGCCAGTTTTCTCACGTATTCTAATATTTTGGCGAAAGCTGAAAAAAACTAGATTTCAAGAATGTCATTAGTCATTAGGGACAACGGGCTTGAATTCGGAATATTACTCGTATTTGGCAGAAAGAAAAGAAAGTTGTTCTATGGTGGAGCCCCTGATGATGGAGGCATTGTCTCCGAGATGCGCATTGGGATTTCCCTGATGATGGAGGCACTGTCTCCAAAATGCGCATTGGGATTTCCCTGATGATGGAGGCATTGTCTCCGAGATGCGCATTGGGATTTCCCAGAAATCGGTAATCCGGAGCTTCCCGTTTGTCTATAAACGTGGATTCCGTCTGCCGACACACGGCTTCTGGAGTGTTTCTAAACCTCGAATTTTGGCAGATTTTATCAAAATAATTTAGTCCGCAAAAATTCAACCATATCAATAAGGATGTTTAAAGAGCTATTTTTATAACGACGTCCACTCATATGATCACTATTTCTCATTTAATTTCTCAAGAGGGGCTATAAAAAGTATTTTGCTATTTATTTATAAAGTATTTATTTCGAAGCTCCTAAGAAACCTGATATTACGTCTAGGTGGATTATGAAGACCCGATTTAGCCATCTGCTGAACTTCTATTTGTGAATGAAATACATTTTCTTGTATTCGCGAATATTTAAGAGTTCTATTAAATTTAAAAAATCTATTTAACATTCAGTATCAAATTTACCGGAAAATACAATAAAATCCCGTCAGTTAACAATCAGTTACGTATGATGACGAAAACAGCCGAAATCGACTTTTTGAATTGAGCTTTTGCTGTATATTTGACGTAGGGCAAATTTCACTCGGAATTCGCGAGATTTATTTGCATAAAATAACAACCTCCCGGAATGAAAAAATCGTCGAGCGCCATTATTTACTTCTCCATTATTTGCAAATAACCAGAAAAACCGCTGTATATATGTAGAACATGTATCTAATCAATTGATCGATCATGAACACGCATGATTTTTGTTGGCGAACATCAACATAATAAATTTAACGCTGTGAAATGGCATTTTTGGATCAAATCCACCGTTTACCAGTATTTCTTAATTAAACGTCACCTCCGCCAATCCTATGAATAAATCAACCGGCATAAGTCAAATACAAACATAACTCCATATTTGCAAAGACCGAAAAAATAAGGGAAGATTCGGATGGAGGGAATCAAAAAACAGATACGTAATCTCTCGCGTAACGATGGCAACAAACCCAAATAAATATTTACCCTTTTAAAGAGATTGTCTCAATTTTCTGGATTGCCTCCGCCTACTGTTTAATTTCTTTTTTATCTCCAAACTCTCTCCCAAGTATTATATACAGAGCAAGTCCTCTCAGTCATTTGGTTCTTCTTTTCCTACAGGAGAAATTCTCTCCTTAAATCCGTTTCTTTTTCACTACTTGAAGCCAGACACCTTCGCCTCCTCAGACTTTTCTGTGGAAACCCGTACTCGAAACTTCCCTGGAGCAAAATTTCAGATGTATTTTAAGTATTTTCATGAAAATGTGTTGCTAAACTAATACTTTATTAATAAGGGGAAGTGATACGAAAATGCTATAAATTTACTCCTTGATGATATCACCAGAAATAATGTGAATCTTACAAAAACGAACATATTTTCTAACTGTAAGACGTTTTCCCCTTAGCTATCTGGTCTCTCATGCCCTCCGCCATTAGACGATTAAATCATCAGAGAGGGAATGAGGAAACCAGGCGAGGTTAGGAGTGAGGTAATTTGCTCTTGCTTTTCTCACCAAGCCAAATACTATGAGTGGGAAACGTCCGAGTAAGTGCAGTTCTATGACATTCCGAACAACACTTTTCATTACAAACATATATTTAACAAGGTGAAGATATTTGTCCTAATTGACCCAGGTTCGATGCTACGGCAATTCTTATGGACGTATTTTAAATAATTCGTTTAGGGTAAGGTTGTTGGTGGATTAAAGTCAGTTTACAGCAGGCGGAGTGTTGCAGGAGGTGTACAATGCCTTAGTTAATCTATCTTACATTAAGCTTGCAGTATGCAAGCAACTTTTACTCGTAT